>CM067316.1:36709340-37049340 GCA_034231615.1 Meghimatium bilineatum | reverse complement strand
TCTAAGATTAGTTGGGCCTCCCCAGACATCGTGCTGGACCTCAGTCCTATCTACTCAATCACTGGTGCTGAAGTCGAAAATACCAGGACGAGGAGCACCAGCAACCAGGATATCACGCTACACAGCTAGATAACATGTCTTCAAAATAACGAAAAAATATGACCACAATGATTTCTCTTATAAAGTTGCTGGACTGACTCACGTCTTATATGGCCACATTCATATGTCTTAAAAAGTTGGTAGACTGGCTCTGCTTTCATGTACCCAGATTGATTTGTCTTATAAAGTTGGTAGACTGGCTCTGCTTTCATGTACCCAGATTGATTTGTCTTATAAAGTTGGTAGACTGGCTCTGCTTTCATGTACCCACATTGATTTGTCTTATAAAGTTGGTGGACTGACTCACGTCCTATATGGCTACATTCATTTGTCTTATAAAGTTGGTGGACTGACTCACGTCCTATATGGCTACATTCATTTGTCTTATAAAGTTGGTAGACTGACTCACGTCTTATATGGCTACATTCATTTGTCTTATAAAGTTGGTAGACTGACTCACGTCTTATATGGCTACATTCATTTGTCTTATAAAGTTAGTGGACTGGCTCTGCTTTCATTTGCCCACATAAATTTGTCTTATAAAGTTGGTGAAGTGGCTGAGACATGTTGCATCGCACAAATGTTTTACTTCCGGTAGAAAGGAGGAGCCCACGTCAATGTTGTTTTTCTTTACTCAAGTCGACAGTTCTGATGTTTGAGTTCTGATGTTTGTGTTCTGGTGTTTGAGTTATGATGTTTGTGTTCTGATATTTGTGTTCTGGTGTCTGTATTCGTCACATTCTTTTTTTACCTAAACTAATAATTTCTTCCTTAAAGTATTTGCGTATTTCTGTGAATTTGGCGATCAACCTTCCGCCATTATTGAAGCGCGATAGCATTTGTCTATCTAAATTCTAAATTGGTAGAGTATCTTATTCAGGACGTAGGCTTCAACCCAAAATTTTTTAATACATTCAGTAGTTTCCCACATAGGCCAGTGCTTTCTCAACAGTCCGGATGAATAATTGCATGTAGCGGGATTTGAAACCGGTACCTTGGCCATCACAGACGCATTTTACCACGCCGTCACAAGAGTTAACATTTGTCTATTTAGTATTATATGCCGCCTGGTCGATCAATCATCAGAGCACATTCTGCATTGTAAAATCATTGAACATGGCACTAACAGCATCATCTTCAGAGTGCTTGTTCTTTAGTGAATAAAAAGAACGTGTCCAATACGGTATTGTCTACAGAAATTTGTGAAAATTCCCGTTTTTAAATTGCTTCTGCTGTTGTTATGACCACGGGAACTATATTCTATAATACTGGCCGACATGCGCAAGTTATGAAAGTCCCATCAACGCTAACCATACTAACCACCAGACAACTGAATAATCTCTAGTAGATGGAATGCCTACATAGTGACTATTTAATTGTATGGACGTTCCCCCCCTCCCCCATCTGCACTTCATTTCTAGAATTATATTTGTTTATCTCTTCTGAGTAGGAGACTTGTCATCAAAGCATTACACACCGTGTTGTGAGTTGGAATCATGTGTGTAAGAAATACATCAAAGCATTACACACTGTGTTGTGAGTTGGAATCATGTGTGTATAAATATAACTCTTTTAAAAAACACTTGGCTTAAAAAAAAAAAAACATTCACAAAATGACAAAAGGCTTTATTGCTCCTAAATCATAAGAAAGCATGAAAACAAACAAACATAAAATTGACATTCTCTGTATACTGAATGGGACAGAATGGGGGACTAGACCAAGCTTTCGACAAGACTGACTGGCTAATAGAAAATCCCGACTTTTAAAATGACTAATTTTGCTTCCCTTGATTTTCATTGGCTGTCGCACAAAGTATAATTATAACGACTAATGAAAAACATGAGAATAGTAAAATGAGACTCGATTTCCTATAAGCCAGTAGGTCGTATATATTGTCATGACTAGATACAAGTCTAACCTATTTTTCATTATTTTAAACAGGAAGTCATGCAGGCTTGCATATTTTACACATTATAGTTCTTCAACATATACATATACGGACATCTTGGAAGGAAGACATACATGTTTCTCACGTGACATCTTGGAAGTTCCAGGGAGAAACATGTTCATGGCATAACTGCCTGCAAAGCACTACTGATGCTGATAAGACGTGAGGTGAAGCTGAATAAATGTACAGTTTTATAAATCATATAAGGAAACAGATATATATGCGGGGAGGCAATCATTGTTTCAAATTGCAACGCTCACAATAGCACAGAATATATGCTCTTGTTTCCTACTCGGGTATCGATGGGTCAATGACGAGTTGAGGTGGGGTGTTGACGATGGGTCAATGACGAGTTGAGGTGGGGTGTTGTAGACTGTAAATGACGGGATTGAAGTAGTAATATCAACATCAGAAGAACAGCTATAATAACATGTAGATAGACCCCCATCAATCAAGCAAGAACAGCTATAATAACATGTAGATAGACCCCATTAATCAAGCAAGAACATCTATAATAACATGTAGATAGACCCCATTAATCAAGCAAGAACAGCTATAATAACATGTAGATAGACCCCATTAATCAAGCAAGAACAGCTATAATAACATGTAGATAGACCCCATTAATCAAGCAAGAACAGCTATAATAACATGTAGATAGACCCCATCAATAAAGCAAGAACAGCTATAATAACATGTAGATAGACCCCATTAATCAAGTAAGAACAGCTATAATAACATATAGATAGACCCCATTAATCAAGTAAGAACAGCTATAATAACATGTAGATAGACCCCATTAATCAAGCAAGAACAGCTATAATAACATGTAGATAGACCCCATTAATCAAGCAAGAACAGCTATAATAACATGTAGATAGACCCCATTAATCAAGCAAGAACAGCTATAATAACATGTAGATATACCCCATCAATCAAGCAAGAACAGCTATAATAACATGTAAATAGACCCCATAAATCAAGCAAGAACAGCTATAATAACATGTAGATAGACCCCCATTAATCAAGCAAGAACAGCTATAATAACATGTAGATAGACCCCATTAATCAAGCAAGACCAGCTATAATAACATGTAGATAGACCCCATCAATCAAGCAAGAACAGCTATAATAACATGTAGATAGACCCCATTAATCAAGCAAGAACAGCTATAATAACATGTAGATAGACCCCATTAATCAAGCAAGAACAGCTATAATAACATGTAGATAGACCCCATTAATCAAGCAAGACCAGCTATAATAACATGTAGATAGACCCCATTAAGCAAGCAAGAACAGCTATAATAACATGTAGATAGACCCCATCAATCAAGCAAGAACAGCTATAATAGCATGTAGATAGACCACATTAATCAAGTAAGAACAGCTATAATAACATGTAGATAGACCCCATTAATCAAGTAAGAACAGCTATAATAACATGTAGATAGACCCCATCAATCATGCAAGAACTTTAACTTGAGAATTAACATTGGGAAGATTGGGGTAATCTATTCTATTTTATTTTCTCTGATTTTGCTGTAAGCGGTCGCATGAATGAATGAAAATCGGTTTCCGGGCTATAGCACGTTAGGTCTCTTGATGTGCAGTAATATTTTGACGTCTCAAAATATTGGTAACTCCTTCAATTTCAGTTTCTTTATCTTCCTCTTGATGAGCAGTAATATTTTGACATCTCAAAACGTTGGTAACTCCTTCAATTTCAGTTTCTGTGTCTTCCTCTTGATGTGCAGTAATATTTTGACGTCTCAAAACGTTGGTAACTCCTTCAATTTCAGTTTCTGTGTCTTCCTCTTGATGTGCAGTAATATTTTGACGTCTCAAAACGTTGGTAACTCCTTCAATTTCAGTTTCTTTGTCTTCCTCTTGATGTTCTTATTTTCGTGCTGTAATAACACTCACAAAAGATTATATGAACTCTACTATATTAATAGACGGACATTCAACTAAATTAAAGAGTTCACCTGCCTAGGATTTATTATAATAACTAAAGGGAAAAACACAACAGAAATGCAACATAGTGCATCGGGTCGTAGGGCAGATATGTCATATACTGCAAAACGACAATGTATTTTTTCGGCACGAGCTCCGAAACTACCGAGACGCAACTATGACGAGGTGTTTTGCTGTAACCATAGATGTACATGATGTGTGATCTAATGTTAAAGCAGCTTGTATCTCATATTTGCTTCTGTATAAAAGAAATTCTAACAAAGCTACCATTTTGTTGTGACAAAGTTCATCACAAGTTATAATAACTAAGACTCACGATGTGTGGTTCCTGTGAGAATTATACAGCGTTATCTGAATACAGTATTGACCATAGCGCCAGGTCAATATACGCAAATTATTGACCTAGCATCCTGTACAATATAGTAATGGACTTGCCCCATACGAACTGTCTATCACTTTCTAGAGCATTTCTACCCTCTGAGGACTGGGAGTTCTAGACCGAAGAAAACATACATGCCATGGTCGGCGCTCGTAGTAAGTATGATTTAGATAGGGTTTTTCTTCTTCCATAACTGCATGTACATGAACATTCATATATCAGTTACTGATTGACACATTTTCTGAAGACGTTTTGCTTCGTTTGTTCCTTAATCTATCATCTTATGTATGCTCGTATTTCTACTCTATATTGAGTTCTAGCATTAGAAGAAATATTCTTCTTCTTTTTTCGTTCACTTGAAACATGTCTATATCTGTAATTCTGTCTCCTTAATAAAACTCACCGTCTTTTGTAGTTCATACAGTGTCCCATAGAGCTTTGATTCCAGTGTTGTTTCCTCTGGCCAATATGTCTGCCTCAGCGTTTCATGCTCAGAACACTCTTGAAGTATATGTTTGGCACTCTGTGCTGCCTGTCCACATGTACACATGGCCGTGTTGCCAATCTTGAACTTTGTATACATGTGACTGCGGAGTCGGTTGTGTCCTGTTCTGAGACGTAGAATTATAACTTGTTCTGATCTGTTCATATTGTGATAGTCATCTTGTGTTGGTGTTTGTGGCTTTCTTATTGACTTTATCATCTGTTTTTTCTGATGGTAGGTGATTGGTATATCTGGTTGGTCTTCGGCAGCACCTTCCTTAGCCAGTTGGTCTGCTTTTTCATTTCCTGGTATTCCACAGTGAGAGTGTATCCACTGCATGGTTACCCTATACTGGTAAGACAATTCGCTAAGTGTTTTTTTAAGTCTGTTAGTTTTCCAGACTGGAGAGCTTGAAGCACTGACGCGATCTGTCAGGAATACCACAGGCTGTAGGTCAGAGTTGGAGTTCAGCAGTTTTTTAGCTGCCACACTAATTGCCTGGATTTCTGCATCATAATTATTGCAGAATTTTCCTGTCGGTGTTCTGATTGTATCTCTAGGCTTGTGTGGATATTTTATATATACACCTGCACTTCCATTCCTCACAGAAGAAATATAAGTAACGATTAGCTTTGGGAGCTCATATCAGCTTTACATCGATTTGGGTATTATTGATCTATCAGTTTCTGGGTTCTTTCACTTCTGCCTTATATAAAATTGGAACATTATTGATATATTAGTATAATATATTATGCCATACTTCGACACTATATACAACTGCAACAATATTGATCTACCTGGGATATCACAGTCAATCGACTTCAAACTGTTCAGTAAAATAAGGGTGGGGGGGGGGGTAAAGATAGAGGAATATGTCAGATACAAGCAGTGAAGGAGTGATAGTATTTGGTGCAGACAATATTTTGCAAAATTAAAGAAAGAAATGACGAAAAGGGATCTTCTTCTTCTTCACCGTTCATTCTCAAGTTCCCGCTGGAATTCTCTTGTATCACGACAATGGTCCTGCTCGAATTCCAACAGGATGTAGTCCAGAGAATGGAAATGCGATGTGTCGCAGTTTTACAATTTGCGGTGGGACGAAACGGGACAATTTTTGAACATTGTAACATTATGGAACGGAAAAGGGTCAACGTGAGAGGTGATTTAATTGATGGGACATCTGCAGCAGATATAAAACGTATTGCTATCACATGTGACTTTTCCTGGCTAGTTTTCTGTGTACATTTAAATCAACTGTCATGCCTGAATGCATGTGAAACCTCCAATTATTTGCCTATGTTCGGGAATACTTCACGAAGAATAATACCTATGTTTTTCCTCGTATCTTGCTAAAATCGAAATTATTGGGACTGAGGACGCAAATAACGCAACCCTGCAGTTTGCATGCTATCCCTACAAATTGCGAGCAACTTGCTCTTACTTCCCATGTGTAGTGAAGTGCTTTCTAATAGCATATTTCATACCCAGGAGACTTCAACTTTCGGCTTAGTGCAATGCCAACACAACGTATTTCACAACTTTTTGTAAAAATCACAATAAAATTTGTGTTGATTATTTGATAGCAAACGCAGTCGAAGAAAAAGTAGCCTCGTGACTATTATCAACCAGACACAAAACAGAATAATTACGCCTTCCATTATCTTGCAAATTGTCGTAATTTAACTTGGAAGTAATGGAGACAACATATTGTCGCGAACTTCCGTGTAACTAACACCAATACTTTGGCCAGGCAAAGATTTCTGAAACAATTGATATTTATTTTTGTGTTGACTTTGGTGTACTTTCTTATAGCATTTTAAGATGAATGCATTGAGGGTTATACCCTGTGATGCATTTACCCTTTAGATTTGTTATGTTAATCATAGACGATTCTTACTATATGTCAACACAACCCCAGGTTTAATAAATGTGGACCCAACCTCAGGAAATGGGTTTATTAAAGGTGGACCCAGCATTAGGAAATGGGTTTACCACATGTCACTCAGTCTCAGGAAATTGGTACTAGAACAATTTGATAACATAGTGGATAGAGCACAATTATGGATAACATTACAGACATATGGAGTTCCACAACATCTGATAAGCCTATGTCAGAGCATATACGCCAAAAGTCAATGCGCAGTAAGAACGAGCGCAGACACATCCGAATATTTTCAAATTCACTCGGAAGTGAGGCAGGGATGCGTACTATCCCACTATTGTTTATAGCATAGATAGACCACATCTGTAAAGTAGCAAAGATAACGGAAGAAATCAATCCGAAGGTTAACTTATTCGAATTGTTATTTGCAGACGACCAAGCCCTAGTAGCATCATCAGAAGAGCAATTACAAAGACAAATAGACAGGTTACATCAAACATGTCAAACCTTTAACACAAAGATAAAAATAGAAAAGACCGCAGTAATGAAGATAGGAAGAACAGAAAGAAACACCAATATATATTGGAAACAACAGACTTAAACATGTGATACAATTCACATATCTAGGAAGCAAATTACAACAGACGGCAAGAGCAGTAAAGAAATACACAATAGATGTACTAAAGCATACCAAGTCCAAGGACAAATGACACCAATCTTCAGAAACAAAAATGTAGATGTAAACACCAAAATAACACTATCCAAAACGATTATTATGCCAACGATGAGGTACCAAAGCCAAACATGGACAATGACAGCACAAGACAAAAGTAAACTAGTGACAGCTGAAATTGCATGCTTACGCAGAATCCTAGGAATATTGCTAAGAGACAGAGTGAGAAATGAGAACATTAGACAAAGAACCCTCACCGCCCCAATCTTGGAGTATAGTTAGTTAGTTAGTCGTCGGATCATCATCACTGCAAACTGGACACGTCCATAGTTTCTCCGATCTCTCCTTGAATGTATCCGCCATTACACTTCTGCTGACAGTACCGGTCCTATGCTGGTTTACCATCATTCTTCTGCGCCCTCCAAAATGTTCACTTCTAGCAACAACGCATTTCAATCCCTGATCTTTAATCCTAGCCATTGAAAAGGAATCATCATCCACATTAGTCTCACTCTCGCGTGTTATATCTCTTAAGGAGTTCAAAACGTCAGCGCGATCCATTGCCCCATCGCCGTGTGCCACAATCGCGCACGATGCCAGTTGATCCGCTCTTTCATTGCCTCGAACGCCCACATGTCCCGGCACGAAAATAATTGTAACCACTTTCAAGCTCGCCTTTCTAAGGGCCTCAATCCACTGTTCGCGAACGAGACCCACTTGTACCTTCTTAATCATACTCATAGAGTCACTCAAAATGCAGACCTGCGTTACGTTCTGTGTGCGTAGCCACTCAAATGCCTTGGTCACCGCCATAGTCTCCATGGTCATACTACTTGTAGTGACCGCAAAGGCTTGGAGTATATTAAAGGCCAACAGATAAAATGGTTTGCACACATCAGCAGACTACCACCAGACAACATACAACGAGCTATACTACACAGATACATTTATTACTTTACCATTAGTGTATTGTTGGTCACCGAAAAACAGTCAGTGTGACATTGTGTCCAAAAATCACCGTGATCACAAACTAAATTGTATATGTGTGAAAAGTAACTACTGTTGATGGTAGTTTATAGTTCAGATGCGACATTCACATTCTTCAGCCCATCACTTCCATTTAATGCTAGATTTGTGTATGATTAGTTTTCATTTCCCGTTACAGTCTTCTTCTTGTGTACAGGACGCTCACTGTTTTTTTTATACACTATATAACTAGACGGTCTATGATGAGGGCGAAATCACAGATACTATACCCTTTTCACTGAGAATTTCATTTCACATAATTAATCTCTGAGTTTTGTTGTCTTATTTCTCTTATTTTCGATGGTTTTAGCATAAACTCGGTACTCAAAGGTAAAATACTTTTTTTTAAAGTTATTTCAAATATTGATCTTTCATATTAATCACATAAAATTTATAGGCTCCAGTTTCATTTCTCTACTATTTACCGTCTGCCTGACAATAATAACGTTTAAGACATCTCTCTGATAGTGTGTGCCATTTTAAGAACCAACTAATGAATTATATGGGACATCGACTTTATGTGTCTGTAACGTCTTCAGCAGATGTCACAGTTCAGCAGACAAAAGCCGATTTTTCATGTCCAGATGGAAAAGTGCCGCTTCTTTTAGTTGGCTGGAACTGGTTTCTAAGCACAACCAGTCAACAAATATTTGTAAAAATATTCATTCGTCAGATCTATCAGCTCAACTTATTGGAAATGCAATTAGATGTTGATGTGAAGATATAACACTTTAAGTACATTGTATACAGCTCATGTTCATCCAGATGCGTCAACTGTGAAACTCGTGGCACCTTCGATTTAGTTTTTTCTATTATGCAGCATTAAAAAAAATTAAATTCTCAGTAAACTAACCCTGACCAAGAGAGTAATAATGCAACACTAATAAATATACACTCTTAGTAAACTAACCCTGAACACAAAAGTAACGATGTAGGTTAGTTTTCTAGTTCTTGGATTCACAAGGATGTATTGTGCGGCCATTGATATCGACAGAAAAGGCCAACGAGATCAATCAAAACAAGCCGTCATATATTGTTGTCGATTATTTCCTTGAATTTCGTTGATCAGCGATGGCATGCGATACAAAGTATATACATAGTGACCAAACAAAATCATGGAAATAATAAAAATCATCACATGTGAAGGCGTGATAAATTATGCTCGTAGGCTTTTACTTCAGATAGCCCTCGACCTACACATTGAGCGCTCAGGGCTGATACTAGGCAAGATATAGTTCCAGGACTACACATTGAGCGCTCAGGGCTGATACTAGGCAAGATATAGCTCCGGGTCTACACAATGTGAGCTCAGCGCTGATACTAGACAAGATATAGCTCCGGGCCTACACAGTGTGAGCTCAGCGCTGCTATTAGACAGAATATAGCTCTGGGTCTACACAGTGTGAGCTCAGCGCTGATACTAGACAAGATATAGCTCCGGGCCTACACAGTGTGAGCTCAGCGCTGATATTAGACAGAATATAGCTCCAGGTCTACACAGTGTGAATTCAACGCTGATACTAGGCAAGCTTTAGCTCCGTACCTACACAGTGTGAGCTCAGTTCTGATACTAGACAAGATATACCTCCGGACCTACACAGTACAAATTAAATACATTTATGGTGTGGCGCTCATGGACAATGCGTTTGTTTTGTTTGTATCCACAACCGGGGCACTTGCTAGATCGTCCCTGCTCAGTTAAGTTACTGTTACATCCATTATTACTTCTAAATAATATTATACCACTCCAATCCCAATGTTGTGTTTTTTTATGATACGCCTCTGATTTTGACCTAAAGACCACAATCGTGGTAATATTTCAACATTAATGTTGACAGCTTGCATTGCTGGAGCTCTTCAATATTCATTATTTCTTCTTTTGTATGATTTTTATTTAGTGCAGTTATCTGGCATCCATCGAACAATATTTCTGCAGATTTATTCCACAAGAATGACAACATTGAAAGCCAAAAATAGAATATGAACCTCGGTTTTGAAGCCAAAATAAAAATATTGTCGTTATAATACATTTTTGGCAGCCGGTAGTTTAATTGCACTTTTTTTTAAAAACTCCTATTTTTAAAATTTCTGCATATTAAAAGAATTTCTAAGTGCGTTTCCAATAATGTATTTGTAATATATATATATATATATACTATAAATATTATAGGAGAAGAATTGATACTGATCATACATTACGTAAACAATTAGGGAAGTGGTGTCTGAATAAGTTTAACAATTATTGAATTATTAATAAGGAAGTAGGGAGGGGGGGGGGTTTAACAAACGTTGACCTCAACGGTACTGTTTTTATACACTAATGAAATTGTATGAATGTTCTCATGCACCAATGAATTTGTGCATTTTGAATTGTATGCACCAATGAAATTGTATTAATGGACATTTTTTTTCTAAATGTGTGAAATTAAAAATTAACTGTTTGCATGTTTGTTGTCAACGAAGATGGCGAACAACCCTTTCACCGAGACATTCGCATTTATTCATTCATAAAATATTGGTTATGGACTGTATTCGATGAATTGGTTATTGGCTGTATGATGTCGTACTCGTTTTTTGTTTAAATACGGTGAGCCGGGTTGGCAAGCACATTGGCAATGTGAGGCATATCAGGGTAAGGAACCCAATAAATTTCGCCCCAACGGAACGACGGGTTCCGAACGAATCTAATCTTCACATATTGGTTCTATTGTTTCATGTAATGGGTCTCACAATCTTCACATATTGGTTCCAGTGTTTTATGTAATGTGTCTCCCAATCTTCACATATTGGTTCCAGTGTTTTATGTAATGTGTCTCCCAATCTTCACATATTGGTTCCAGTGTTTTATGTAATGTATCTCTCAGTATTCACATATTGGTTCTAATGTTTTATTTAATGTGTCTCCTAGTGTTAATCGCAATAGTTTCTGTGCCAGGAATCATAAGCTCTTTCTTGTATTTGGTATGTCGTACAGTACATTCTCTCTTTATAAGAATATCTGATGTCCCTCTCCCCCCCCCCTTGTGCACTAGTGTCCAATTATTTAATCCATTCCTTTAAAAGTGTGTCCTTTATTAGGCTCCTGATTTATTCTCAGTCCTACATTTATATCTATTTCACCTTGAAGTCATTTGTTTACTTCATTGTCTGCCGTATCATTTCCTGCGATTACGACATTAGCTGGAATCCACGGTACACAGTTCGAGTGGCAATGCAATGTAAGCTTGGAGTATATACACATTAAACTCGTATATATTCTGTTAAGTCTGGTCTCTGACTACCCGTTTATTTTCTAGAACCTGGACTGATGATAATGAGTCAGTCATGGTGGTTACGTTTTTAGTAGAAGTCTAATATATTACTTCTAATAGCTTTTAAATTTCTAATTTTTAATATTTCTAGTGGCTCGGATGTTAGCATTGATGTATTTTAAGTTAGTTTAAAGTCTTTCTTTGTTTTCTTTCCGGTATTGCAATTTCTGCACACTGTAAATCTACCTCTAGTTTAGAGCCATCCGTGAATAGTATAATATTATTTTAGTGTGTTCATTTATGTCTTACTGTTATATTTTTTATTTTATAAATAAAATGGTATATTTTAACAATATAAGTTACGCATGCAGTTGCGTGAGTGGGTCTCACCAATATAGTGCCCACTAGATAAACCGCACATGCAACAGAAAACCTTAGTAGATTACATGTCGTTATATTGAGGGTCTCTTATGGAAGCTCTGTAGCATGTCATCTATACAATTATAGAACCCCTGTGAGTAGATGTCTCGTTCAATAGGCATTTCACTAAGCCGAAAGCTGAGATCTCTGGGTAAGAAAACTAGCCCACCCCACTGCACATAGGAAGTAATACCTAATTGCTCGCAATTCCTGGGGTTCTCAAACAAACAACAACAATATCAGTTGAAAAACTTTTAGTTTCTAGGTTTTTGTACATTCACCTATCACAGCTCGAGTGTCTGAGACAGAGGCATGGTGACTATAAAAATAAAAAGAAGAGCCGATACTCCACGTAGAATATTTACAAAATCCTTCTCCAGAACAGTCACGAGTGCAGATCTGAGACTGTATCACTCATCTTGGCTAATACAGCTGATCATTTATCGTTGTGCTTATACTTTGTCTTGCCATCCAATGTAAAGTATAGAAAACAAGGACGTCTCAAGATCAGTGACGCTGCATGAGATCAGGGCTCACAACTATCCTGGAGAAGTACTTTGTTTACGATACTTGGTTCAATATTTGAAATATCCCCTAAGTGTGGCCCCCAGAAAAATATGGTTAGACACCTTCGGAAATGTACTGCTCAATCAGGTATAGAATGTAACCCAAGGCAAAATACATTGCTGTGATATAGCTAATCTTTTTATCCTCGTCTCTTTACGCTTAACCAGGTGTGGTACTTCAACCTGGGAATATATGATGATGGTTGAACCACATGGAAATACGAGCCATTCTTTGCCCTTCTTGCACCATATAACAGACTTAATTAATTTTAGATACAGTTTTTAGCAATATTTTTTTCTGAGGTCAAGATGTTTGAGCTTTTACAAGTCCAAGATGGCAATTGTACTTAATGAGGCTGTAGAGTGTGTTACTCAATGAGGTTGTAGAGTTCGTTACTCATTGTGGCTGTAGAGTGTTACTCAAGTGTTTTAGAATGTGCTATTCAATGTGGATGTACCGTGTGTTACTCATTACGGCTGTAGATTGTGTTACTCAGTGTTGTTTTAGGGTTTGTTATTCAATATAGCTGTAGAGTGTGTTATTCATTGTGGCTGTAAATTGCGTTACTTGAACATGCTGCTTGTTTTGATCGCCAAGAATTAAGAACAATGCTCGTTATGTGCAATGTGTGCATGATATGATTATATGCAATAATGCGTTATGTGCAATGTGTACATGATATGATTATATGCAATAATGCGTTATGTGCAATGAGGAGCTTCTCCATACTATGCTTTCATATGCAGAAGTTTTCACCCATCTTTGCAATGCGTTGAGAAGAGCCTTGCCTCTTAGCTGGGGTGTATGTGTGAATGTAAGAATGGACGTTCTACCATTATGTATACTGACATTCAATCACATGAAAGTCTGCAACTATTTTGTGGTTTCTATATTCGTCATTATATTCGTTACTATCTGATGACAATAGACCAAAAATAAACATACAAGATAACGGCGAGGGTCCATCAATACTCACAGCAGAAGTAAGGGAGGCACTAAGACACATGAAATATGGCAATGCCCCAGGTCCAGACAATATCACATTAGAAGAATTAGCAGTTTTAGATGACTTTGGAGTTGAAATAATCACAAAATTGCTGAATGACATATATAACAGCGGAAACATACCCGATGACTTAATGAGATCCATATTCATAGCATTACCTAAGAAACTAGGGACCACCGAATGTGAAGAACACCGTACAATCAGCCTCATGAGCCAAATAACCAAAATACTGCTCAGAATCATCATGAAAAGAGTGAGAAACAAAATAAAACCAGAAAGGTCCACCAATTCAAATATCTAGGTACAATTATAACAGCAGATGGAAGAAGTTCAACAGAAATAAGATGCAGAATAGGACAGGCAAAAACAACATTCAGAAAAATGAAAAATATACTGTGTAATATGACCTTGTCATTAGAGGTGAGAAAGAGAGTTCTGCAGTGTTATATAACCCCTATACTAACATATGGGTGCGAGTCTTGGACAATAAACAAACTGGAAAGTGGGAGATTGGAGGCAACAGAGATGTGGTTCTATAGAAGAATGCTGAGAATACCATGGACTGCCAGAAAAACTAATGTAGAGGTGTTAAAAGAGTTAAATGCGAAACGGACCTTAATCAACAATATAAGAAAAAGGCAATCTTCTTTTTTTGGCCACTTCATGAGACAGGCAGGTTTAGAGAACATAATCACAACAGGCAAGATTGAAGGCACCAGAGACAGAGGGCGACAACGTGAGAAAATATTAGACAGTTTGACAACCTGGCACGGCAAAGAAACAACAACGACTTTGATACATAATACTGTGGACAGAGAGCTGTGGAGAGCCATGACCGCCTACGCCACCCGGCATGGCACCTGATGATGATGATATTCGTCATACATGAATACATGGCTTCATTATGGCCAACTAGAACATACTAAGGCTCAATATATCAACACAACAAAAGATATTGCAGCAAATTACCTGTTTCTTGTTACATTAATGTGTTTAAAATGTGGCTGAAGGGTGAAATGTCGCCAGTGTGGCAGAACATCTACTCCAGAACGAAAATATCGTGACTTTTTTTTAATCTGGAGGCATCAGATACAAGGGTTGATTCACTTTCAGCCTATTACATGGTGTCCTTAGCAGACTTCCTTACAGCAGAAATTATGAAGTGGGAAACTAAATATTCAAAATCACATATTACAATGAATAAGGATATATAACAATGAGTATATGTTATAGGAAAAAGAAAAAAATATAAGAAAAAAAATAAGTATATGAATTGTAATAAATGTAAACAGCGGAAACTTCAACGCCACGGGTAGACCTTTATCAAGAAACACAGCAGAAATAATGAATAAAATATAAAGAAACTATAACACTCTTACCCAAGCGTTCAGTGTTTGTAAAACATCCTAAAAATTGCATGTTCATTTCCCATCAATATAATGTTGGGTCAAAATGAATGAGCACATGGACCACTGGATCAGCAACCAACCTACAAATTGTATGATAAGGTGACAATGGCTTCTGTTTCACATTCGGTTCAGGGCACTCCGCCATCGAGGAAATATTTTATATGTAAAAAGTCATAGTTAACAGTATAAAGATAATACTTCTTCACTGCTACATAGAGCCAATTATTATGAATTATTAAGTCAGACGCGGACAACCAATATTCAAACAGGCGGCAAGATCTCAGGATATCAGGGAGGCGTGATATTAAAAAGATTATTGATAATCTCATGCACTGATAAATAGGATTAGTGTTAATGTGCTTAACGATATCAACAAGCAAATGAAGCTCGTCATCCGCATTAGCATCAGGCATCTATTTTTATGACATGATAAAGGGAATTAATAATGAATGATAGCAGCTGGCATAATCAATGAAGAGGAGACAGGTGAACAGAATGAAACAAAAAAAAAGAGATACTAGAAATTAATGCTGGACAGTGTAACGTCATGGCAAAGAAACATTGTAAACTAGGGAACAGATAGTCAATACTAAAGGTATATATAGTGTGAGTGTCACATCCCATGATAATTGACAAAATACATCATAATAACTTAACCTAGTCGTAGTTTTTTATTGTATATATTTTTTAAATGCATTAACTCTAGATGTTGTGGTGATGGAATCAGGACCAGGACTTCCACTATGTGTTGTAAAGTTCCGATATAACCAAATCGAACTGGAGTCCGCGGTTGAAATAAGGTACTTTACCATAAGAGGTACATTTGACTTGAACTGTTTTTGATCATTTGTATTTTATACACTTTTTATAACATTTTCTTGATCGTATTGAAGCACATGCTGTAATTTGGACTTTGTGGTTAAACGTTTCTTGATTCTTGATTAGAAACTGACATCACAGAACGCTGGACATGAGTGCTCCACTCTCTGTTCCAGCAGCCATCCCAGTGTATGAAGACTCAGAATCTCGGTCGGGTGTTGAATACGCGATCTTCGGGTTCTGTTCTCTTTCAATGAATGAGATCATGCAACTGACAGCTTGCAGTGTGTCTTGCTTTCGAAGGAATGATCACATCGTTTATGTTCTGCACCATATTTACAATTGATCCAGCCCACTCTGTACACTATCAGGGATATCTGTTCTGTTCCTACCCATGTTGTAAAGTAAGACATCATCAGCGTATGTTAGAACTCGGTAATGGCTTGAAGTTTGAAATGAAACAATTTTTAATACACATTAAACAGCACCGGGGACAAAGGAGATTCTTGTGGCAGACAGGTGCTATTGTTCTGATCTCAGACGTCCAGGATCCATACGTTAGAACATTTCTACATATTAGCACATTTGCTATTCAGGGTATGATCCATGGATGTATATCATGCTCCCTTATCAACAAGATGAGTGTAACTCACTCTATTGTACGCATACTTTAGATCTATCGCTGCTACTACAATTTCCTCTTTATTCTGAAAATCCTCATATACTTCATAAACTTCACAAACTTCATAAACTTCATAAATTTTTAAACTTTGTTAAACGTTGCTCTCCTTAGATATCACCTAATGTGTACATACTTTCCTGTAATTGGATGTCTGAAAACAAAAGGGTAGAACATGGGTTCAATTACACACTTAAACCTTCTCTGAGTGTGAGGCATATCGCAGTAAGCATTAAACGCCACTGAAAGTTGATATATTTTCTGTATGAAACTGAAGGGAAAACACCAAATCTAATTGCACATAAGAACAAAAGCTTCACCGCTCGTAATACTTGGGGATACAAACAAACAAACAAACAACATAACATGTGTTATATTATTTTATTAAAGTATTTTTATACACTTTCAACATAACGTAATTTGACAAAAACGTCTTCTATATGAAGTAAAATTTCATTTGAGTTATTAGAAGAATATTAAGAGTCCTACAGACATATGCAAGAGTAATATATAATAATAATAATAATAATAATAATAATAATAATAATAATAATATCCATAGTCAGTCAAGGATGTCATATCAGCACTAAAAGCCAATTTAAAATCATGGCATGCGAAGAGATGCAACAGCAGACACTTTTTTTTTTACTGATGCAGGTAATGCTACTATCTGTTATGGACTATGATTCTATGATTTAAGATTACTCAAACTGTCGCAAACACAGAATAATAGGCTGGGCAGAGTTTATGATGTTTCAAAGATACACCAACCGCTGACATTTTTTCTAGACCTACCTAGCATCAAAGTAAGACATCGAGTAGCGCAGGTGAAAGAATACTTTAACGTTACTAACAATGACAATTATACTTTATGACAACCTATATACAACACAAACGCAAGGCGTATCAAGCGACGATGGTCTTGTATCGCAGAAACAGAAAATATCCTACCCAGAGTCTGCGAGCTGGATGAGGTAGGAGGAAGTTGTGAATTGGTGGAAGTAAACAAAGAGAGGAAATCGTTGACGGACTTTTTTGTAACACAAATTGGAAGAAGGTGCCGCGATTGGGCTGCGAATAAGACAGAGGGAATGATACAAGAACTCACATTACCCAATGCTAAAAGATGTAATTATTTACACACATGGCTAAATAGTAAGAGAAACAAACAGATGCGGATGGTGCTTGTCCACTAACCTAAACGCCCAGAGAGTAGTGGAAAAAGCTGCCATGAAGACGTAGATAATGATCTGATCCAATGTCCCTCAGAGTGTTCACCAGTCATAAATCTGAACTCATAAAAGTCGTAACTTCTTCAGAAATCACGCATTCCATCGAGAGAGGAATATATTGTATTATTTCCTGCTTTGATTTCATTCGATTCTTCCAAAGATTGTGTTTTTCAAGAACAGTTTTTATAATTTCAGGTTGTGAAGAAATTCTTCAATTAACAAATATTGTTATATATTGTAAATTGTTCATATACCTTTGACCCAATGCCATTGTGTGATATATGCATGTGTTTGTGAGCTGTTGTTTTGTTCCATATAATGTGTTCCATTTATCTGGGCATGGAGGAAGAAACATTTTCCTGACACCATCCAGCGCTGGACATTCAAAAAGGTGGTGGTCAACAATTTCATAGCGATGAGTGCACAGCCGGCACCCTGGAGTGTGTTTTGCTTGTATTCTGTATATTTTGTACTGGCATTATATTGCTGGGGAGTCTGTATATTTTCGTCCCACTCCGGGCCAGAGCCAGAGAACAACTATCACACTACTAGGAAGGTAGGTTTCAATCTATGAACTGCTCCGAGCCACTGTAGCCAAGATAGGGTTTACTGTGCTCATTCCCCGCCACCAATTGACTATTGGTTATGCCGAACTTCTCTATTACTCCAGGCATGCAACCAAATGTTCAAGTCACAAGGATTGTCACGTCCTGAGTCACTGGACCTCTATGATGGTCCTCAGCCATAGGAAGAAACAGTACTATCAGTTTCCTCCTCCCCAATGCTGTGAAGTACATCTCTGGCTATCTCCCAACCACAGCGGGTGCATACATACATAAAAACACATTGCAATAACAAAATAAAAGCATGAGAAGCATAATTGCATAGATGACGTGCCATGAAGCTTCTATAAGAAGAGAACCTCAATATAACGGCATGTCATCTACTAAGGTTTTCTGTTGCGTGGGTGGTTTGTCTAGTGAGCCACTGGTGAGACCTACAGACGCAACCTCATACGTATTTCTTATCAAGAAGATTACAATTCTCAGCCAGCTCGTACTTTACTTCTTATCAAGAAGATTACAATTCTCAGCCAGCTCGTACTTTACTTCTTATCAAGAAGATTACAATTCTCAGCCAGCTCGTACTTTACTTCTTATCAAGAAGATTACAATTCTCAGCCAGCTCGTACTTTACTTCTTATCAAGAAGATTACAATTCTCAGCCAGCTCGTACTTTACTTCTTATCAAGAAGATTACAATTCTCAGCCAGCTCGTACTTTACTTCTTATCAAGAAGATTACAATTCTCAGCCAGCTCGTACTTTACTTCTTATCAAGAAGATTACAATTCTCAGCCAGCTCGTACTTTACTTCTTATCAAGAAGATTACAATTCTCAGCCAGCTTGTACTTTACTTCTTATCAAGAAGATTACAATTCTCAGTCATGTAAAAATGGGAAGTTATTTCATATTAAAAAAATTCCAATTCTTAACGGTGTGCAGTTGGCACTTTATAAAAAATATTCCAATTCTCAGCTGTGTGTAATTGGTACTTTGTTTCATATTTTTAAAAAAGATTCCAATTCACAGTGATTTCCAATTGGTACACTGACACTGTATTCCATATCAAGAAGATTCCAATTCTCAACCGTATACAATGCTTTGAAAAGAAGCTTCCTGTTTAGAGAGAGAGGCAAAGACTGGTCAGGCATGATGCACCCTAACTCCTAACGATACGATATGATATGAAGCTACTTAAATAGTAGGCTATAGTTCACCCTTTTTTACCAAAAGAGATCACAGGAAAGCAAAGAAATACACACTGTGACATACATTGCACATTGTACAAGGCTGCCAAGGAGGTTTGTGGCGGAGTTGATTGCACCACCCAAGGGTAACAGTTATCCAAAAGCCATGCCACTGTTCCTGTGACTTCTTTGATTTCTGTGGTCCATCTTTTACATGGTCTGTCCGCGACCTTATAGCCATTATGTCTGTGTTATGGTCATCTATGGCATGCTGTTTGTTGGTAGTCTGGAAGTGTATGAAAACCACTTGACCTGTTGTCTTTTGATGTGTTCTAATACTTGCACTGTTTTGGTTATGTGTCTCATGTTATCGTTTATAATTTTTAATGACACCCCGAGTATTATGTCTGATGTTATCATTTCTAATTCTATATCTTAATGACACCCCGAGTATTCTTCGTAGACATGTCATTTCTGCTGTCATTTTGTCGACCATTAACATTTTATTAGTTTCTCGGTCATATTATTACGTGACAACTCATTTTTAAAGAATTGACATTTCTGTCACTGTAATATTTCTCGTTGTATGCTCCTCATGTGCGGACGTGATTAATTATTTTTTCATTTGTGATTTTTTTTTCCCGTCTCAGAATGAATATTATTATGATTTGCATCAGAAGAGTTTTTTGCACATAAATTGACCACCTACTGCCCGGCACAGGATTTGTATTTAAAGCTTAAGTTTTTATAATTTATTTTTGTGCTTCTCTAGGTTACGATTTCTGTTCAATCTGTTCCACATTTTAACATTTTTGCAGCTGTGACTTCAAACAAAACATGTAGTTCTGGTTGTTATATTTTTGTTGTTTATAGACTTAATTCACCTTAATACTACAGAGTTCTGAATTTAAGTAATTTTTACATTGTTTCCGTTGCTTATTTTGGCATATATTTATAACAGTTTGAAGTCAATCAATTAATCAATTTTTCCGGCTTTTTGGGTTTGAACACATCCATGAACCATGAACAAGGTTATTGACAAGGATTCTCCATTTATCTACTTCATTGTACATGTTCTCGGAATCATTTCATGTGATTCTCATCTCTATCACGTCCTTATGATCTCGCTTCTCCAGGGCTTCTCTGTGTCATTTGCCTCTAGGAGTTCCATGTAATTGAAATTCTAGCTATATCTGTTACTAATGTATTTCAGTATGTTCAATCACATACATCTAGGTAGCAACATCATCAAATGATGTCTCCACAACGAAGGTTGGATTCAGTGCACCTTCAATATCCTCTGTCCCTAGCTGTGATGGTGCACTCTGCCTGACTATAATCTGTTCATCTCGTGATACTTATCTGCCAGTTGTATCTCTGCTTAACTCTTACTTGTCCCCCCCACCAACTCTACCCTTATATGAGGTAAAAAAAATAAGGTGCCATATAGCTTAATATGTCCTAAAACACTGTATTTGTAAAACCCCTATTTAGTTTAAGTTATGTTTTTTTCACACGAAGTGTTGTCACAACCTCTTATTTCGTTATCTGCTCTTTCCATGAAGTTCTCCTTATTCTTGTATATATTTTACATTTCAAAGACATAAATTCTGTCCTCTAGTTGTTTGATCAGTATCCCCTATTCATGTTTCTAATCAATCAAGTGCCATGCCGACTGGCGTAGGCGATCATGTTTCTCCACGACTCTCTGTCTCTTGTGTTGTTAATAAGCTCGGTTGGTGAGCCTCTATCGTACCACGATACAAGTCCATCTAGTAATTTTTCTCTTTGTCGACCTCTATCTCTTCTACCTTTGATCTTTCCAGTGGTTATTAAGTGTTCAAGCTGTGTTCTTCTTTATTTTTGAGAAGAACACAGCTTGAACATGTTTCTAAACCATACACTAATATAGATTAGGTGTAGCATTTTATAATTTTTATTTTTAGATTGTTTGTGATTTATTTAGATTTAATATTTCCCTAATGTAATTTAAAATAACTTTAGCCATTCCTATTCTCATTTTAACTTCTGTTTCACTTCTACCATTATTTGTGATTATGCCCAACATTTTGGTAAATATCTACTTGTAGTATATCTCCATGCAGTATTAATATCAATGAGGCAAAATTAAATCAGTTGAATAACGTCAAGTATCTTGGCACCATTTTAATATCAGATGGCATGTGCTCACTTGAGATAAAGAGCAGGATAGCACCGGCCAAATTAGCATTTCAAAAGATGAGAAAAATTATATGCACTGGACTATAATTAATGCATACGCTAGTTCGAGTGCTAGAATGTTAGATTGAACCAACTCTTCTTTATTGCTGGACGAGATCATAGTGAGCTGAAGGCAACTGAGATGTGGTTTTTGAGAAGACTGATGAAAATTTTATGGACAACCATGAAAACTAATGTAGAAGTCCTCAAAGATGCTGGAGTAAAGTGATACATTATAGCAAAACTTAGAAGCATGCAGTCAAAATTCTTAGGGCATGTGATCTATTCGCTAAACCCTTTGTTGCCTTTCAGCGTCAGGGGTAGAAGAGTTTTCTGGAGATGGACATCGTGTGTGCTGAGTATATTGTGGAATTTGTCGTATCTTTTATTTCGGTAGTCCATCGTTTTGGTTGTCGACCTCTATGTCTTCCTTCACTGTATCTGTGTAGCATTGCTTGCTGTGGTATGATGTCCGATGGTAGTTTACTGACGTGTGCAAACCATTTGATCTGTTGTCTCTGTCTCTTAGCGATATTCCTAGGAATCTGCGTAGGAATGCCATTTCAGCTGTCACAAGTTTACGTTAGATTTCTTCTTCGATCGTATTTATTGTTGCAATCACTTCTCCTTCTTTTAAGTTTAACAGTTGATTAAAG
This sequence comes from Meghimatium bilineatum, assembly GCA_034231615.1. Lineage (NCBI taxonomy): Eukaryota > Metazoa > Mollusca > Gastropoda > Stylommatophora > Philomycidae > Meghimatium > Meghimatium bilineatum. Next base: position 37,026,862 of record CM067316.1, on the reverse strand, counting down.
TAATTATTCATCTTTCCATGATTTCTTGGTGCTTATTTGGTATGTTGCCGTGTTCAAGGTTGATTATTTCTGTGGGTTCGCAATTATCTTTTTTACTTTTCATGTTTTGTACTTTCTTGTAGAACATCATTTGAGCGTTTTGTCTGTACTTGTTAAGCATTTCTCCATATTCTTGCCATGACTTAATTTCTGCAGAATTGATAATTTTCTTGATGTTAATCGTTGCTGTCTTGTATGCTAAGTAATCTTCATTCATTATGCTTGTTATCCATTTCTTGTATGTTGCATGGATCTGAAAGGGACGCAAATAATAAATGACACGCTTACCTGCCACGGATGTCGAAGGTGACTGTAGTGGTCTTAGAGGTATAGTTGGCTGTTCCATCCCATGAAGAATCAAAGTGACCAGTAGCCATGCTGAAATCGGATATGTTAGCCTAAAATGCGCAGATATTGTAGCCACGCTGTAAACCATGACACAGTGTATTCCGTTCTCCAAAGTAAATCCTACTAATCTGAAGAAGGTTGATATCTAACACATACGAAGAAGAAGAGTCCATCATTCATGTAGTAAGCTGCTCAGGCTCATTGTTCAGGAAATTTGTTCAAGATATATGAGTTATGACTGAGGAGTCTGTCGACTCATGAAAAATGATGTCAATTTTCTTCAGAAATTTTAACTTTACTGATTGTATATGTTGATATTATTAGCAAGGTATAGAGTGTACTATAAATCCAACAAAATACGACAACAGATTTGGAATCCAATTAATCTCGATGAAAAAGAAAGAGATGTCCTAGATTTTTCAGACGATCTTGCACTGTAAGCCTATTATCCCACAACTATACTCAGATGAAGAAATATTGATATTAAAAATGATGTATTACTGCAATTATTTTAAATATACACCATGAAAAGACAAAAACGAGGAGAATAGTGGTGATTAATAAACACCATATTACAAAGGTATAACAGTTCTACGTAAGGTCGAAAAATACGTATATCTTGAAAAAATAAAACGAACGAAAGACAATGATGTCAAAATATGAATACAGCAGTTTGGAGGAAACGTTACTGTATTTAAAAATGTATAACAAATACGACTAGGAATACAGAAGTTTGGAGGAAACTACAAATACAGAAGTCAGAAGGAAATGCTGTTGCATTCCACAATATATGACTAAATACAAAACTAAAAATTAGGAGTGAAACTAAGCAGAGGCAACAGGGGTTCTACGAAGCACGAGGAGTGTTTACAATTACATTTAATTTAGTTAATGTAAAAAGGGGTGCCGGTGCCCCAGCTTGAATAGGGCGCAAGAATTTATAGCTCAGCCAAGAATTTATTGCTCAGCCAAGAATACTTAATTCACACGTTAAAACAGTGATGTTGTTGACATGGATAACAGAAACAACAATCATTATTGGATAGTCATTAGACTATTATAAATTGATGTCTGCATACTGATACCTGTATACAAATTATGGTTTCAAATGATATGATAAGGCCATAAAAGGGGGACTCGTGGAAAGACACACGAGAGTTAGGAGAGAGAGAGAGAGAGAGAGAGAGGGGGAGGGAGAGAGCATTTAAGAAACAGCGTTGGAGATGGGTATGATTTACATGAAGAATTAAAAAGAGCACCGCAAGAAGAGCATCAGGTCTGAATTCAGCCGAGAGTGAGAGGACTAAAACCAGAAGCAGTCCTAAAAATATCAGCATGGAATTAGATAAAAATACAAGAAAATTAAGTAAGACATTTAAATTACTGGGGAAGAAAGATTGGCTGGGTGATTCATCGGTCCATGGGCTCATTCCCTTTTGTTCAATGCCATTGTGTGATATGTGCATGTATTTGTGACCTGTTTTTTTTTCCTATAAAGAAAGATGAAAGAGGATAGTTAAAAACATGTGACTCACAGGTAGATGACAGGTCAACTGACGGTCGGAAAGACTGATGGACTGTCAGATGGATATATATATATATATATATATATATATATATATATATATATATATATATATATATATATATATATATATATATATATATATTAGATATATAGACATACTGACAGACATAGACAGGCATATAGATAGATAGATTAGATAGATAGATAGACGGACGGACGGACAGACAGACAGACAGACAGACAGACAGACAGACAGACAGACAGACAGACAGACAGACAGACAGACAGACAGACAGACAGACAGACAGACAGACAGACAGACAGACAGACAGACAGACAGACAGACAGACAGATAGATAGATAGATAGATAGATAGATAGATAGATAGATAGATAGATAGATAGATAGATAGATAGATAGATAGATAGATAGATAGATAGATAGATAGATAGATAGATAGATAGATAGTTGGATGAATGGATGGATGGATATTATGATTTAGTCACATACTTGTTTTTAGTCATAAGACTTTACACGACCCATGAAAACAAACACAAATTATGTTTATTATTTGTGGACTAAAATTTGTGATCAGAAACCAATATGATAGCAAAATAGAAACTCCGTACATTATCAGATAACACATTGTCTCGTGCACTCTAATAATGACAATGACATATTTGTCATGTATTTTTACTAGGGCTGTACCGGATTCAAATTTTTGGAATACGGCCGGAGCCGGATTTGGCCGAATTAGTGAAGTGAGATCCGGCCGAAGCCGGATTTACACATTAAAAAAAATAAAAGTTGAATAATGTACTACATCACTTGACTTAGGGGAATGGAGTAACTCGACTGTTCATTACTGCAGTTTATTACGATAGACATGTCAAAGATGACATATACTCATATTAAATCATTTAAATGTAAAATAATTATATTTACATTAGAATAAGTAATATTAAGTTCCATAAGTTCAAGATGAAACATAATACATAAGCACATAATGCTAATTTATTAATTTTAATTCTTAGTTTTCAGTTTTTAGTTTTCACATTGTTTTCAGTTGGCAATTTGGCAGCTCAGTTACAACTCACAACAACAGTACATTGAACAGATTGAATTTATTGAAATACATTCATTCAGTACTTTCACTATTTCAGTCAGTCAGTCTTCATTATGGCTGTGAAGTTTTGTGGTACAAGGTTACTACGGTGGTTAGTGATAATGTCTCCTGCAGCACTGTTCCGATGGCACACTTGTAGGTGGTGGTGCAAGAAATGCCTGCGCCAGTCTAACCATACTTGGAAATCTTTGCTTATTGGCATGCAACATGAAACTGGGTCTGACTGTCGAGTGAGAAGTGGCTCTGACAGGTACTGTGTCGCTTCAGTGTTAATGCTGTTGCCTTCTGCACTTGCAGAACGATCTGTCGTGTGATTTTCCTCGACAATTGTGTCAATATAGCTCCATAGGCTGGACTCGTACTGTGTGGTAGTGCTCACAGAAGTCAAAACACTAGTACTACTACTAGTAGCTTATGGATCATGTGCACTGACTGTGTTTGCTGAATCAATAATGGAGTTAGCTGCTAACATCAGATGGGCTCGTGCATCATTTCTGCTACGTTCGGAGAAGAAGCACAGCTTGAATCTTGGATCCAGTAGTGTGGCACAGGTGTAAATACTGTTAAACTCAATGTCCGCAAATCTGCTGCTAACAGCTTCAAACATGGCTGCTTTCATAGTTTTGATCCCAGCATCACTACCTTCTTTCTGGAGAAAAACCATGAGTGTTTTCACTTATGGGATCACAACTGATATTGATGCCTGAGCTGCACTTATTTCACGTGTGAGTTCTTCAAATGGTGCAAAAGTACCTAACACATTCTCCGTTACTGCCAACTGCTGTGCCGTTAGCCCAGTTACCGAATCAATTTCAACATAGTACAGAATGATTATGTTTCACCAAGAGTATGTTTCAAACATCATAAGAAAACGAAGATGGAAATACCTTGGTCACGTTTTACGACTAGATGTAAACAGAATAAACCAACAAACCCTTATGTGGTCACCTGAGGGTAAAAGAAACATAGGAAGACATAAAACAACCCTTAAAACACCATTCTTAAAGAAGGGGAATTAATAGGTTGTAAGACCATCCAGGAACTAAAGCTGCAGGCAGCGGACCGCATCATATGGAGAACCAAAACCTTTGCCCTATGTGTCGCTTGCGGCACGAAAGGAACAAACTAACAGGCTGATGCTGCTCTGTTGTTCTAACAGACGTCGTAGCATATAAAACGTTGAGTTCCATCGTGTTGTCACGTTCTGGATAAGCTGATGTTGTGGTAGGTTTAATTCCTTTTGAAGTTCATGTAAACGACTGGTTGCTGAAAAAGAGTGTTTGAAATGTCCTACCAATTTTCTTTCAGTACCGATGATGTCAGCAACATACTTTAGACTCAAAAGACCATCACGCACACACAGCTGCAGTGTGTGTGTAAAACATCCAACACTTGAATAGCTGCCATCACGAAAGCATTTGGCAATGTTAAATGCATTGCCTCTCACAACAACATGGCTCCTCTCACGTGCATTTGACCTATCATCCAGCATCATTTCAAAATGTGCAAGCAAGTTCGTGGCCGTATGATGTTCATCACATGCAATACAATGGATGACTACACTGTGGTGAACGAATGAGTCTGTTAACCAATGCCCATAAATGACCGAGTGGTGTGTTCAGCTGTCCACGTATCTGTTGTGAATGATATGTAATCAGTGTCAGATATCATTGCTGCAATTTTTACCTTCAGACGTTTACACATATCAGGAATGACATGTTCAGCAATGTACTTTCTTGAAGGCAATTCATACCTTTTTTCCATTGTATGCATCAGCTCTCTGAAACCTGGTCGTTCAACTGGTTGAAAAAGCTCCGTATCTATGGCTATTATTCGGGCTACGGCAGCATGAATTCGTTTAGCATTGGGATTGTGATGTCCCAAATTTTGTCCCGTCCCATGCCTGCATAATTGACTACTGGGTACTGCTGCTTGCTTTGTGCAAACACGATCCCAGATTCATCATAGATGTAGTCGCCAATACAATGGTCTACAGTGATGCTTTCTTTTCCATCATTTCGTCATAGCTTTTCCTGTGCATCGATCGCAAATGGGTCTGCATTGATGATCTTGAGAAGTCTTTGGGGCGATCTGATCGTCCACGCAAGAACTGTTTGACACAACACTTACATATTACCTTCGCTGAATCACCGTCTTTAACCTTTAAGGAATCCCAAACGGCGCTGTATGACTTAGATTTTGATCCCATTTTATTTTATCGGCAGGACCAAAGAAATTTACGAAAATTCGAAATATTCAAGTCCCACGAACTCATGAAGTAATGTACCATTAAAATTCAAAATGAATACTAAAATGCTTATTTACATCAGCGAGAAATAGTAAACGTGAAGTGCTACTGTGCTTGACCTCATGAAACATGTACAGAAAATGTTCTTGACTAGGCAACACAAATCCGGCCTAAATCCGGCAAAATTGGACCGGAGCCAGAGCCGGATTTGTAAAAATGGCCGGATTCCGGATTTACCGGAGCCGAAATCCGGTACACCCCTAATTTTTACCGTCAATTGGGAACTTTTCAGTCTGAAAGATTCAAATCTGTCATTATACAATCGATCGTACACATAAAAGTAAGTAGATCAAGAAATTCACAGGTGAAAAAAATATATTACATGTCAACATTCGTTTGCATGCATGCTACTGGCTAATCAGTCTACGAGATTGTCTAATAGACTAACTAATCGAGATTAAGGTTGAGTACAGTCGGTGCCATCTTGGATGGTTAGTTGTTTTTATCTTCAAGAACTATGAATGATTAAGCTCTTGTTACTTGTTTGAAGATGTATATAATTATTTTTTGTCATAAGACTCCAACTCTCGACTTTATGCAATGATTTTAGAATGATGATGATGATGATGAGGTATTCCCTTCCATGTTAGCTGTTGTGAGCAGGTACCTCTTGATAACCTGTAGCAGGGTTTCTAAAAGTGCTCGAAAACGCTCTCTGATGGCGGTTAGAGTATTCAGGAAACCATGCATGGTAAGGGGGCTACTTGAGGAGCTGTGTAGAGTTGGGAATAGCAGCGTTTGAGGTCGAGAAGAGCGGTCGGGAGGAAGGGCAATGTAGGGCCGTTGGAGCAATAGAACTTTAAAGAACAGATAACCAATTAGGTGTCACCGATAAATGAGAAAATTTCAAATTTTTTTATGTGTAGTAACACAAAAGGCGCAATATTCTGGTGATATAAATTGAGCTCTATCTGAAAAGTGGTCTCAATAGTATTACTCGAATAAAATGCAATTGATTCTGCGAAACCGCAAGCTTTTTTACTATTAAAATGCAGAAAAAAATCTAAAACACTTCAGCAACATTAAACGTTGTTTTACAGGCCCGGTAAAATATGGCAATTCATTTTGTAAATAGAATTCTTGCTATCAATTTGTGTTTTGTTTATTTTGCTTTAAAACCTATTATTGTTTGAATATGTTGTTGCTGTTTTTCTTTAAATGAATCTGCAGTCTGGCTGAAAACTTTCGTACATTATTTTATTGTTTGCAGAATTTATACCATCAACCGTGACAGAAGCAACTGCCAAAATGCAGTGTCATCGATACAACAATAAACATTTTAAACACGGATTCGTTACTTCTCCTCATAATAAACAATTGCTACTTTTGCTTGATGTGTGAAGTATCGATTTCCAATAAAACTATGAAGCCATCGAGATTAAGTGACCATTTTAGGAATGTTCGCTCTGATAAATTTAACATTTAAAAAATGTCATATTTATTACATCTCCACCAACTATTTATCAGCTATGTGAGATCAGCAGTGGATTATAACCTTCCTCTTCAGATAATTGTGATCAATAATACCAATATCATCTCTGAATAGGGCGCAGAACCAATATCTGAGAATAATCTATGGAGGGATGCTATCAACACCCACAGTAGTATGTGAACATTAGAACGGGAGCACTAGCGGCGGAAGAATTCAGACAAGAAACTGCAAGACAGAAGCGGACACGTAAAAAAGAAAAAACAACTCAACCTAACACAGATACCTTCTATTGTTGTCAATTCTGTAAAAGAACATTTTGTGCGCGCATTGGACTTGCTAGTCATTTAAAAACGCACTATTAACTTTATTATTTTATTATTTATTGTTATTATTATTATGGTTGAGTTTTTGGTCATCGTCGATCACGACGGACGAACATCATGTGAGATAGATGCCAATGTTGAGCACATGGATTACAGCCGGAAAAGTTCATTGACGGGAAGCGGTAAAAGGTACAAGAGACAAAAGAATGACCATCCAAAAATAAAACTATTTGACATTTGGAAACAAAGAGACTGGAACAACTGTCTCTACTGGATATATCCGAAGAGGAAGATGACAAACACCATCTACCACAAGAAAGAGAACGTGAAAACAAATACCTCGGACCACCCCCATGGGAGAATTTGCACCCACCATCTATCCAAAAACAAAATTACTAGATAAAACAGTCAATTACCAATAATCCTGAGAATTAGAAACTATATATATTGTTCCAAAAAAAAGAAGCGCATCTTTTTTGGAATTACTTTTATAAAAGATATTCGCTGACTTGACATCATTCAACCTATCGACTGTGTCTACCTGGTCATTAACTTCTCGTAGTTACCTGAATTGTAATTAATTCATAATTCGTGAGAACGCCGCGCAGTTTAAGATCCAGTCTCAACTCCTGCCGAAGACCGCTTCAGATGGCTTCGCCACCTCAGGAATCAATTTGCATCTCTGTGTCCTCCAATCTACTTAATGTCAGCAGCTTTTCAAATTTCAGATAAAACGGCCAGGAACTGGCTGCACGGCGTTAGTCTTTGGGCTAGAATATTCTACAGAGGTCCTGTTTTTACGGACCGGCATCACAAAAACCGATAGCAGTGGGCGAACTAGCATCGTAAGCGAACCGTTGGAAATGATTGGAGACGGATTTGATTTAGTGATGAATAATTGTTTGTGCAACAACAACACGATAGATGGAGAAGTATTTACCGCACAGTCCGTGAAAGCTACGCCCAGAACAGAGTTGATAATGTTCTCCACATGGTAGGGCAGGTGTACTTCTTCTTCTTATTCTGCCTTCGTTCTCAAACCCCTGCAGATTGGCAGGATGTAGTTCGGAGAACGGAATGTGTTGTCTCATGGTTTACAGCATTGAATTTCTGCGGCTTTCTGTCTGAGACATCCGATTTCACCATGACTTTGGTATCACATTTACCCTATATGGGATGGGGCAGACAACTCTATCCCATAGTCTCCTTAGTAGCCTCTTACGACATTCATGAAGTGTAAACAATGTTGCTATTCTGTTATCCCCTCTCGGACCTCAGCAACACACGGGCTAGAGGTGTACTGATGTGGGGGGGGGGGGGGCGCGATAAACATGAGGTAAAGTGACCTGGTGCAAATTTAAGGACTCCTGAATGCCGAACGATACATCGCTAAATGTATTCGTCTTCGCGTCTTTCTAATTTTAGATGCATGATGGTCGTTTTTTTATCAGTATAAGACTCGACCTCATATAGCACAACTTACCACTCAGTTCTTTGGTGAGAATAACGTCCAGACCATTCGATCGCCAGCCATGTCATCAGACATGAACTCGGTAGAACACTTACGGGATGAACTCGACGAACAACTCCGCCAGCAAGACATAGTTCCAGCCAATCTACAACAGTTGTTTCTTGCACTGCGGGAAGAATAGACAACATCCCTCAACAACAGATCCAACGGCTAATCAAATCCATATCACGGAAATTGTGTTCTCTAATAGAGGCCAGAGGAGCCCATATACGTTAATTAAACCGAGGCCTCAGTCGTAAGGAATAAATGTCCAAACAAAATTTAATGAACATCATTTCATTATTAAAGTTCGAAAGGTTCTTCATGCCAATGTTGAAACATTAATAAATCCGTAAAATAGAATGTTGGCGCACATTTGAAATTTGGTGTCCATTAGCACTGCAAAAATGTTGAGTTTCTTTTTTAACGGTATATATAAACTGTTACCCATCATCAGCAATCTAAGCCTACGTTGATGGGTCGGCTTTCAATGTCACCTGTTTTGCAGGATATGGCATCAAAGCACAATGCCCTGATGGATCTGTCTGCGAGTTCTGTTACTCCTGTGGTGAATACTACTCAGATTATGAAGCAGAGGCTGAGTCCATCAAGACAGCAATTGAGTTAATACATCAAGGGTTTGATATCATGAAACGGGGGCTGTCAGGCGTGGTCATTTTTGCAGACTCCATGTCAGTTTTGGAAGCACTTAAACATACCCCATATAAAAATCAAGAAATCCTCCACATGGCAAAAGCAGAGCACCATCTTGTCTCCGCATATTCAATCAGGCAATGGATCACCAGACATAGGGATCTAGATGGAAATCAAGTAGCAGACAGACTTGCAAAAAGTGGCTTCTGAAAACAACAAAATCAAAGACCATGGTAACAGTCAAACAGATTCTCAGAAACAACACCAAGGAAATGTGGCTGAACAGATGGGCTGCCTGGTCGGAAAGTATTTAATGAAATGACACGGCCAAAGGACAACGACAACATAAACAGAATGAGGGGATAAATCAATCTCTAATCTTTCAGTTTCAAACATTACATGCAAGAATAAATGTTCCAGTGTAGGGTAAAAACCCTAAACAGGAAGTAAGTGGCTAGAGTAACTTACATGCAAGTAACTTACAACTTACATTCAACCAAATGAGAGAAATAGAAAGTTATTAAAATAAACATTTCATAGAATAAGAAAAACACTAAAATTTAAAACAATCATGGGTTAAGCGCAACTGAGTATGATATCTAACCTATAGTCCACACTGTATATATTGTGATACATGGCACTCAACATTACGAAGAAAAAGTAAAGGTTAACAGATTTCAAAGAACAAAATCGTGATCTTAGGGGAATCACAGCAATGACGTTGCCTGACTATATTCTCAATTATTAAAGATCTCAAAAATATGCTTCTTCTTCTTTCTGACTTGTGTACCTTTCGGTGTTGAGGGGAGAGTGAGTGTATGGTCTTTTGCCCTTCTATTTGCCTCTTCCGCTGTTATATTTACGAGTGTCTCTAATACATTATCTATCCACCTTTTACGAGGGGGTCCAGTAGGTCGACTGTTTTCGTATCGTTTGTTAAGTGTTTTTTGGATAATACTTTGCTCTTTCTGTCTGGTTATGTGGCCGAACCATTTAACTTGTTGTTTCTGAATATATTCTAATGTTGACGTGATCCCTAATTGTTTCCTTAGTTCTTCATTCCTGATTTTGTCTCTCAAGCTAACTCCAATCATACGTCTCACACATTTCATTTCAGTGGTGTTAATCTTATGAATTGATCTAGAATCTAATGTCCAAATGTGACAGTGATAACACAACGTTGGTAAAAAAAATGGTGTTGAATAGCGCTTTCTTTGTTTCCAGTGTAATATCTTTGTTTCTTAGTAAAGGTGTTAATTGACCAATGACCAGACAGGCCTTATTACATCTTGCGTTTATTTCTGTTTCTTGTTTGTTGTCATATCTCAATGTACTGCCCATATATTTGAATTCATGCAATTGTTTTAGTTGTTTATTGTTTATCTGTATGTTGATGTTCTCCTTTTCTCTTGCAATATTCATTACTTTTGTTTTGTCTATGTTGATTTTCATTCAAAATTGCTTGCTTGTTGTGTCTATTATTGTTGTGTATAGTTATATATGCTGAGTATAGTTATATATGCTGAGTATAGTTATATATGCTGAGTATAGTTATATATGCTGAGTATAGTTATATATGCTGAGTATAGTTATATATGCTGAGTATAGCTATATATGCTGAGTATAGTTATATATCACAGAATACATTCATATCTGTGTTCCGCTCTTTTTGGGGAACAAGCTAAAGTTTCGTAATGAGATTCTGCTAAATGTGGGACATGATTATTTTGTAGAAATGCTGTGCTAAATTATATACACAATAAGAGCATCATTAGCATTTTGAAACATGTGTGCTATGAACGACAAGGTCTATGAATTCTGAACTATGAAACTGCATTATAGCAATAATTTCCATTTCGATATTAAAAATATCTGAAGCAGACATCAGCACAATGATTCTTTTAACACCACCATTATCATACATCATGTCTCGCAGATATCGGATTAATTTAAATTGATCTAATTTAGATTATGTTTGGCATCTGGGTACTTATGCATAGTCCATTGTCAAAAATAAACAAATTTATTGCTATTCTCCTAGGTGTCCGGTCTTTTTTTTTACCGCAAGTATTAGAAATCATATAATCTCGTGGAGACTGCCTTATTTTGGGCAACAAGTATTAGAAAGCATATAATCATCTGGAGGCGATCTTTTTGTGATATCAAGTACTAAAAACTTTCTACCACCAACTTTCTCATGGTCAGCAAACTGATAAATTGTATTGGATCAGTCTCTACCAACAACTTTCTCATAGTCAGCAAACTGATAAATTGTGATGGATCAGTCTCTACCACTAACTTTCTCATGGTCAGTAAACTGATACATTTTGGATATTTGTATAAACTGGTGGTTTACAGTGGTTTTGCTAGGTTTTATCTGTAAATCTGCTAGATACTAGATACACTGCGAACGTGAAGGTTGATATCCATGCATTGCTTCCATACCCTTCAATTGGAATCTTTAGGGACATTTTCCTTAAAGCGGTCACAACAAAATTATCGACCGATACAAACATTCGCCTCTTATTTAAATATAATAAACTATTACAGAAACGGTAGAGGAGAATAACAAACTGGAGGTGGGGAGAGAAGAAAGCAACAAATTTACAACGTGGTATTATAGAGAGAAAGTGATACAAAGATGAACATAATAAATAAGCTCAAAACAAATATCAATTACAAATAATGGATGTACTCACGCAATCAGTAAGCATGTCTATACCGTTATCCTTTTGTTCAAAGTTGATAGATCTTGGATGCGCGAACTGATAATAATTTGATGATGATGATGATAACATGGTGCCTCCTCCTTTGTTAGCGTAGATTAGATGAATGTGAAAATTTAAAAAGGCAAATTATGTTTGGGGTTTGTGTGTGCGTCGTCAAATAACCGAGGAGTCCAATCCGGCTCTTAAAAACGTTGCAGTGTGAGCAGGAATGAAAAAAAGGGTTTTGAGTTGAGATAATTATTTATATAGGCATATTTAAGATTATAATGAAAAGACTTCTCCTAAACAAATCGGTATAAACATTAGTTAGAGTACACGTGTGTTATATGGACTCAATCTTCCGTATGTAAGCACTAATCTAACAAACATGCGTTTATGATCGACCAATCAAAGGACCCTACCAGTTAATGGTCCATGATGTGTCAAAAAACTGAGCTCCTCACATTTTCAGACGCACGCTTACTTGTTGAGACGAAACATGTGGATGGCGATGCTTCCTCGTCAAGAAGAATTGTTATCATCGTTATTTATAATCCCTATCTTATCGAACACGAGTAGACACTTGCCCCGAAACATGTGGCGGAAGGCGAAATAATATGTTAGTAGTTAGTAAAATAAAAGTGCCACCGTTGAGTAAGTGGATTCACGGCATTGGCACCTCACAGCGAGTTGTGATATAATTCATTTTTTTAAACCAAGATATCCAGTCCAATTAGAAAAGGTTTCGTTTGCGCTGATTAAATCAAGGGAATTGTTGAAATAAGCAATAAATAACATAATGTAAAACACGTTTCAATAGAAGACAACTGGATATTGTTGTTGATTCTACTCGAATTGAGAATTGTTTACCTTATGTTTACCTTATTTGTTTCATCACCCTTAGTGATGAAACAAAGGATAATTTCGTTCATTCATTAGGTGCCATGCCGGCTGGCGTATACGATTATGACTCTCCACAGGTCTCTATCTCAGGTTTATGTATCAAGATCGTTGTTGTGTCCCTTCTGTGCCAGGTTTTTAAACTATCTAATATTTTCTCACGTTATCACCCTTTGTCTCTGTTGCCTTCAATCTTGCTTGTTATGACTGTTTTCCAAACCTCCTTATCTTATAACGTGGCAAAAAAAATGAAGATTGTCTTTTTCTTATATTATTGATTAAGCTCCGTTTCGCATTTGATTCTTTCAACACTTCCACATCAGTTGCAGTCCATGGTATTTTCAATATTTTTCTGTAGAACCACATCTCTATCTCCTCTAATTTCCCACTTTCCTGTATGTTTATTGTCCAAGACTCGCCATCCATATGTTAGTATAGGAGTTTTATAGCACTGCAGAACTCTCTTTCTCACCTCTAATGACAAGGCCATATTACACAATATATTTTTCATTTTTGTGAATGTTGTTTTTGCCTATCTTCTTCTTATTTCTGTTGAACTTCTTCCATCTGCTGTAATCGTTTTATCTAAATATTTGAATTGGTGTACCGGTTTTAATACTATATCACTCACGTTGATAGTGCAAGCTGTGTTATTTTGTTTAAATAATAGTTTATATTATGTAAACTATATATATATATATATATATATAATAAAGAATATTTTAGGTCAGGAAAATAAAAACTCTATAAAATGAAATACATCTGAGTGGACTTTAACCCAAAAATCTCTATTAAACCGTTGATCTTTGTCCAAAAAGTATTAGAGGTCACAAGGACCCCTATCGTAAAGCAAGTATTAATTTTTTTGGCCTCACTATTATTGCTTACAGATCTGAGATCACACCTCCCATGTGCTGACCTCACTATTATTGCTTACAGATCTGAGAACTTTACGCCTAGCCACTGAAAGTCTTCATTCTAGATAAGTCTTATTATTGATACTAAATATGACATACAACATAATACGATTGTGAAGTTTCCATGTGGCACATTACAAACTTTGAATTTGCCATCGTTTAGTCACCAGGCAGGTTACAGTCTAGCAGAGTGCACCACCAAGACAAGAGACAGGAGATGTTGGAGATAAGTTGCAGCCAACCTTCGTTGCGGGACGGCACTTGATGATGATGATGAGTCACCAGACATCTCAGAATTTCACAATACCAATTGTTTTAAAAAAAATTATAACAACCATGAACAGGAATATGGACCCTATATGCCTTGGTGAAATTCGTCACACTTCCATTGCAGTACACATATTATCTAGTGCAGAGATAAAGTGATAAAGTAATTTAGGCGGGATAAAGATAAATTAATATTAACTTGCGTTTTATAGATCTTGGACACATACGTACACATACAACGTGACACACACACACACACTTCGTACACATACAACTTGATAGACACATCCACTTGGTACACACGCACATGTAGTATAAACACACACTTAGACATTGCCGGATTTACCTATAAGCGAAAATTGTACTTATGCAAAACACAGGTCAATATAATCGCTTCACTCAGACACGACGGACTATAACTAAAACTAGTGGGTAATGATTTGCACACAAGAAAACATAAATTACAATACACAAAATATATTCAACATTTCAACCAAAAGGTCTTTATCAAGATACACACCAAACATCAAAAGACGACGAATATAAATTATTACGACACACAAACGTATTCAGCGGACATATGGACAGGAGATGCTGGAAGGACAGGAAAAACGTAAATATATGTGGAAACGAAACGAACAAAAAGATAACGTAAATGACAGAACAAAATGAATGAAGACCAAGACTGCACAAACCCAGTACTAGACAAAAGAGTGGTTGGAATTTAGCCCAAAAGGATTGAGGGGTACTCAATTCAAAAATAAGACGATTTTCTAGAGCGCACCTAGACCTATCATCGGTGTTGCAGAATTTGATGGCAGTGACCTGAATATCAAGAGCACCATGATGACCACCTCCGTTGAAATGTGTGGCCACAGGAGTAGGTGTTCTGTACTTGATGGCATGAAGATGATTGCAAAAACGATCGCCCAATCTTAAGACGGTTTCCCCAATGTATTGTTTGCCGCAGCGTTTAAATCACGTAAATAACATTGCAGGATTCACATGTAAAGGCCTCATCGATGGAGAAAGTGGCCTTGGGAAATGAAATGGAGCGCATCTGGACCACATGTATAACAACGGCCACGTGAGCAACGCACAGTGCCAAAATGGTCGGGAACAGAAGACTTAAGGTGGCTACGGACCAAGATTCCTTCAGATTTTTGTCGCGCCTATACGTCACCAGAGGTAAGTCGTGGAACGCGGCACGGGTGTCAGGATCAGACTGGAGAAGAGAATAATGTTTGAGCACGATGCTTCGAACAGAAGAGTTATGGCGATGAAAGGTAAAAATAATTTTAACCCTTTCTTAACCCACCTTTTTTTTCACCATCTATATATTTATAATGAACAGCCTAAGAATTCCCCAGCAATCACTATATTGGGTGCCACCTGGAGTAAGAAGAAGAGGGAGACCTAGAGAAACTCTACGAAGAACCATTAATAGAGAAGGCATGTCAATGAACCTAAACAATACGCAACAATTGAAAGACCTGGCAACACAAAGACAAATGGAAAGCTATGGTTTCTGCCCTATGCGCCGCCTATGGCCCTGGAGGAACATAACATAACATAACATATATTTATAATCGTTAAAGGGCCCCATATTTCAAATAGCTTAGGGCCCCATATTTCAAATAGCTTAGGGCCCTACCAAGTGTACATCCGGCCCTCCACTTGGTACACACGCACACTTGGTGCACTCAAGAACGGTAACTCTGGTTATTGTACGGGCCGAAAAGAGCATTCCTTAAAAACCTAATTGTAGGTAACCTACGGCGACATAAAACACACAGCTCTATATATAACCAATGTTGGATTGAAGCATAGTGATTGATAGCAGAAGAGAAGAAGAAAAATAACTAGTTAGTGTATTGATATGTTAGTCGGTTGGTTGGTTGGTTGGTTGGTTGCTGATCCAGCGGTCCATGGGCTCATGTCCTTTGACCTAATGCCATTAGATGGCATTATATTGCTGGGAAGTCTGTGGATTTTCGGCCCACCCCAGGAGAGAGCCAGATAATAACTATCACACCTCCAGGAAGTTAGGTTTCAACCTATGCACTGCTCCTAGCCACTGTAGCCAAGATAGGGTTCACTGTGCTCATTCCCCGCCACCAATTGACTACTGGTTATGCCGAACTTCTCTATTGCTCCAGGCATGCAACCAAATGTTCAAGTCAAAAGGATTGTCACGTCCTGAGTCACTGTGCCTCTATGATGGGCCTCAGCCATAGGAAAAACAGTGATGTCAGTTTCCTCCTCCTCAGTGCTGCGCAGTACATCTCTGGCTCCCTCCCAACCACAGAGGGTGCATAAATATATTCAGGCAAACATGAAAAAATATTTAAACAATAAAACAAAATCATAACTGTATAGATGACATGCAATGAAGCTTCTATAAGAAGATAACCTCAATATAACGGCATATCATCCACTAAGGTTTTCTGTTGCATGGATGGTATGTCTAGTGGGCCATTGGTGAGACCCACAGACGCAACCACATGCGTATATGTTAGTCCGGCGGTTTAGGATTTAATTTCTATTTAAACTGGATATATTCTCAGATCAGTCTATATGCTTTAGGGTTTGTGTAACTCAAAAGATAAACAATGAATAGTAATAAACAATGTAATGCACGTCGTAAGAGGTGACTAAATAGGGTCCGGTCCGGCTTCGAGTTTATGATTTCATCCAGCAGGTTAAAATGAAATCAAAACGGACAGATATTTCAACCAATCTATAAGCCAGGACACAACGCATTCACTTATCTGTGCTATATCTAGTTAGCTGACTGAAAAATGAGAACGAACACACACAAAATAATAAGATAACATTAACAAATTTTTTTTTAAATTGGTTTCTTTCCCTGAATGCTGCCTCCCACATATTTCGCCTGTTTATAGAATGTGGACGAAGTTATATATTATGCACTCGTTCTTTCACAATGTGTTATTGCGCGCACAGTTGACGTGATGTGGATGACATTACGTCATTAGCAGACCATGCCGCTAGGAAAACCAATTGGATAATATTCGCAGAAATTAAATTACGCTACGAATACGCATCGGAGTAGAAGGAATAACCCTATAATTTAGAAGGAAAGGGGGGGGGGATAGAGGTAGGCTTAGATCTAATTCTAATCCTAGCACCCCCCCCCTTTCCTAATCTTTATACATCTATATTTGATAGGGAGAAGAAAGAAACTGTAATTATGTCACTATTTATTGCCAAGCATCCTAGGAGAAAGGACGGACCTACTATTTAGCAAGAGGGGAGATTTAGGTGTAGAGTTGGATCTAATTCTAACCATAGCACCCTCCCCCCACCTAAACTCTATACATCTGTATCTCAAGGGAGACAGAAGCTGTGGTGCTTCCTTATCATTCGAAGGTATCGATACGGCAACCATTTCGTTAATAGAAAAGCAATCAGCAGAGTGACGTCACAAAGTACTAAAAAGGTACGATTGGGCAATTATTTTAAAATTGTGAGCGCTGGTAGACACACACTCCGGGAAAGGACCAAAAAATTGGATCAGAACTCTCCGTCGCTACAATGTTTGTGCAGCTGTTGAGATATTGCTGTCCTTGAAAAAGATATGTGAACAGAAGCCTACATGTCAAAAGTCGCCTGTGTGCCGCCGGTGCCCGAAAGGGGAGCAAAGAATAGCAACACTTTGTACCTTCCATGCATGTCGTAAAAGGCGACAAAGGAGGTTATGGGATGGAGTTGGCTGTCCCATCCCATATAGGGTCTGTGACGCAAAGCCATGCTGAAGTCGGATATGTCAGTCCGAAAGGTGCAGATATCGCAGCAATGCTGTAAACCATGACACAATGCATTCCGTTCTCCTGACTAAATCCTGCTAATCTGCAGGAGTTAGAGAATGAACGCAGAAGAAGAAGAAGAAGAAGAAGATGCCAAAAGTGAAATGGTATTGATCTTAAAATTCAATAAGAAGAAAATAGAAGAACATAGAAAAAAAAGAGAAGACATATCATTCGATTTACAGATTAACTGGAATAGAAATTAACTGACATGTCTGGATACAAATATAGCTCCTGATTTGAGCATATTGTGCGTATTAGCATTAAATAAAAACAACAAATGATGTCTACTGCTAGAGATCCAAGAACGAGATATTTTAAAAGTGCGAGAAGAATTCTTAGAGAGAGAGAGAGAGAGAGAGAGAGAGACAGAGGGGGGGGGGGATTGAGAGGGAGACGAGGGGATGTCCGTAAATTACGCCACCATTGTTTTTGCTATTTCTTTACAAGGTTCTTTCCCTGAATGTGCGCATAACAACTTAATTTTCTTTTGATAATTTCCTGTGTCTGGGTTTATCAATTTGTTTATCTGTGTTCATTAATTTGTTTGTTTGTTTTGCGTTCGCTCCCTTGTAACCAGCACGGATATCCGTGCGATTTCCGCCGGGACCGTGATTACGTCGTGCCACCGTTATGCGCCTTGTAGGCCTAGCACATCCGATTTCGGCATGCCTTGACAATTCGGGTGGGCTACCCTTAGTACCCTTACCTGTCTGTGACAGCCTCTATATCTGTCTCCAAGCAAGCGTAGTGGCGACTCTTCGCCCAGACGATTTTTGCTCTCGTCTGACTCGCACGAGGTGTTCCACTGTCTATGAACTTGCCTTGTGTAATTGGACGTGCTGTGCCTGTGCCGATTGGGTACTGAAACGTTTCTCATCCGTGAGCCTGGTTCCTTAAGGGGAAGAACTCAACAGAGGAGTTGGACCCTGGCTCTTTCGCCCTCTTAGCCGAGATGTCATTCACCGACATCGTGTACCCCTTGTCCAAGTTCACACCCCTTGTCGAGTCTCACACCACGCGTTTGAGAGCAAGGCGTTCTCGAGCTGAGCGTCCTTGTCCCAATAGCGCCTGAGCCCATCAAGTACTGAACCCTTTCTCTCTTCAAGTGTATTTCCATTGTAGGAAAACCTGACAGTAGAGTTGGGCCAGGGCTAAATCGTTGTCCATTTTGTGCCTGAGCCCATCGGGTACGGAACCCTTACTCTCTGCAAGTGTACTTCCGGTATAGGAAACCTTGACAGTAGAGTTGGGCCAGGACTACCATCGTTGTCCCTTTCTTGCCTAAGCCCATCGGGTACAGAACCCTTTCTCTTCGCGAGCATATTTCCGGTTTAGGAAGGCTCGACATTAGAGTTGGATTAGGTCTTCTTGCTTTACCAAACGCCAGTGAATGGGTCTGGGTCTCTGCCTGTAAGGGACACAGGTAACTAGAAGCTCGTCTCGAGCTATCAGTGCTTGTAGTTCCCCTTTCCTATGGACTTTTCACTTTCTATTTGCAGTTCGCGCTGCCCTCTAGCGCTGTTCTGACCTTTCATTGTTTCATTGTACTCGGTATGAAATCTATTTGTCTCTCGCCATGCATCTACCTTTACGTGCATTTTACATTGGCCGCCCTTCCAATGTTCGGACTGGACTGACTTGCTTCACTGTATGTCGACATATCATACAATTTCTACAGTCATAGAAGATTACATGTTTGCTTACATTCATACTTGTGTATCGAGCTACGACTATCGTGCTGACATGAACTGCCGGAAAAACTATTATGGATGTGTTGAAAGAGTCAAATGCGAGACAGCTTAATCAATAATATAAGGGAAAGACAAGCTTCATTTTTTGGCCACGTTTTGGCCAGGAAGGTTTGGAGAACATAATTACAACAGGCATATTGAAAGTAAGAGAGATAGAGAGCGACAACGTGAGAAAATATTGGACAGTTTAACAACCTGGCATTGCATAGAGTCAGCAATGAGACAAATACATAGTACTAGTGATAGACAGCTGTGGAGATCCATGATAGCCTACGGCAGCCGGCACGACACCTGATGATGATAAGATGATGATTTAATCGAATTTGAATGCTGGCTAGATGAAAAAATACGAATGCTATAAGATAAAAACAGTCGAATTTCTGATGTTTATGGTTATTGGCGCAAATAAAACGGCGACACAGCGGATCTCCATTTCTAAACTACATCCTGCTGGAAATCATGAGATCTGTAGGAGTTTATATAGGCATATATATATACTTGTAACCACTCAAGACATATGTCTGTGGTGATGGTTATGTAATCCATAGCCACACACGCACGGTCTGTGTTTCGACTCTTAGTGATGACGGTTTATTTCTGTATTCAATGAGAAATGAGTCGATTACTCCTATCTCGGACAAACGGTTTCCAAGCCGACGAATACACATCGTGTAAGAAAGACGATATTATTGTCAATTGTGTCATTGAGTGTTGAACCCAATTCTTTCTGGACTTGGTGCTACGCCGTCGAAGATGAGGACTTGTTCCTCAGTAATATCACCCACATCTTCTGGAGTCAAGAGTTTGAACATTGATCCACAGTGAGCTTGAAAACATATGTGCTCCCTGACATTTCTTCGGAACTTTTCACTTGTGCAATCGCTTTGGTAGTTGTGTGTTCTCGGCAATGGGCTTCCCTTCAATCTATTTCGTGCACAACGTTTAAGACATAATTGACACCTTCGCTTTCACCATATACAACGTGTGTTTTTCCTGTACCATGGGCACTTAGTACTCTAGACGTTACGATATATTTGCGTCTCCTTATTTTACGGGAAGTTGTAATTGATCACTGTTATTATGACATTGCACTCAAGCTATCCAAACTAGAATGCCTTGCGTCACTGTTGGCGACGGTGCTGCTGTCTGTGTTGGCTGAAAGTTATCCGAGATAATACATGTCTGATAACTGCCAGCTCTCATTTCATCTTAAATCTATAGTCCAGTACACGATCCCTAAAAGTGCTAGCGAGATGCACACGAGCTATGACATAAGCTTATCTGTATCCAAGCTTAACTAGACCTGCATTTCAGAACTAAATTATCTGCTAACCATGTGAACGTACTATAGCAATACGAAACTATCTGCACCATGAAAAATTGATTTTAAATCTAATTTCATTACTTGGAAAGATGACAATATCCAAGTAGGCCGTAGATAGACTACATCTCCGATAAGGATGACGTTTTATCTATATAAATATGTTATTGAAAATATGTCACCTAATTCTTATGGAAAAAAAAAATTGAGGAGGGAAAAAGGGGGGGGGGGGGTCCCCCAATTGCAATAACCTGCTTTTTGCTGCTTCCCAGTACTAAATGAGATTAGAAACTGGAAATGAGATTAAGCTTAGCCTCGAGATGGCAATAGTTGCCATGACAATGTTGAATACAATATGGAAAAGTAAGATCAGTATTACAGTAAACATCAATGTATTCAGATCGCTAGTGTTGTATACTATATTACCTGCACCCAACCATCTCATTTCACATAATTCAAGGATGTCGATATCCATACTCCTTATTTCTCGTTTGATGTTTTATAATTTACCCTAAATCTGTCACTGTTCTCACATTCCTTGTTATCTTGATGGTATTTTTGCGAACCGCTACCGGAATGCGGTCTGTTTCGTCTTGAAAGATGATTCTAGGCACATTACTCCTGTAGTTCCTATAGTTTATTATGAAATTAGAATTTTTAACAATTTGGATTTATTAAAATGTGGCAGCAGGTACGGAATGGATAGGTACCTACAGACTTCGAAACTTCTAAGAGTAGTAATATCCCTTAGCAGGGAATGGTGTACCACAGCTGTGGGAAAAGAAGTGAAGGTTTTGGTCAGTGAGAATGGGGGAAGTGATTATATACACTGATGGACCTGTGATTAGACATGTTCGCAGTGCTTGATCCTTCACAGGTTAGTGCGCAGGTAAAACGATCAGGGAAGAGAGTGGGGCCTTTACTGTTACTACGAGTAGCATGACCATGGAGATTATGGCGGTGACCAGGACATTTCAGTGGGTAGACACACAGACAGGTCTGCATCTTGAGTGACTCTGTGAGTATGATTAAGAAGGTACATGTGGGTCTCGTTCGCGAACAGTGCATTGAGGCCTTGAGAAAGTAAAACTATCAGCGAGACTGAAAGTGGTTAAAAACAACGCACAGAAAAACATTTATGAATGAATTAAAATCAACAGGCATAAATGCACAAGATCTGCAACCCCTAGCAACTGACCGACGGGCATGGAGAACAGTGGCGTAGTTAGGCGGGGGCGGAGGTGCGGACCGCCCCGGGCGGCATCATCGGGAGGGCGGCAAATTTATTTTCGTCCAGTCTTTCACAATCACTGACAAATTTTTTTTTCATGGCACAAGGGCGAAAAATTATGATTCCGCCCCGGATGCCATTGACCCACGCTACGCCACTGTGCACAAGTCTATGCATTTAAGCGAACCAGTCGATTTTAGTTCTTGATTCTTGATTAGAAACTGGCTTCACAGCTGGTGGGACATTCCCATAAGTGCTCCGCCCTCCGCTCCAGCAGACATCCCAGTGTATGTAGACTCAGAGTCCCGGTCAGATGTTGATTGTGGGATCTTCGTGACTTTCAAAAAATTTACTTTTCCTTCTCTCACCTATGGACAGCGGCGTGCATAGGGTAATTGCAGCCCGGTGCGATGAATATTTTGAACCCCTTCCCCCCCCCCTCCACCTGCCTGAAATTGATTTTAAAAATTCCGAGTAAAATTTTATAAGTTTATTAATATTATCGATTTTATCCACATTTAACAAATGTATTTAATGTAATAAATTTAAAATAAATTTAAAATTACAAATTCACTTTGCGAGCTTTTTGACTAGCGAAGTTATTAATGACTGTGTAGAAGCTCACATCATTGACCAGCTCATGTTCGATTGATATAATTGCGAGGTTGTTTAATCTCAAGTTGTTCATAGTTGACCTGCGATAGTTTCTGATTAATTTGAGTTTGGAGAAACTTCTTTCACGTGTAGCTATACTAACTCCTTGAGTTAGGAACATACACAGTAAAAGACAATATTGGGAACTGAATGGGAGAGCTGATGTTTGTGAATAAAGACAAGTAATTCCATAGGCCCTTGGTCCTTTAAGTTCAAGACCGAAAGTGCTGCGACAAAATTCATTATATAAATAACCAAATGGCCAGAGGGTGTCCGACAAAGTGGATGGTGCCGCAGTAACCTAATGAACAAATAGTAATGCAAAATGATGTAAAAAGGTTACTAAAACACTTACCTAGCCTATTAATAAAAAATATATTAAAGAAAAAAAACATACAATAAAACTAAACAGGACAATTCTCAACGTATCGGCTCAAATTGAACCTTTTTCAAGAGACAAACAACAGAAAACGACAAAATAAAAAAATAAATAGATGTCTATATTTCATCAAGCCCTCGTCTCCATAATAGCGCAGGGATGGCAACGCATCTAGTCAAAGTGAAAATGCGTGCATTCATTATAAACAAACCGAAAGTGGGAAATTAGAGACACTATAGATGAGTGCAAGAATAATAAAAGAAAAAGATAAGAAAAATACCCCTTTTGTCACTCTATCAGACAGGCAGGTTTTAAGAACATAGTCACAACAGGCACGACTGAAGGGAACAGAGACAGATGGGAACGTGAGAAAATATTCATGTGACAACCTAGCAAGGCTTGGAAACAACGATCCTGATAACAATACTGTGAACAGAGAACCATGGTCACCTTATTACGTATTACCTTATACCTTATTACCTTATTATTGGTCGTATCTTATTACGACATTTCTCTATCCTCCAGTTAGATCCCATCTCCAGTCCTGCATTTCCCTCTCTTCCACTAGTCGCTTTTCGGAGGGACAGAAACCTTCGGGATCTCTTAGTTCATTCTCGTCTGCGCACTTCTGCAGGTCAACTAGGAACTGTCCCTTGTCATCGAAATTGTTTGACTTGCCCTTTTGTTATTCTCACTCCTATTTTACAGTTTCCTTAATCTCACTTTGATATTCATGATTCTTTTTCTTGTGTGTCCCGTAACTTAATATACTCTATCATATGTAAGCGTTGTGATATGAAGTATATTGGTGAGACTGGTAGACGTTTAGCTGATAGATTCGCCGAACATTTGAGAGATATCACGAATCATCGTGACTCCCCAGTGGCTAATCATTTTAACAGCCCGTCACATCATGGTAGCTCTGATGTCTCTGTAACCGGTTTGTTACGTTGTTATACCGGTGACCGGCAACGTCAGTCCTTGGAATATCGTCTCATTTGTCTTATGGGAGTCTTGCAACCAAACGGAATGAACATTAATCACCGTTTTGTTTGAGTTACCTACCTTTTCTTTATACCCTCTACTCCCGTATTGCACTGATTCTTGTAATTATTTGTCTTTGTACACTTTCGTGAATAATTATTATTTTTGTGTTTGCCGTTCTTCTATATCAGTCCTTTATGTCTTCTTTCGTTTGTGTATGTCAATATGTGATTATTTTGTACTCTGCCATTTTGTTATTGTTAAATCATTTACATATTTAGATTTTGATTTCCTCGTTTTTATTGCAGTTGTCTCTTCGATGGGTGCCCACACATATATAGTTATTTGTATATGCATTTCGTTTTACATGGTTCTATGTATCCACACAATTACTTTGGGCCACACATTTGTATGTATACATATGCAGTTGTTATAGCATTATCTTTATGTGAACGAACGTTTATATTTACATTAATATATGTATATGTTTCTATGTGTATGAATGTTCATGTTATTATTTATACGAGAAAGTGTTTATGTGCATGAATGTTCATATTTGTGTATACATATATATATGTATATTTATGTGAGCGCTTTTTTCTGTTAATGCACGTATCTCCATTCTGTGTCAATGTGTATACCTATTCTGGTGTGAGCCCTTTCCTGTGTGTGGATACATTTACATGCCTGTGCATTTTGTGTGGGTATCCTTCACACATCTGTGTCCATCTTGTTATGTGTTTATTTCTTGACTCTTGGTGTGTGTTTACATTTCTATGTATGTTTAGGTTTGGTTTTATATATATGTTTATGTCTATATTTGGTTTCACATTCATTCCATGCGTTTTCAAATGTTGATTCTTCTTCTATCCTTCCTTCCCCAAACCCACTCACCCCACAACCTCATCATTACTCATCTATCATTGTCATATGCCATTCTTGTTGGCGTAGGTGACCATGGTTCTCTGTTCACAGTATTGTTATCAGGATCGTTGTTTCCAAGCCTTGCTAGGTTGTCACATGAATATTTTCTCACGTCCCCATCTGTCTCTGTTCCCTTCAGTCGTGCCTGTTGTGACTATGTTCTTAAAACCTGCCTGTCTGATAGAGTGACAAAAGGGGTATTTTTCTTATCTTTTTCTTTTATTATTCTTGCACTCATCTATAGTGTCTCTAATTTCCCACTTTCGGTTTGTTTATAATGAATGCACGCATTTTCACTTTGACTAGATGCGTTGCCATCCCTGCGCTATTATGGAGACGAGGGCTTGATGAAATATAGACATCTATTTATTTTTTTATTTTGTCGTTTTCTGTTGTTTGTCTCTTGAAAAAGGTTCAATTTGAGCCGATACGTTGAGAATTGTCCTGTTTAGTTTTATTGTATGTTTTTTTTCTTTAATATATTTTTTATTAATAGGCTAGGTAAGTGTTTTAGTAACCTTTTTACATCATTTTGCATTACAAAATTCATTAGTCGCTTTCTCTCGAGTAAAAATTCATTCTTGTCATCATAAAGGAGCGTTGTGAAGATCAATGTCGACTCGATCGTCTGATAGTAGCTTTGGAGAAAGAAAGCTAAACTTGTCAGCAACCTCATGCATTTGTGCAATTCTTGTTGAACTCTCCTGATTCACTCTGTCCATGGAAGCGCATATTTCCAACCAAAGTTCATTTCTGTAGCTTAAACCGGCATCTGCGGCTTCTTCTCCAGGCATAGCAAAGACTGGCAAAGGATGGAGCAACACAGGAACAAAAAGACCAAGAAATCACTTACCAAGAAAAGAAGACCCTCATCAAAGCCATCAGGAAAGTCGACCACCCAAAAGACAATTACCACTATCTCAACAGAGCAGAGCAGGTTATTATCTTCCGCCTCAGAACAGGACACAACAGATTAAACAGCCACTTAAATAGATTAAGATTGATCCCATCACCACTGTGCCTTTGTGGGCAGGCAGTACAGACAGATGAACATATCCTGCAAGACTGCAATACACTAAACCAGTTAAAGGAAGAACACTGGCCTACAGAGATGGATATCCACAGAAAGATGTATGGGAGCACTGAGGAGCTTTCAACTATAGCAGCATTTATTAAGAAAAAAGGACTTGCTTTGTAGACATGTCAAACTCCGAACGAGAAGAAGAAGAAGACAAGCCAGTACGACATCTTAACTATCAAAATTATTTTCTTTCACCGGTAAGATTTTCTAAAAGGAAAAAGACATATAGAGCCAAATCTGGAGAATGTGATGGATGTAGAATAATTTCAATATTCAAATCTAGAAAATATGATGGGTGTGGAATCATTTCAATATTCAAATCGTTGACTGTTTGCAACGCAAGCCATGCTTTATGAGACGGTGCATTGTTTTGAAGCAAGAACATAATTTGAGAGCGAGTTACCCCTCGTTTTCTGGTCAGTCTTTTTAAGTTTGATAAGTTTGGTATGGAGATCAACATACCACTGGCCTTTAGTCGTCTTGCATTGAGGCAGGTAACTTTTCATTATGACATATTTGACGTCCCATACAATCAAAATCACTTTTCTTGCATATTTCTATACTCTTTGATTGATATGCGTTGGTAATGGTGATTCTAACAGACTCCCATAGTATTCTGAAAAATCAGTTCTGGTTTCTGCCCTTTGCACCTCATTCTGCGTTGAAGAAACATAGATAGTACCGCTGGAACCACACAGGGTAAAATGGGGAGCGTACTTACCCAGCGAAATACAGGAACAATTAAAATGCATACCCTTCGACATTTTCTGGGAGAGACTGGGCACCTATGTGCCTGTCAGTCATCGTTCTTCATAATGATGTGCCATCTTCGCGACGAAAGTTGTTTGCAACGGACTTCCAACATCCCCTTTCTTTTGCCTTGGTTATGCACTCTGCCAGACTGTAACCTGTCTGTCTCGTGATATTTCTCTCCCACTTGTATCTCTGCCTACCCGTACTCGCGTCCCCTCAATCAAGTAAGGTCTGCAATAAGGTGTCATGTCTTTTAATATGTTAAAAATACATTATTTATTTTATCTTTATTTCTTTAATAGTTTTTACACTATACATACATACATACATACATACATACATACATACATACATACATACATACATACATACATACATACATACATACATACATACACACACACATACATACATACTCACACACACATACATACAAACACATACATACACACATACACACATACAAACACACACACACATACACACGTATACACACATACACATACACACACATACACACACGTATACACATATACACATACACACACATACACACACGTATACACACATACACACACGTATACACACATACACACACATACACACACGTATACACACACGTATACACACATACACATACACACATACACACATACACACATACACACATACATGCACACTCATGCATGCATGCGTGTGCATGTTCATTATTACATGATGGTCAGACAGTCCATATGTAAGCTTAAATATATATATATGGGTTATCAAGGAATAATTTTGATCAAAATATATCTGTGTAATAAATCTGTGTTTTGTGATCTTCATGTGTCATTATTACCTTGTTTGTATCACAATATTTTATTATTATTATAATAATTTTTTAAGTAACATTATTGGTTTGTGTTTTTGAGATCCCCAGGAATCGTGAGAACTCTTGCTTCCTATAGTTAGTTAGTTAGTCGTTGGATCATCATCACTGCACTCCGGACAAGCCCATAGATGCTCAGATCTCTCCATGAGTCTAGCCGCCATTCCCAGTACGCAGTTGATTGACCATTATTCTTTCTTGCCCACGAAAACTGCTCCTACCTAGCGACACCACATTCAAACCAAATTTCTTGCTTCCTATGTGCAGTGAGATGGTTTTTCTTAGCTTTCTTTCAGACCAATGAGATTTCAGCTTTCGGCTTAGTGCAGTGCCTATTTAAAGAGACTTCTACTCAGAGAGGGTCTATAATTGTATAGATGACATGCTACAAAGCTTCCATAAGAGAGTCTCAATATAACGGCATGTCATCTACTAAGGTTTTCTGTTGCATTGGTGGTACTCTTATGGTAATGGTGCTCTTCTTTCAACCGCGGACATGATCCAATTTCGCCGTTATTATTCTGCGTTCGTTCTCAGACTCCTAATCAGCTTTATGTAGTTCGGAGAACGAAGTGTATTGTGTTATAGCGTACGTCTTAGCTGCGATATATGCCCTTTTCGGCCTTCCAGTTCCTACTTCAGCATAGCTTCTGCGTCTCTTTGGCTCTTTTTGGGTCACACCAACGCGAGCCCAAGACCTGCTTAGTCGCCTCTTACAACATGATTGGCAGGTAGCAATGTCGCCTTTCTTTACTCCAATTTATGACCCCGAAGGGGGTGCAAAGGGAACGCATTGCTCTTGGCGGACCCAGGGTTAGCAGATAACCAAAATCCCAAAAGTGCCTCCTCGTGGCGCACCCTGGTAAACGAAATACAGCGGCTAATGCTGATTCTGGCTAAACCTTTTGGGTATCGTGTCCGTGAATGTGGAAGTAACAGATGGAATGAGATTTGACTGCAAAAAGATAGGTAATAACTCCGACACCATTGTGCCAACACATGCAGCAACACTGTCGACACACAGTGAAGCTAGAAAGTCTGGTAGAAGCATTGGAGGGCGGCCAATGTAGTCGGTACGAAGCAAGCAGATGTTCCAATAAAAATAAAAGCACAATGAGTACACTGAGAAAGATGCACAGCGCTAGAAGGCAGCGGCATGTGTAAAAAGCATGGAAGACGGTTCGATGAAATTGGAACTAAAGCATTGTTTGCTCGAAACAAGCTTCTAGTTACCAGTGATCCCAGCCTGTGCCCAACTCTACTGTAAGAGTCTTTCCTATACCGGAAGCATGCTCGCGGAGAGAAAAGGTTCAGTACCCGATGGGCACAGGCATAGCAGTCCGAGGTGACAAGCACTGTTCAGCTCCAGAACAAAGCACAAGTTCCTAACGTTCCTAAATATGTGTACAGATTCAGACCTCGACTAGGGACTCACGAAGTTGGTGAATAACGCTTCGGCTAAGAAGACGAACGATCCCGAGCCCAACTCTTCTGTCAAGTTCTTCCTAAACCGGAACCAGGCTTGAGGCCGAGAAAAGGTTTAGTACCCGATGAGCACGGGCACAATACGTCTAATTACACGAGGCATGTTCACTGACTGCGGAACGCCTCGTGCAGGACAGACGTGAAAGACAAACCGTCTCGGCATAGAGTCAGTACACATTCACCGTCTGGCGACAGATAGGAAGGCTGTCGCAGGCTAGGGTAGCCCACCCGAATTGTCAAGGCATGCCGAAATCGGATGTGCTAGGCCTACAAGGCGCATAACGGTGGCACAACGTAATCACGCTCCCGGCGGAAATCGCACGGATAACCGTGCTAGTTACAATGGAGCGAACGCAAAACAAACAAACAAATGACTCCGGAAACACTCAGGCGACAATTTGGTTGTATCCTCAACGTTTTTAACCATCAGCTTATAATAATAGAGGTCGTGTTCTGGTAATCCAGTCACAGCGAATTCAAGAGTATGTGTTTAAGAGTGTGTTGCTGAACCAAAACTACCTGGGTATATAATATATCACGTTTTTATCATACCCATTTTATTATTGGAGCACCGTAAGGGGATCAACATATGATATATTCTATCCAGAACGTGGTCTTCCTTATGGCTCTATTAAATTCTCCTCGATCTTGAGCAAGGTGTACCGCCTCCTTTAGGGCAGACATTCATGTATGTCTTCTTTCCAAGGGCGTCTTGGTTGGCCTTTACACCTGTTACCTTCTATCGTCCCTCAAATATCACTATCTCCATACCGTCATGTCTCTTAACATGACCGAAAAAAGCTAGTTGCTCAATTAATATGGTTTTCAGAAGCCATCCCTCTTGGCCGATGATTGTGCTTTGTACCTCCTGGTTTGATTTCCTTGCTGTCCATCGTTTTCTCAGAACTATTCTATAGAATTTTAATTTAAATGATGTTGTTATATTGGACAATGTTTTATTAGTACCCATGTTTCGCATGCTTTGCATTCGTCGTTACTGGAAACACACATGTTTGTAATAAGCACAATTTGGTTCTTATTTGGTTCACAAGGGATATCATTCTAATTTCCAGTTTGTGTACACAGGAATCATGGTCAACCTACATATGAGTTTTTCATAATAATATTTTTAACATTTTAGACAAATGCATACAACAGAAAAAAGAACAAACTATTTGTTTAATTCGTGTTTAAATTCAAGATGTAGCAGGAGTACATTTCTTCTCTTTTTTGGACACAATAATTAGTCTTCCACTTCTTCCACGTCCGTTTTCTTAATAAATCCTGCTTTTATTTGAAAGCTCCTCAGTGCTCCCATACATCTTTATGTGGATATCCACCTCCGTAGGCCAGTGCTCTTACCATAACTGATTTAGTGTATTGCAGTCTTGCAGAATATGTTCAGTGGTCTGTTCTGCCTGCCCACAAGGGCACAGAGGTGATGGGACCAGTCTCAGTCTATTTAAGTGCCTGTTTAATATGTTGTGTTCTGTTCTGATGCGAAAGGTAATAACCTGTTTTGCTCTGTCGAGATACTGGCAATTGTCTTTTGGGTGGTCAACTTTCCTAATGGTTTTGATGAGTGTCCTTTTTCTTGGTAGGCGATTTCTTGGTCTTTTTGTCCCTGTGTTGCTCCATCCTTTGCCAGCTGTCTGCCTTTTCAATTTCCTGGTATGCCACAGTGGGATGATAACTAATAAGGGGAGAATAATTAGTTGAAACAAATGTATTGACAATTGTTCTTATTATCTCCCTTCGATTGTAAACGTAAAACCGCCTTTTATAAAATGTCAAGTTCTCTGTTTACAGTGATTAATTTAGTGGGTTTAAAAAAAAAATAAAGCATTATGTTAAATCAAAGTGATTATCTAAGACACAATAGTCACGTTTTCTTCCTGTAAACAGAGCCCTTTTTCTATCTCGTACAGTTCACGAAAGTAAGATTGCTGCTAAGATGTCAAAATTAGGACCTATAAGAAAAGACAAAAACATTGCGTGGTGTTGACTGTGATATGTGCTTTAGATCAGTGGTCAGCCCGAGTAATGTGTACTAAACTGTGTATAGTAGATTTATGATCAGCCCGTATAATGTAGACTGTGCTATGTATGATAGATCAGTGGTCAGCCTGTGTGATGTGGAGTGTGCTATGTATTATAGATTAGTGGTCAGTCCGTGTGGTGCGGAAACCAGAAAATGGAGCTCATATTAGTTGCACTATTACCTAACATGCACATCGTAAATGGTGACTAAGAAAGTTTTGAGGGTTGAGTTGGCTGACCCATTCCATTGACGGTCTAGTGATCCAGTGATCCAGAAGTCACAGGATTTCCTAGTCAAAAAGGTGACTTTAGCTTAAGGCTGGAGATGGATTTAGCTGATATGTCAAGACCAACTATCACTTGGAAAAGCAAAATCAATGCTATAGATTCATACATGTCTACAAGAACCATTACTTTCAATATTAAACGCATGCGGTTGCATCTGTGGGTCCCACAAATGTCCCACTAGACAAACCACCCATGCAACAGAAAACCTTAGTAGATGATATGCGGTTATATTGAGGCTCCTTTATGGAAGCTTGTAGCATGTCATCTATACAATTATAGACATCCTCTGAGTAGAAAACTCATTCAATGGGCATTGCACTGAGCTGAAGTCTCCTGGGTATAAAAGAAAGCTCACAAAAAAATTACAGCACTGCACATAGGAAGTAAGAGCTAAAAGCGCCCATTTCTTGTGGTTCCGAATCAGTAAATCAATATTAAATCGACAAATATATCTACTTGCATGGTTTATACTTCTATTGATAAGGGGGGGGGGGGGGGGTTAACTCCCTTTCACTCTTAAGAAATCATAAAATGTTTTTTTATTGCTAGTAACTTAGCCAAATGACGGGTGAAACCCCTCTAGTAACGATTTTTTTACAAAAAAGGGTAATCACCCCTTTCTCAGTAAAAATATGGAATTATTTCATACAACAACTGAAGAATGCCTTTTTTACATTAGTTTTTTTTAAGGTAAAACCCCTTCCACATCGAAAACGTCTCTACGGCCCTGATAGTTATCTATGGGCCTTTATGGAACAATGAACTCCACATCGAAATCCACTTAGTTGCTGCTTACGAAATGTGTGACAGGTAACAGTGTAGCTATTCTTTGCTCCCCTTCCAGTCCCGGCTAAACAAGGGCAGTTTTTTTATTCACTTCTCCCACCCAGGCCCGGTAACACAAGGGCAGTTTATATTGGAAATTAAGTTAATTTAACTACCATTGCTTTCAGATTGTTCACTAGAAACAAATTGTCAAAGATATTATTTCTTTTTAATTGTATCAAAGAACACAGGTTAGCTCTTCTGGAAATCTAATTTATTCATTGGATGATCCCCTGACAGACTCCTGACAATCACATAATATTTTGAAATAATTTAAGACGTCTACAGAAAATATGTTATGACCACTGATCTATGTATAAATAGATTTAAGCCTTTACAATCGCCTGCGCTTAGTGTTGCCATGCCCCCGTGTCAAAAAGCGTGCCAAACTCGTAAACATGATCACACTTCACTTTTCACGAAGCTATACCAAGTGTGTTGATTCGAACACGTGACACATTCGTTATATGCATATTATTAAACTTATAGAAACCGAGACACGTCACAACCGGGCGAGATATCAGGCAGCGATATAAAACCAAGACAATCCCCGTGAGACCGTGACTAACATACATATCTGCCATTCATATAAACAAACGCATATTTCCGCTATTATAGTGTGAAATATATTTATCAAGTCAACATATTTTAAGTTTACATTTAAAAAACCTTCACCAACACAATATATGTTTTTATATTGTGAATTTGCGTTATTTGTGAAAGTGAATCTCTCTCAACCATTAAGTTTTTAAAACTCATAAACTGCAATTCCATCCCCCCTCCCCCCAGAGACGTGACAATGTACATATTCAGAGAATTGCAGTAATGGTATTGACTAGATGTGATTTGAGAAGGTGTTCCCTCTCCGGAAAGATCAGAAGAATGCGTGATCAGCAACTGACTGGGACACTGAGCTTATGCACTTTTAGATGGCAGACGTCATGGCAAACAGAGCATATATAGGAATGCTCCCAGTTCTGTGACACTTATTCATAGTAAAATATCAAGAATCCTCAGAAATAAAAAAAAATATTTTCTTGTAAAATGTGACAATTAAGAATTTAAGTCATTAAAAACTATACATTATCACTGTATCCAAATATTTTCTTTTTTTCAAAAAAATGTATTCTTTACAATAAAACAAAATGAAATAATTTGACTGAACATTTGTTTTTAATCACGGAATTTGTTTTACAATAGTAAAACAAATGACAAAAAAGTCGAGCTAAGCACAAAAATACGTTTAAGTGTGTGGGTGTAAATACAAATAATACTAAAATTTAAGTAATTCCAAAGTTATTTCATGACAAAAAAGTCGAGTGAAGCACTTTCTAAGCAGCTCTCCTATACCCCCGTAATCCTCTCTCGAGGCGGTATGACATAGCAGGCGCCGACATTCGAAAGCCACTCGGACGCTGAGTATAGCTCACCACTCAGCTGAGCACGTTTATGCTGTTAACATTCCGTACGACCGAAAACTTCACCCCGGTGACTTCGTCCTGTCTTAACATGTCATATGGGGAGGAACCAGCCTAGATCCCAAGCGGTACTGTGACGAGCGAGCTGACTCGACACTGGCTGAACCTTGACCCCGCGGTGGAGTCTAAGACATGTGAACGGACTACTGACACTGGTTCCCATACAAAGTCAAGATCCAACTTTTGTAAAGTTCCGCGGGGAACTTGAACCTTATACGGACATTATCCCTTAACATTCAAAGGCTTATGTGCCACACATTTTGTTACCCATGTCAACAGTGAGGGAAGAATGTCGCGCATATTGCTTTCAAAAAACGTTTCTATATATAGGACAACGGGGAAAAGTTACAT
Organism: Meghimatium bilineatum; assembly: GCA_034231615.1. Lineage (NCBI taxonomy): Eukaryota > Metazoa > Mollusca > Gastropoda > Stylommatophora > Philomycidae > Meghimatium > Meghimatium bilineatum. Next base: position 36,992,556 of record CM067316.1, on the reverse strand, counting down.
AAAATCTCTCAATATAAATTAGAGTTATTAATTTAAATGATATTGAAAATTATCAGATCAAAATATTTGTGTTTTGATGATTTATTAATATCTCATACTTATTACCACCCTTGATTTTGGAATGTATGCCCGGCTATGTCCCTTGGTAAATAAATGCTAATATCTTTAACTTCCGGTTCAAATAATGTTTTTGTTTTGCTGAATCGAGAACTGGTTGATCAGTAATTTAACACATTAATATCGTAGAAATTAAATATCTGTGTTACTGAAACGGATTTAATGATTTCTATATTTACATCATGGTTCGTTCAACCTTATTTAATTCGATAATAAAGATCTAAAGGAAATTGCAATGAAACGAGAGACATGGAAGGAAATCTAACTAAATGTTTGTTGTTGTTAAGTTTGATACTTGGACAAAATTTTTAGAATTATGCTATTTTTCTACATAATTACAAATAATATAGTTAGATTCCCCTTCAAAAATGCAATTCAACGATACCTCAACCAAGTCTGTACGTCAACCCTGAAAAAATGTTACATATTTTTTTCTAATGAGTTTGACATCAAAATAATTTACATATTGGAAAATATAAATAAAACGTGTGACCACAGTGACAAAATGTACCCAAGCTGATAATTTCTAACTTATCTTTGTTATTTTCAATAATACAAGCCACAAACTATAGGTTTTTTTGTTCGTGAAGACAAGACACATCTATTGATCCTATTTCTATAATTTTTAGGTGCGCGCAGAACTAATTAATATGAAAGAAGGCAGAAAATTCATTTAATTGAAATGAAAATAAATTATAAAACTATTGAATATAATTAAATACCACAGAAATTATATATATTTGTGTTGGCAAAGGCAAGACGCATCCGTTGATTCTATTTCTATAATTTTTAGGTACGCGCAGAACTAATTAATATGAAAGAAGGCAGCAAATTCACATAATTAAATGAAAATAAATTTTAAAACTATTGAATATAATTAAATACCACAGAAATTATATATATTTGGGTTCAATACAAGAATCCGTTAACAAATCACGTGACAACATACCAACTTTTTAATTTCATGTGCTATTGCACTATCTCGGAAAATTAAAAAGTCGTAACTTAAATTACTGATCTAGCTATTTGCACGCAATGAACTGGCCATCCACCTCTCACTCAGTGCGCATCGTGCAATGTGTCACATAGTCTGTATATCTGACTTTTAGGTATTTTGTTCCATCTAATTATGTTAGCTATGTGTTCCGTAGAAAGCTGTCCACTAATTCTTGTATTGTACCTATATTTGTATTGGCAAAGGCAAGATGCATCTGTTGATCCAATTTCTATAATTTTTAGTTGCGCAGAACTAATTAATATTAAAATTGCAGAAAATTAGCATAATTAAAATGAAAATAAATTATATATCAAACTATTGAATATAATTAAATACCACAGAAATTATATATATTTGGGTTCAATTCAAGAATCCGTGGACAAATCACGTGACAACATACCACTTTAATTTCTTGGGCTTGTTGGTTTATTCTCTTTTCATCTAGTCTTAAAACATAACCGAGGTATTTCCATCTGTGTTTTCTTATGACGTATTTCTTGAAACATATTCTTGGCGTGCTTTCTTTCTTAAATCACTATTTGTGACGAAATCGCTCCATTTTATGTTCATCAGTTTCCGGAGACATTTGTTTTCGAAGCTGTTTAATTTTTGATCTGTTGCTTGAGTTGATTTCCAGCTTTATCTTTCATATGTTAATACTGAGACAATATAGGAGTTGAATAGCTTTAGCTTGGTGTTTCTTCCTAGATCTTTTGACTTTCAGATATTAGTTTGGTAAATGTGCTAGCTGCAACTGCTATGTGTGTATTTATTTCTATCATTGAGTCTCCATCAACAAACATTTGGCTACCCAAGTAATTAAAGTTGGAACTTTTTCCAGTATTTGGTTGTTTACTGAGATGTTATTTGTTGAACTGGTAAGTCCCGTGATTTTTGATTTATCTGAAAATATGAGAAAAATCTGGCTTGGGGTTTATTATAACTATTGATATTGAGAGTTCTCATGGAGCACAATGGGAAATACAGAATAATTGCTTCAATTATGATGATTGGGGTTAAAGTCAATACTATAAGTCTTTAATGCTTCATGGTTTACAACTTGTCTGTGATAGATGCTCCTTTTGACAATATGCAAATGAACAAAATATTCAGAACATCCATTGTCAAAACTATAACTATTTCTAAACTTCTGGATATCACATTGATCTATTGCCTGGGTGTGCTGATATTCGTGGTAATAAGAGAGCAGACAGACTTGTATCTGTGAATTTAAGATAAACACTGGTGATGTACTGAAGTTTGTGGTCATTTGCTGGAGTGGACACTGGGATAGATGAGGTATCCAGGAGGTATCCATGCTGCATCCAAGGCAATTCAGTATCTTCTTCTTCTTTGTTCATTCTCAAACTCCTCCAAATTAGCAGGATGTAGTCCAGAGAACGGAATGTCTTGTGTCATGGTTTACAGCAATGATGCAATATCTGCGCCTTTCGGTCTGACACATATGACTTTAGCATAGCTTTGAGTCATGTTGACCCTATATGGAATGGGACAGCCAACTCCATCCGATAACCTCCTTAGTCGCCTCTTACAACATGCATGGAAGGTAAACAATGTTGCTGTTCTTTACTTTCCTCCCAGACCTCGGTAACACATGGGCGGCAATTCAATATTATTTATGGTATAAATAGAACTGAGAACACGTCGAGTAGAATTAAGAGTGTTTATCCAGCTAGCTAGCCATGGGGACTATCAGCAAGCATATTCTTTGACATCTTCTCAGGGAGATGTAGAATTGTGGGTTTGCCTTGAAGTACAATAACATGGATTAACCAATAGCTTCTTTAATGTGATATTTCTTTAGCAGAACATCATCAAGCACTGCTACTTTCTGTTCTGTGCAACCATCATCAAGCACTGCACTCTCTGTTCTGTGCAACCATCATCAAGCACTGCTACTCTCTGTTCTGTGCAACCATCATAATTTCTCCAGTGTCATATTAAGGAGGCCCTTTTCTTCTGCATTCTTTTTCAAACTCCTTTAGATTAACAGGATGTAGTCTGGAGAATTAAATGCATTGAGTCATGGCTTGCAACTTGGCTGTGATATCTTGGCCATTGGTCCTGACAAATTTGACTTTAGCATAGTTTCTGTGTCATTTGACCCTGTAAGGGATGTGACAGCCAACTCGACCCCCTAAAAGCTTGAATCACCTCTTACAACATGCATGACATGTAAAATATTCACTATTATTTTCTCCCCTTTCAGGCCAGACAACAAGGGCGAAGAAGGTTCTTGCCAGAATCTTTTTGCCTATTTATTTATTACTACGGATTAACTGTCTGTCAATATTTGATGTAAGTAAAACTGAAACTCTACATCTTTTTAAAATGTTTGATCTCTTCTATTCTATGACCCTTTTTGTATTATGAAAGTAAATATTAAATGTCTGCAATGAATAAATCATCAATCCACAGACAAAAGTCCACAAGTAAAAAGTACAAAGAGGAGTTTGTTGGAGGCCGTAGAAGCTCAAATTCAAGGTAGTAACAATATCAGTGTATTTGTTGTCCTCTATTTTGTTATATTTCTTATACTATATATTTATCCAAGACTGGTAACATTACATCTCTGTCCATGTGGGCAGACAATGGAACATATCCTGCAAGACTGCATTTCACTAAACCAGTTAAAGGAGGAACGCTGGCCTATAGAGACGGATATCTACAGAAAGATGTTAATTAATTTTGGCAGACCATCTTACCCAGTTGGCAGATGTTTTTTTTCACCTTTTGATACAGACCACAGAGTTTGATGAATCCATTCGCTTGAAGTGTTTTCTAGTGCTCTTTGGGCACTCTTCTTCTGTGTTCGTTCTTAAACTCCTGCATATTAGCAGGATATAATCCGGAGACTGCATGATCATCCTGTCATGTTCGTCCGTAATAGTCGATAATGACGATTTGGGATCAACTGTAAAAGGTAAAGGTAATATGAGTTATGAACCAGTGTCATAACACACAGTTTCCCATAAGTGCTCATTTGTCTAGTCAGTGGTTGACCAGAAACCCTCATCGAAGATGGATGTGTCGTATTATTGGTGTAAATAAAACGGTGACTCAACGCAGAGAATTTCCATTCTCTGGACTAAATTCTGCTGGAAATTTAGTAGGACCATTGTTCTGCTGCAAGAGATATCCATTGGAAGTGTTGGAATGAAGAAAAAGGCCAGAAACCGCCTGAAGAGGGTCCTCTACAACACTTGCTAAATTAATATGGCACCTTCCCAGAGTTTGAGCCCTGGTATCCAACTTTCTCATGTCTGGTTTAACCATGGGAGTAATTTGTATTTAAACCACGAATAATGAATGGACCCATGTGATGTCAGTGACCCACAAAGCTGTACTAAATTTGGTTTGTTGTACTGAAAGGAGCAGATATCTCAGACAGCTGTAAACCTTGTTTTGGCAGATTCTGTTCTCCAGAATACATCCTGCTAGTTTACAAGAGTTTGAGAATGAATGCAGAAGAAGAAGTAACGGTTCATGCCTGGAACGTGTGCCTACCAATGTTTACAGCGCTCATAGTTTTTAAAGAATTGTCTGGTCATAATTTTTTAATAGTTTGTGACATTGCAGAATACAATTGTTTAGTAGTTTGAAGCCAGGGAAATAATTAATGAAAATAGGAAGAACACAGTTTTTGAAACACAGCAGGAGGGGGCAGGGATATAATTAGAATTAGTTGTAGGTAAAGGTAGGCTCCATGGCAGCCACCTGATGTCACGGATGAATATAACTTCATGCACTAAGCCACAGCAGCTATTAATCGTGGTGGCCAGTTCCCTTTCTTACTGTCTTTACCTCCCCTAACTCATGTGTCAGGTACCCTATTACAGCTGAGTCGACAGGAGGAGTGGTCGTGTCCAGCGAGAAATCACAACTGGAATTTTTGTTTGTCCGGACAAGGTTTCGAACCTGGTATGCTGTAATCCAGTGATAGCAAGCAAGCTCACTATCAACTAGGCTACTGTGCTCCTCAGAATTAGTTTTAACACTGCACCTAACACCTCTCCCCTCCAAACTCTAGCATTATCCCTTCTCATTAAATCATGGCATAATTTCACTAACATTAGCCATTTTTGTAATTTGTGCGACACGCTCTGCAAGTGATGTAAAATTATTGACTACATGAAAACTGTGACATAACAAACTTTCAATGAACCTGTGCATAATTTCTGAGTTCATTCTATTTTCTGCTTATAGATTAACTATTACATAGGCACGTGTTCCAGACAAAGACAGACATGACATTATTCTATTGATCTGCTGATGCCCAAAAGGGGATCAAAGCATAGCAACCTTGTGACCTGCTATGCATGTTGTAAGAGACAGCTAAGGAGCTTTAGGGGTGTACTTTTCTATCCTATCACATGGGTCAAAGTGACCATAAAGCCATGTCAAAGAATGAGTCTAGAGAACTGAGTTCATTATGTGTGGTTTACAGTTTATCTGCGATATCTCATCTTTCTGCGACACATTCCATCTTCAGAATGACTTCTGGGTTACTTTAGTATTCTATGGGATGGGTCAAGCCAACCCCACATTTCCTTATTCATCTTTAACAACATACATGACAGGTCATAGTTTTGCTATTCTGCGCAACACTTTAAGATCCTGTCAACATACTGGGTGCAACTAAATCTTCATATCTATGACAAGGGGCTGGCTGTGATGTGTACTGACCCAAATAAAACATTAATTAAAGTCTATATTATTAATTTGAAGATTTGTCACAAATTTCTCATTTTCAGGGGGATCTCCCTAGTGTAATGGGGTTAAGCTGTTCGCCTTGAGTTCAAGAGGTCATGAGTTCGAATCTGACTCATGTCATTTTGTGTATAAAGTGGATTTTTTCATAGATACCTGTGGGTTATCACTTGAAACTATGGAGTTACGTGCTATGAGTGGTACTATTGGCAGGCAGCATGCCACTTTGTTGAGAGTGATGAGTATATATGGAAACCGAGTACAGTGAAGTCAATCCTCTACAACTTTTGAACTCTTTTTTTAACTTTTCTAATTTTTAGATAATGAGAGATAAAAAAGACAGAAAGTAGAACAGACTGCAGATAAGCATCAACAAATGACTTCAGTAGTGGAATATGAAGAGTGGAAAATAAAAATATTAGTTAGAGCTGCTGAAACCTCTTGATGGAGCTTTACTAACCCTACTGTCCATGAATGGAAACAATCAGGGCTTCATGATTGGGGTGCCAAAGAGGGAGTTTTAGTGGTGTACTTTGCTGTCCTATTACATGGGTCCTCCAATTGTGTTGTTAAATGTTGTGGGTGAAGTTGGAGTTGTCAGACTTTGGCTATTGTCAGCATGTATCTCTTTAAGGTTTCTTTGATTGTCTCCATCCATCTAATTCTTGGTCTTCCTTGTTCCCTGTAGCCTAATCTTCAGCTGTTGTATGCAAAAAGTGCTGGTTGCTTTGGTTCCATTCTAATGATGTGACTAAACCACCTTGTTTGCTGTCTCTCAATATAGTCTTGAGATGGTTTTTATTTCTTCTCTGATATCTTCATTTCTCTGTTGGTCTCAGTGTTTGATATTTTTAACTTTTCTCAAACATCTCATTTCTCGCAAATGTATTGGTAAAACCATACCTTGCAAGGTGATTTGGTGCCACTAGAATGGGCCTGGTTCGATTACCATTAGTCTAAAAAATTTTCACCCCTTGGGGGAACTGTATGCTAAAGATTTCAATGTGGTACCCTTATGACCCTGATGGGTGCAGGTTTATAAATAGAATAGATATTTAATGTAAATAAAATTGTTAAAGATTATATGAAGTACTTTGTCATTTTTTTTAACCACAATGAATGACAGAATTATATCAAAGAATGATTGTCCAGATTTAGAGACATGTCTCAGAAATAAGAGATTTCTTCTACATCAATCGCTCTGATTCTGAAATATTTTTGAGTCATGACCCCATTTTAGAGAAACAAACTGATCTACGACCCCATTTTACGAAACAAAGTTACCCTCTACCCGAATACATTAAAACAATGTCTTGATATAGTTAGAAGAAAACATACAAAATTATAGCTTTTTGCGTCTTTACAGATGGTCGAAAAGCTGGCCAGTGCAAAATTTCATATGAACAAGGAGACCCTCAAATTAATTAAATTGCCAAAATGCGTAGTGTCTATGTTTCTCGCGATTTCTTTCCTAGGCAAGTTTTATTGGTTGGTTGGTTAGTTGCTGATCCAGCAGTCCATGGGCTCATGCCCTTTGACCCAATGCCATTGTGTGATATATGCATGTGTTTGTCAGCTGTTCCATTTATGTTCCAGTAATGTGTTCCATTTATCTGGCCCTGGAGGGAGAAGCATTATCCTGATGTCATCCAGTGCTGTGCATTTAAAAAGGTTGCGGTCAACATTTTCATAGGGATGAGTGCACAGTCTGCACTCTGGATTGTGTGTCGTGGTTGAATTCTGTTCAGGTGATTGTTAAGCTGTACATGTTGTGTGGTGTGCAGTCGGAAGATGATACTCTGGTCTTTTCTTCCCAGGAGGTTGATGTTATCTTTAGGATTTGGGCTGGTCATATATTTATAGATTTCCCTCCCAGTGTTTCCCATAGCCCATCTGTTCACCCAATTTTCTTTAGTCACAGATTTCAGTATCATTTTAATTGTGTGCATGGTTGTTTATGTATATGGCTGTTCTTGTTGAGCTCCCATCTTTACTAGTCTGTCTGCCTTGTCATTGCCAGGTGTGTTTGAGTGGCCAGATATCCACTGCATAACAATGTAAGTAGCTGGTTGGCATGGTGATATATTTCCACCAGCTCAGGCTTACAATGTCCACCACGTTCTAGTGCTTGAAGAGCGAACATAGAATCTGTGAAAATAACAATGTTTTGAACTTTTGATGGAAAGGCATCAAATATGGTCTTCAGGTGGTACAATGCAACTTCTAGTGCTGTTATTTCGGCTTCATAGTTAGAACATATCTCCCCACAGGCATGGCTCAGGGCTGACTTTTGTTTTATTCTGTGGTTTGGTTGCCAGTTTTCTACAAGTTGTTTCTACAAATGTAGAACCCCTTGAGATGTGGAGAGATATGGCTTCAATGGAGGCTTATGAAAGAAGCAAAAAAAATTAACAAAGACCCCCCCAAATAAACAAGCCAGTTTTATTAAGATGTTGCTTTATCAATTTTTACTTGGAGGCTTTGAATGATAGTTTAAACAAGAAAACATGATCAGCCTTTTGATATAAATGTTGAAAATGTTTTGTGTATTGTAATTTTTAGGTTTTCTTGTTTACATCATAACACCCTATTTTTAGTGATAGTTCGTCGTGTCTAAGTGGACCATTCTAAAAACGTGTTTTACGTAAGTACATTTTTAGATAAATTTAACAAGATTATATGTGAAAGTAGATATGCTTTCAAAATAGGCAAAAATTGCCAAATATTTCATTTTTTGCATTCTTTCTCAAAATCGATTGGTAGAATGTAGTCTAGAGAACGGAATGCATGTGTCATGGTCTAGAACATTGTTGAGATATCTACACCATTTGGCCTGTCATATTCAACTTAATCATGAGCCAGATATTTAAAATGGCAACCCTGTGAAAGAGATAGAAACCCTGTGAAAGAGATGGAAACTATGAAAGAGATAGAAACCCCATGAAAGAGATGGAAACCCGTGAAAGAGATAGAAACCATGTGAGAGAGATGGAAACGCTGTGAAAGAGATGGAAACCCGTGTAAGAGATAGAAACCTCGTGAAAGAGATAAAAACCCTCTGAAAGAGATGGAAACTATGTAAAAGAGATAGAAACCTCATGAAAGAGATGGAAACCCTATGAAAGAGATGGAAATCCATGAAAGAGATGAAAACCCTGTGAAAGAGATGGCAGCCCTGTGAAAGAGATGACAACTCTATGAAAGAGATGACAACTCTATGAAAGAGATGGCAACCACATGAAAGAGATGGAAACCATGTGAAAGAGATAGAAACCCTGTGAAAGAGATAGAAACCCTATGAAAGAGATGACAACTCTATGAAAGAGATGGAAACCCCGTGAAAGAGATAGAAACCCAGTGAAAGAGATAGAAACCTCGTGAAAGATATAGAAACCCTGTGGTAGAGATAGAAACCTCGTGAAAGAGATAGAAACCTCGTGAAAGAGATAGAAACCTCGTGAAAGATAAGAAACCCTGTGGAAGAGATAGAAACCCTGTGGAAGAGATAGAAACCTCGTGAAAGAGATGGAAACCCCGTGAAAGAGATAGAAGATAGAGATCCGTTGCAGTCAACGCTTGAAGATTAGACTTGAAATAGCCACGACTGCAATGCCAAGATTAAATAGCATATGGGAGAGCAGAATAAGTACATCAGTGAAGATACGCCTGGATACCATTGTATGTCATGTGTACCATTATAGGTCATGTCGTGGTGTGAGACTCGGAATTGGGCGAGAGGTTCACGCTGTCGGTGAACGACATCTCGGTTAAGAAGACGAAAGCGCCATGGTCCAACTCTTCTCGTGGATGAGAAAAGGTTCAGCATCCGGTGGGCATAGGCACAGAACGTCGAATTACACGAGGCAGGTTCACAGACGGCGGAACACCTCGCGCGAGATTGACGTGAACGGCAATCGTCTTGGCGAAGAGTCCCTACACACCCACGTGACTGTCGACAGATAGGTAGGCTGTCACGGGCTAGGGAAGCCTACTACCCGAATTAAAGGCATGACAAATATAGATGTGCTGGGCCTCGGATGTCTAGACCACAAAGTGAGCCAATCGAGGTACAAATAATACAGTGGAACTTGTGGCACAGCGTACTTCGCTCTCGCCGGCGGAAATCTCACGATTTATTCGTTGTGGTTATAAGATAATGAACGCAGAAGAAGAAGAATATGTCATGCATACCATATGTACCAATATAGACCTATAAATCTAAAAAATACATTTTCTATTTGTATGGGTACACAGATTTCTAGTTAAGATGTTGAGAAGAATATGCTATGTAATATGTCACTGTCATTAGAAGCGCTTAAGAGAGTTTCATGGCTAGGCCTATATCAATCAATAAACCATAACCCTTCACGGTCGTAGGGGTGTCACATTGGTTGCTTCAGCACACAGAGTCCTCCAGCGAATTATATCCTCAGCGATGCGGATGAGTGTGGAAATATAATGTCCTGTCCATTCCTTGATGTTGTCTGCCCATGCCTTTATTTTCCCTTCTCTGTTTCTCCCTCCTTCGACAGTTCCCTGTAGTATTGTTTTTGACAAGGAATCATGTCTGAACCATGCTAGTTTTCGTCGTTTCACTATTGAAAGCAATGGTTCCTGAACTCTTGCACACATCTCTACTTTATTTCTTACGTTCACATTGGTTTTATATTCCCTATAGGAAATTCGTAGAATTTGTCTGTAGCATGTGTACTCGAAAACCTGTAATATTCTCAGGCCTATATAGGGACCTACCACTGACTCTAAAATATGTATGCTAAGTTTGGCAATAAATAAACAGGATAGTGGAAAAATTAGAGGCAACAGTGATGTAGTTATGTAGAGGAAAGTGTTGACAAGACATAGAGGATTTATTTAATTGTAGTTGGATTATCCCATATGTATTCCATCCTTCTCAACAAAGCGATACGCGCCAGCCGAGAGTAACATTCATAGCACGTAATTATGCAGCTTTAAGCTAAAATTGCTATAATTCATAGGTAGGTAGGTTAATGAGTTTGACTCTCTTTTGGAGAGGCGTGCCCCTTTCAACCAGCGGACAAAGTCCAATTAGGCTATATTAGGATACAAGCTATAATTCACGGGGGATTTCCGCCATCTTTGTTAGCATATTCTTCCCCGTGTCCTTGAGTGACGGGTTGCGGTCGCACGGGGCATCAAAAAGCCCCTCAAAATAATGAAAACATTGAAATGGGATTTAAGTGCCTTTGCCATGCCAAAGTCGATGCCCCGCAACCAGTAACGTAACGAGAGGGGGCGGAGGTGTGGACCGCCCCGGGCGGCACCATCGGGAGGGCGAAAAATGTATTTTCTTCCAGGCTTTCACAATCACTGCCATATTTTTTTTATGTCGCAAGGGCGGAAAATTATGATTCCGCCCCGGGCGCCATTGACCCACGCTACGCCACTGATGGAGAACTATAACATTCGCCCTATGTGCCAAACTTGGCAAAAGAGGAACTGACTGACTGAAATTGGTTACATTTATTTTCGTGCCGCGACATGTGGGTGTTCGAGGCAATGAAAGAGCAGGTAACTGGCGTCAAGCGTGATTGTGGCACAGGGTGGTGGGGAAATGGATCGAGCTGACGTTTTGAACTCCTTCGACATAGTACGCGAGAGAGAGACTAATGTGGATGATGATTCCTTTTCAATGGCCAGGATTAACGATCAGGGTTTCAAATGCGGTGTTACTAGAAGTGAACATTTTGGATGGCGCAGAAGAATGATAGTCAACCAGCATAGGACCTGTACTGTCAGCAGAAGTATAATGGCGGATACATCCAGGGAGAGATTGAAGCAACTATGGACGTGTCCAGTGAAGATGATCCGACGACTAACTAACTAGTCTCTAGTGACGATAGTCGAGCAAGAAGTAAACAGAGATTCAAATGGTAGAATAACGTCACGAGATGGACAGGTTACAGTATAACAGAGTATGATACCAAGACAAGAAACAGGGGGTGTTGGAGGTGTGCTGCAGCCAACCTTCGTTGCGGAGACGGCATTGTATGGTGATGATGAGTCTGTTTAATTTTAAACCAGAGAACAGCTAGTAATCTGTATCCGTCGCATAGCAACAAAATATCAATACGCCAAATGAGATCAATGAGTTTTACAACATAAATACTAAATGGTAACCCCGTCTATTGCTAAAATTCGTTAAAAAATGTAATATTCAAAGATTTTAAATAAATGTACATGACTATAATGTATTATTTGGAGGAATTGATATGTTTTCAAAATAATCGCTAAAACGGAAGTCCGATATCGGATAAATAAATAACAATTGTCCCAATGCTAGTTCTTACGTTCAGCAGGGTGTGAAACTCACTAGAACATCGGGACTCTTCTGTTATTCGCAAAGAATTATAAACGCCAGGCACATTTACTCTTTAACATGTCTAATGCAGCCGGTACTTTGATTACTACAAACAATGCGACATATATACCACCTCGGTTTATGCCAGGGTAATGGGAAGCTTTGATTTTTCTTTAGAAGTTTGAACTTTCTTAGACTTAGGCCCCTATGTGATGATTTTTTTATGATTTAAAAATTTAATATAATAGGGGGCATATAGTTATAGGCCAATATTTATTCAATGTATAAATTATACATTAATAATAATGATATATTTTATAGACTGTAAAATTATACTTAGGGCCTAATGTATAAGCACAAAACAAGCAGGAATGTATAAATAATACATTGTATTACATTGGACGGAGATTATAACTATTAGGACGATTGATATATTCAATATATTTTATATTGTGTAGCCTAAGGTCCAACAATCAGGCCTACACAGATTTGTCTTTTTCACTAAATTGATCATTTGTTATCTGATAGGTCTCTACAGATAAAGCCTGCCATTATATATCAGGTGGAGATCTTATATAGATCTACCAATAGAAATCTATTTAAATGGTGATGACAACTTCAGATATGTGTTGTTGCACCTCATTGTGTGGATGTAACCATTGAGTTAAATTCCGGCACAGAATCCCATGCCATATGTAGGACAAAAGTGAACAAATGTGAACATTTGTATTGACATATACAAATATTGATATGTTTTCCTGGTCTTTTCAGTAGCATGTTTTATTCACATCTCAGTAATGTCATATTTCTCAGTGATGAGAGCACTTTACTGATGTTATTTCACACTGTTGAGAAAAACTGGATGTGGATTTTCTAGGACGTGGCATTGATATTCAAATGTTTGGAAAGACTATGAGAGTTCTCATTATGGCTTTTGTGTCTGATGTATTATCGTGCCACATTATTCTGACCAATCAACTAAAAAACACTTGCATGAAATTAGTAGAATGTTGTGCTATGTCAGCTACATTGTCGACAAATCAAATAAATACATTGTGACCGCAATGTCATAATATTCCTTGTATGATCATTCTTCTTCCTGTTCCCAACTCAAAATCCATCAAACGAGACAATCATCTTGCAAGTGGTGGTCAAAATACAGTGGAATCCCTATATAGTGCATTCTTTTATAACAAATTGTTCTATATAACAACACTTTTCAAAATCCCCAACTATATTTATTCTATATTGTTTATACTGTATATAGCAAATTTCTGTTATTACATACATATTTTATCGGTCCAGACTAAGTTATTATGACAGGATTCCACTGTACTATATTCTGACTCTGAACCAAGTAGGCATACATAGGCCTACCACTTAGAAGACACATGAACAGAATCCAACCATAACATACTCCAGAGTACTAGCTATGTTAAAAATACCATCATGAAACTATTGACCATAACCTCTTCAAATGCACTGAGTAATATCACGAAGAGTATTCTTCCCACAAGATAAGAAAAATATAACAGGTCTACTTTATTAAACATAACAACAACAAGCACCTGCAAATATTACTATAAGGCATTGGATCAAAGGGCTAAAGCCAAGGATTTGCAGAATAATAGAAGGAGAAGAACCAAAGCAGACTCTAACCATTACTGTGTGGTATCATTAAGGTTATTGGAAATGAACTGACATCATTGCACGTCAGGCAAACCCATCTGATCTCATTTTCTATTAGATTCTGAAGGGCAACAACAAATTCTCTCCACCTTTTTTTGGTCAATCGCCCTCAAAATACATTCCAGCTTTTATCTGTGCTGAAAGGGAGAATTTTTTGTCACATAGTCTTTGGTCATCTTATGTCTGTTTTGGAGACACAAACAGATCCCCATATGAAATCAAGATATTCTCTAATAGCAAGAGCAGTGTACAGTCTTATCTCTGTATATTCAATCAGTGTGAACCTGTAGTGGATTCCTGGACATAATGATCTAGCAGGAAATCTTGTTTGCAGTATAACTTGTCTAAACAGAAAGTTAGCAGACAGACTTGAACAAAGAGGCACCTCAAAACAACAAACGCAAAGACCTTGCAGTATGGAACAGTCAAGCAAATTCATGCTGAAAATATGGGTAAATTGGCTGACTGTTCAAAATGTACATAGTGAAATGAGATGACCAAAGGACAATGACAACATAAACAAGCTTTGCAGGAGAAACAATCCCTTATCTTTCAGTTTTGAACAAAACATGCAAGAGTTAATAGCTAATTAATTAGTATCAGACCCCAGCAATGCCTTTATGTAGACACTGCTCACATTTCAATGAAACGGTCAAACACTTCTTTATTGACTGCCCTTCCCTTTCAACTGCGAAGATAGAATGTTTACAGACACCCTTAACAATCACTAACTCACTGTATGGATCACTAAGTGAACTTCAGAAGACCTGCATCTTTTTAAGAATGGAATTGAGCTGTAAAGAGTAGAACTACTAAGCAGCAATTAGGTATCAACAACATTAAGGTAAACACAAACAGAATGTAACAACAAAATCAACTGAAGACTACATGTTAGTGATACAGTAGAAACTGACAAGTCTGGGAATACAACGTCCCCGGTAAGACACAGAAAGGAGGAACAGCAGAAATGTATGAGATTACATATCAAGAAACTACAATATATCAAGAAAATGCAAAATTAAAAACAAAAGTATAAATAATGATAATATTGCTGTCATGCAATCTTTAGGTGAATTTGTTATTCCATACTGTTTGTCCCTATCTTTCTAAAGACCTTTTGGTCAAAACATCAATTATGTGTATTGCTCAACATAAAACTATTATTAAAACCTTGTAATAATTTTTTTTTAACTTAAAAATCATAGGGTATACAATTTTACTGCAGCCTTCTACACGTATAAAAAGAAGAGACTTGCAAAAATAACTGTGACAAGAAAAATCAATAACAAAATACCCCATAGGCAGAGGGGAATTTCTGAGTTGAAAAGACAAGTTAGTTTGAAGAAAGATGCATCTGAAATACACAAGGCACAGATGTTCATGGATGAGAATGTCAACAATTTGGGTGATAAACATGGATCAAAACATTTAGTGCATTAAAATGTGCATTTACAGGGAATTATTATTGAAATTAACTTATCCAATAGGGATTATTACATCATAATTTCATTTTTGTATACAAGCAGAAATATCAATATTTTGCCAGAGGTAGGATTTGCTCAGTCCATTTCAGGTTTAGAAATAATTCTTATGTGTAATTTTTCAGATCTTAATATTATTTTTTTAAATCAGCTTTCCAGATTATTCATGTTAAATTGCTTCTTTAAGGTGTTTTTTTTAATGTATCAGCATGCAAATTATTTTTGCTAATGATCCTTAACATTGAAAAGCTTATTGAATGTCAACTAAAGTGGGTTAAATTGTTAGTTTCTGTTGTCGACTTGTAGTTGAGTGAATAATTGGCCCACATTCAAAATCTGCAGAATAAGCTCGTGGTTCGAAAGCCAATATCCACATTGTTCTGGAAATATGAATGTATGTAATAGTGGTAACTAAAAGTTAAACAGTAGTTAAATAGCAATGTCCTAAACTTAATATTCTTCAATAATTATTTATTATTTACTTGTTTATGTATTGATGTGTTACACATTGAAATAATATAAGCCAACACTAATTACACTGTAAATATGTTTTCTCCAAGTTTGTCTTTGCAATCTAAGACACCTAGTTTTATCATTATCATGTCCCATCCCAGATGATATAGGCCAGTGTTTCTCAGAAACTCCCCTCAGAACAACAAATTCATGCCTATACTGATGGATCTGCTTTCAAAGCCACCATCAAAGCTGGTTATGGTATCTATATAGAATATCCAGACAAAATATGAGTTATTTGATGCTTGTGAGGAGATATGCTATAACTTCTTATGGTCCATGCTGTGTGGTATTGGTTATCATGTCATTCCAATGTTTCGTGTGCTGTCAATCACATGAGCTCTCTTTTTTAACTAAGTATTGGTAATTTCAATGTTTCTTCATTATGCTTAATAACTGTCCATGGTGTTCTTAACATTCTTCTATAAAACCACATCTCTGCTACATCTATATCATTTTTCATTATTATTCTATTTATTGTCGAAGATTCACTTCTTTACATCAGAATTTGTTTTCATCATCATCAAGGGCGATCTCCACAATGACTGTTGACTGAAACGGACCTCCAACATCCCATATTTTACTTTGGTGGTGCACTCTGATAGACTGTAACCTGTCCATCTAGTGACATTTCTCACTCACTATATCTCTGCCTACTTTTTGCTCACCTCCCCTAAAATCTACCCTCAAGTAAGGTCTTCAACAAAGTGTCATGTCTTCTAATATGTCCAAAATAATGTATTTGTTTAATCTTTATTTCCTTTCAATAGCTCTTTTTTTATGTGCAGTGTAGTTAGAATCCTTTGTTTGTTTTCTTCTCTTTCTATGAAGTTCTCCTATATTTCCACATCTCAAAGGCATTAATTCTGTCTTCTTGGTTGTTTGTTCATTGTCCATGTTTCGAAGCCATGTTGTTCGTCCATCACAAGTGATGATGACCATTTGTTACATCCACTTTTGAAAATTCAATTTTAGTTATGTCCTTGATTATGAGTTCGTAGATGGCTAATGAGCCCTATTCGAGCTGTAAATGTCCTTGGACAGTTTGGACATGGAATAACGACTGTAGACGGATCTTGGTCTATCTGTGACTTTCTAGCTGCTCTCCGCTGTTGAGCTGCTGCATTTCTCTTCTTTTCACAAGATGATGCGCTCTTTTTTATTTTAGAACGCCATGTAGATCTATTTTGTGCAAGTTCTTCCCATGTATCGTGGTCTATTTCAAAGGCTTTCAGTGAGTCCTTTAACGAGTCCTTGTAGCGCTTCCTTTGGCCACCTTGAGATCATATACCCTTCTCTAGCTCACCATAGAGAAGTATCTTTGGCAGACGATGGTCTTTCGTGAATGTGAAAATGACTTGCACTAGGGATTTTGATTAAAGTGAGGAAGAGTTGTGCAAAGCGTCGCCCTCACTCTCTTGTCGGACCTCATTTGAAACCAGTGGCAAGATGAATCGAGACGACTGGAAGTGAAGTATGATGCAGTAGATGACCATGGTATGGTTTTGAAGCCATACATTAATACAGAATAGATGTAGCATTTTTAAAATTTTCATTGTGAATGTTACTGAAAGTACTTTTAACCTTTCTTATTCTCCTTTTAACTTCTGTGTCACACTACCATCATGTGTAATTATGTGTCCTAGATATTGATAATGTTCTATTTGTTTTAGTATTTCTCCATGTACTTTTATGTTTAGCACCTATTCCACTGCAATCGTTAACTCATGAGCCAGGTACTCATTTACAGTTGAGTTAACTGGAGGAGTGGTCATGTAGAGTGAGAAATCACAACCTGGATTTTTGTTTGTCTGGATGTGGTTTCGAACCTGGCATGCTGTAACCTGGTGATAGCATGTATGCTCACTATCAACTAGGCTACCAAATTTCTCTTTAGAGTCATATAAATATAGGTGACCTATTGTGTCTTGCCACCTGTAAAAATTGACATTATTCTTCAAAACGTGCTCATTGATTTCTGCTTTTGGCTTGGAAAAACTGGTTCTGAAACTTTAGAAAATCTTCAATCAGCTTCAGAGTGTCGTGACTAAATAGATCTACAACATTTGAATGGTATTCCCATTTAAAAAGTGGACACAGATAATTTGAAGATAACCTCTGTCAAGACAAATGATGATGAGATCTGGTTATTAGTGCAAGAAATCATACATTCAGGCAGATGTCTGACAATCAACAAGGCTGAAATTGACATATCAATAAACCACATGCCATAAATTGTGGCAGAAGATTTACACACGAGACCTCTTCCTGAGACATGGTATACAGGAAATTGGAATGTGTATTATGACAATGTTCATGCATACAGATCTGTCACCATTAACACATTCTTGATGAACCACAACATTCCATTGCACTCACAACCTTCATACTCTCCCAATCATTCTCTGTGTGATGTT
This sequence comes from Meghimatium bilineatum, assembly GCA_034231615.1. Taxonomy (NCBI): domain Eukaryota; kingdom Metazoa; phylum Mollusca; class Gastropoda; order Stylommatophora; family Philomycidae; genus Meghimatium; species Meghimatium bilineatum. The sequence goes on along the minus strand of CM067316.1, from coordinate 36,974,271 downwards.
TTCTTGTTATCGCAAGAGAAAAATGAAAAGATGAAGATTCAATGAGGATATTCAAAGATAACCTGATGAGAAAAATTAGGATTATTCAGAAAAATGCTTACAAGAGGTGTTTCCTTCAAAGACAGGATTTAGTATATACAATTACAAGGAAACTACTTTGAAGGAGATAGAGCCAACTAGTCAGTAAGTATAATGGTGTTCTGAAAAACAACTGTTCAGGAACTTATTGAACAGTCCTGGTATTATTTACCATGATATATTGTCAGTGAACACAATAAATTACCATAAATAACATTGCACATTGCATATTTTTGATATCAACAGTAAAGCTCTCAATGAAACTATCAAATACCACAACAATCGATGAGGATGTTGCCCTGTGCATTGCTCACGGTAGTGCCGCATTTGGTGGTATTTGTGTGAATGACTGGATCCGGTGTGATCTGTGCCTGGAAACCAAACTTAATATGTATATACAGCATAGTCGTACTGCCTTTGCTGCTATATGCAGCAGAATCCTGGACTGTCTATTCTAGGCATGCAAGGCAGCTTAATTCTTTTTATCTGCTGTATCTGAAAAAGTTTCTTTAGTGTACATTGGCAGGATCACATTCCAGAGACAAAGATTCTGTAAAAAAAGAAAATAGAAAGCATCTATGTCTTATTGGCCAGGTTTCAACTTCATTTAGCTGGCCACATCACCCATGTACCAAATGAACATCTTCCAAAGAGGCTGGACTATGGTGAAAGTGGAAGTCAGAAGATACACTTCAAGGACTACATGAAGCACAAGCACTGCAGGATTGACCCAAGCTCTTGGGAAACCATAATTCTTGACCATCCAGCCTGAAACAGTCAGATCAGAGTGGGTTGTGAACAGGGTAGAACATTACAGGCCATTCAGAAGAAGCAAAAACAAAAGGAGATATCAAACTGTTTTCCCTATGTGCAAAGCTGTACTGCACATTCAAGCCAATGATTGCTGTTGCTGAAGTGTTTTAGATTAATTTAATTTTAATCATTTTAAAAATCATCCCATTTTCAACAGAAGTGTGTCACTGGTTTGCATGATCTAGTTGAAGCCAGGTTTTAGATAGAATTCACCTAATATCAACAGAACTGCAACCCTTGTCTTATTGTACCTAAAAAGTAGCGAATAGCCTCAATTATATTTATGTAATTTAAAAAGCTCAGGGTCTCTCTAAAGCTCTATCATCCCTTTGATCCTACATACCCCCCCCCCCCAACGAAATCTCTCACTTCCACCCTCCCCACCTTGGAGGCAATATTGCCTACTTTGAGAAGCCCTGGTGTAGGCAATCGTGGATCATCACCATTTGCTAAAATTTGTGTAGTATTTTGATTCACTTCAATACAAGAACTAACACATTATTTGAGTTTATTTTTTATCACATCTCTATATAAAGTACACCAGGAAACATAATGAACAGTGCCAGCTATTACTTTGAATGTTGATATTTTCCATAAAATGAGGCTAATAAGATGTCAATAAATTTATCTCCATCATCTGCTGCCGTATCCGCTTATTGATTTTCTAAACTCCTTTCTCATTACCCCATACTTTGAACAAGATGATTTCTTTTATGAGCTTTCTATGTGTGCTCATCTCTTTTAGCACTTTAAGATTAGACTTTTTAATGTCCATGATATTCTTAAAATTATTGTGTAAAGAAAAATATCTGTTGCCAGAGATTGTCTCCATATGAAAATGTTTATTAGCACTTAACTGTTTGCTTGTTATGTCTCTTCAAGTCAATTAACTGATTCAACACGGAGCATCTCATGAGATGTAAAGTGTTATGAGTTTCATTGATCAAACTCATATGAGACGATTACTATGTGACATTTGTTTTGTTGTTTTTAGAAATTTAGACTAACCAGAGGCACTGCTGACTAGAAGTAAGCACTTTCTTTGTGAAATTTGAAGTGTTTGTGAAGATTAGGCTACATCAAATGTGTGCTTTTTACATTGGTTTTTTTAATCTTGTGTTTACAATTCTTATAACACCAAGCAATTTGGAAAATGGAGGTTTGTCATAAACACTCATGTGCATATGGTTGCTTTTTAATACCTTTTAATTTGTGAATAATTAAGAATCTATGAATGATGTTAAAATGTATTAGTTAGGCCTAGGTCATTTGTTTTTTCAAGATTGGAATACTTAATATGATGAAAGGAAAAGTTTTATTGTTGCTGCAGATCCTCTGTAAGTGAAATTGATTTTCTCTCATTTTCATGTTTTTTATTTTGTTCATGTGATTATTTGTTTAAATAGATTTAACAATAACAATCATTTACTACACGTCTACATAGGCCCTATCTATAAAGCCATTCCACTTTTCTTTAAATGGACATAGGCCTATAACAGATTATACTTTAATCATATGTAAAGTTAATAATTTCAGTTTGACTAACACAGGCCCTTATAGGCTTATCTGCAATATTCTAAATTTTTCTCAGTTGACGATCATTCATACAAATTTGGGAACAGTTCACAGACCATTATACAAATCTCTGGGTTGTAAAATGTGTATTCAGATGTGGATTGCCAAGAAAATAAGACAATTTAGAATGTTCTGTCACAAATATTGTGGTCTGTAGTTCTCCACATGTAAAACTTTTTGTCCATAAATTTTACAGTATAATTATATATATGCCTATATTATTTTCTACAATTTTAACACTATACAAAGCTTTACAAACAAGTAATCAAGTGCATCCACTTGCCTGTAATTTGACATATAAGATATAATAAGATGAAACCGTTTTCAGATTAAAAAAATGAAGTAGGCCTATGTTTGATGTAGGCCCATGTGTGTAACATTTTTGAAGCCAAAAAAAATAATTCCACCCAGACTCTAAAATAATTACATGCTGAATCAGTGTATTTTTAATTATTTTTATTTAATTTATTTATCAATATATTAATTATTTTTATTAAATATTTTTTAATTGATTAATAATGTTAATTTAGTTTATTTAGTTTATTTATTTATCCATAGACCTGTTATTTTTAATTATTTTAAAAATAACTAGCCATATTATTTTTAAGCTTACCTGGTACTTAAGATTTCCATAAAAGGTTGCACACAGGTATTGCAGTCTTACTGGATGACAACTAACACACTATTGATGTCTGATGCTGATGGGAAAGAATAACACAACAGTACACAATCATACAAATAAGAGTTCACAGGACATAATCGACGTTTCAACCAAAAGGCCTTTATCAAGATGACAAGTACATAACATCAAAAGATGACAAGTAGGAATGACAATGACACACTAATGTATCCGAACGAAATATGGATGTGAGATGCCGGAAGGATAGGAAATCATTTACTGTTACTATCCGTCCGGCATCTCACATCTACATCTAGCAATTTTGTATGGAAATCACTGGCATAGGCCTACTACTGAATACAAATATTTTCAAGAAAGTCACTACAGCCAAAATATTCAGGGCTGATGGCTACATCCTGTATAGGATAAGCTACTAATTTAAATGAATCTTGTGTTCATATTAATAGTAGTAGACACCTGTTTTAATATGTTTTAAAACAATAAATTCTAAACAGTAGCAAAAATGTATAATAAGTGAAACTGTTAACTTTTAAACCAATAGACAATCAAATTAAAACATGAAATATTAGTGTCTTACAGATACAAAAAAAAGAATTAATCATTCGTTAACCAAAAGGCCAATATCAAGCAAAGAACACAAAATTTATACACAACATTGAAGTTCAAAGCTATGTAGTACTTACATTAGTACTTTCATGCAGTACATTGAAGTATAAGTTATATTAAATTTTAAAATACAGATTAAAGTTTAGAACATTCTTTTTTTCTGTGAACTAGTTATCGAGGCCATTGTCCTACTATCAAGTTCGACTATGGTGAGACCTATGGAAATCAGACAGCAAAATATTTTCAGGACTATAGATCCTCTGTCCTCAGCAGCTCAGCAGACCCATTCTGCAAAGGAGGATCATTTCCTACCCTTTACTCACACAATCCTGATCTGGTTATCAGTAACAGAACCCGCACTCAAGATCGCTGGCTTCTTGCTCCAAAGTATCGTCTATTAAATGTGGACCATGATCGTAAAGAAGAACTTTATCAGTTTGACAGGGTAAATATTTTCAATATTTTTAAAACAATGAAATGTCAACTTTTTCAAATTATTTTGTGTGTAGCAAGGAAATACAAAATGCAAATGACATTTAAAAATATTCTCGAAGACAATTTACTTCTCCTCTTCTGCTTTGTTAATTATTCTTCAGTCAGTTATCAAGTTACAGCGCATTCAGTCAGTTATCAGTTACAGTAACTGGATAGTAAATGGATAGTGAGACTTGTAACTACAAGTTCATCTTCAATGAACTGTAAATTCTTTTCAGACCCATGAAACCTCTCAGGTTTGAAAGTAGTGTCATATTTTCTCCCTCTCTTCTTGGTAGAGTTGACATGCATGAAGAATGTGTTTTGCAGTCTCTGGGCTCAGTCCACAGTTGCAAAGATCCGTCCAACCAATTTTGTGATTTATGAACATGTGACTTCTCAGTCTGTTGTGTCCAATTCAAAGTCTGAAGATAATTGTTTTTTTCTATGTGTGTCATTTGGTGGTAGGATTCATTTGGTTCTACAGTTGGGTGCATCTGCTTCCAAATTTTTTTTTATTCTGCATTTATAATAGTCTTACATTCATAGTACATAATATCACTTTCTATTTGTTCTAGCGATTCCCTCTTCTTTTTCCAGGAGATCAGCCTTCTCATTTTCAAGTATGCCACAGTGACCAGGGATCCACTGCAGTACTGTTTCTTTAGCAGTAGTGTTGAGATGTAGTAAGCAGGACATGAATTCATTCATGTTCATGTTCTTTGGATCTTTCAATGCCTGCAATACTGACTTTGTATCAGTTCGAAAGACTACATGTCTACTATGGCTCAGCAAGCGGTTTATGAGCATTTTGGCTGCTTTTGTTATAGCTTCCATTTCTGCTTTGAAGATTTTTGGAATATTTGCATATGGCAATTGATTTTTCTATTTTTTTTCCATCTGATGTTATATACCCGGTATATATATATATATTCCTGCTACTCCATCCAAAACCGCTTCTTTTGCTGATCCTTCTGTACATACATGTGTCATATATGTTTTTTAAACAATAATGTTTTTTTCTTAGCTGTCTTTTTAAGTACTTGTATTGAAGTTTTCATTTTTGAAATAACACCTGGTATAATACTGTACAGTCCATAATTGTCGGTATGTTTTTCCTGTCCCAGGTTGGGTATGTGTTCAGTGGTTTTAGTAATTTTGTAGATTTGTATAAGTGAGTTATTTCTTAAGTTGTTTTGCAGAGCAGAGGAATCTACTTCTTTTGAATTGCTCTTTTGTAAGTCTGCTTAGTCTTTTGTTCATTTGATGACTCCAAACATTGCATACTGTGTGAGGATTTGTTCATCTCTTCACTTGTCCCGAGGTGGTAAACCTGTGTGTGTTTCCATTTTTATGATTGGGATAGTTTTCATAACTCCCATTATAATTCTGACGTTGCAGTTTTGTATCTTTGAAATCTTTTGAGTGTTGGACTTTTGACTGCAGTGCCCTAAGCTGACATTCCATATTCCAAAGCTGCTCTTATATATTCTGTGTGCTCTACTTAGAATTTTTCCATTTGCTCCCAAGTTTTTTAAGGAGTGCTGGTCTCAAATTGTGCCTTTCATTTGGCACCTGTCACTGTGCTGTTGCCATGTAAGTCTTGGATCAAAAGTGACTCCAAGGTATGTGGGTGTCTCATATTTTGACAATGTTTGACCTTTTTATGCATAGTGAGATTTTCTGTGATTTGGTGAACATGCTGAAAAGGGTGTAGATAGTTTTTTAACATTGATACACATGGCCCATTTATCTGTCCACTTGTCCATGGTTTCCTGCAACGTTATTTTTGTTGTGCTCACTCTCTCTCCACTGTACCATTTTGCCAAATCATCTGCACGCATTGTAGGATTTGGTCGATGTTGTTAATGAATATAAGAAATAAAGTGGGGGATAGAGCACCTCCCTGTTGTATTCCATACTTGAAGAGTTTATGATATACTTCATTTCGAGTTTCACTGCTGACTTTTGGTTGTACAGGCAGTATTTTATCCAGGTGTATATGAGCCCACTCTGTTTTGCTGTTCTTTTCATACATAATCAATCCACATCACTGTCATGTTTTTTTCATGGAAAGCATCCTCAACTTATTGGACAATAAGTGTGATCAGCTCTTCAGTTAAATCTACACTTGAAACTAGCTTGCTGATTTAGCAGAATTTTATGTTTTTCTAGGAATCACATCTATCTATTGTTTACCAGGTGTTCCCTCAGTTTGCACAGACAAAAGGTCAGACTTATTGAGTGATAACTGTCTGCCTTGTGTTTTGGATTGCTTTCTTATGAATAGGTATCATTATAGTGGTTTTCTACATCTGGGCACTAAAATCTATCCCAAAAAATGATAATTTTTACATTTATTTTTACTGATGATCCAAGATGGATAAGCAGTTCACTTGGGATGCCATTTTGGCCAGATTATTTCCCAAAGTTTTAACACGGCTAGTTTCTCATTTATCATAGTTCATTAACTGTGAACAGCTATTCATTAAACTTGCTTGTCTTTGTTTATCTCTTTTCAATCTTCCATTGTTCTTTTCTTACTTATATTTTCATGGTAGGCAATACTTTGGTAATGTTGTCTAAAGGGATTTGCAGAATTCTTTCCCATGAATACCTCTCCACCATTATATAACCACCTGTGCTCTTATTTAACATTTTTGTTCTTTTCCAGTTTTGTTTTTCTTTGTTGAAGTTTAAATTCTGTTTCTTTCATGCAAGCTTTTCCTTGTGTTTGCAATTGTGGTTTTTCTTAGTTTGCTGCAACAATTTTTAGTGATATGTTGTTTTCTGTGAATAGCCATTTCTTTTTTTTTTTGTTGCATCTCTGGCCTGCGATACTTCTTTCTCTAGCTCATCATGTTTAACTGTCCAGTATGGCTTGTTATTTTTTCTAGCACCTATTGGTATGGCTTACTTGACACTGCTAGTAAAAGTGCAGAAGCCAATAGTTGTGCAACTTTTCTGCAAATCAGAGTACTGATTGTGAATATTTTGGTTAGTTTTATTACTAAAGAAAGTCAAAACTCTAAAAACCTTTTCTAGTCACTATATATAGACCATACAGAGGGAGATGACACAAGTCTGAGTATGCAATGTATGACTGCAACTAGAGTTAGTGTAAAGTTGTAAAACTATTTGATTCATGATGATGTTTCAAAGAGAATTCTCTAAATATCAGCATGCAGGCACATCTTTATATGACACTCAGTGTCTGTGAATCTGCAATGTGACTGCATCATTTTCATGTTTTATGTTGTTTTATTGAGTATACTAATTGATCTTAGTTTATAGAAGCTTAATTGCAACAAGTGAAGATTGATTAAGTAAAAATATAAATTGACGTCATCAAAGCTATATGGCACATTTATCAGTATGGAGCATTATGTGAAGATGTGCCAAGATGCTTATGGTATACATTTTCCCCATTTTATTTGAAACATTCATCATATATAAAATAAAGTTAACATCTTTTATAGCAATTCTGTTGAATTGTATAGTGTGTCTAACTTTAGTTTTGTTATATAAGTGTTAGTACCAATGTTAATCACCCTGTATAATAAAATAAGATTATACTTTAAAGCCTGCAAAACATTTCAACAAATTTAAAATACGTACAACATGCAGTCAATCTGATTAAATGAGTATGCAAAAAAATATAACAAAATAAGTAATCCCTTTTTACACCAGTATTTTACTTGTCCAGTTTACCCCTGAGTAAGTTTTGGTACAAAGGGAAAGCCCGCCCAACCTGGGATTGAATAGGTCAACCAGTACGGATTTTCCTTATTCATACTGATTTCGAGCCCAAAAATCACATAAAAAAACAAAGTTTTTTTGGGTAAAAAAAAAGATCATTTGGTGTTAAATTTCCTAGTAATTATTACTAAAGCAGAATTTTTTTTATCGCACACGCAGATATTTATAAACATTATTTTAAATAATTAATGATTTTTTTAAATGTGGTTTTTTATGCTAAATACAGTCATTTTTATTGAAATTCATAAATAAATAGTTAAAAATACGGATTTATTAAAAAATAAGTGGACACACCCATGGGATTGTTCTTGACCAAGTATTAAGCCAGTCCAGTGCAACTCACTGTAGTAGGTCAAAAAGTTAATCTAAATCATTTTATGTTTATTTCAGCTGGCACAATCCCACAGAGAAAACTACACAGACAAAAGTGGAACTGTAAAAGGTGTCAACTATTTTAGTATCCCAGTCACTGCTGAAGAACAGTTGAAGAGAAAATTTCTGCACTAAGTCTGAAAGTTTTATTTCAGTGCTTTTTGCTAGCATTGGCAATATGAGTTATCATATATGACAGTGCTTTCAAATTATATTAATGTTGTCAATATTTTTTGAGTGATGTAAATGATTCGTGGTACTTGATAACACAGAGCAAATGGGTATGAAAGGTCAAGAGATCTGTCTCATCATAGAGAATTATATTGCCTTGGTTAAATCGGCAAATAGAATTCTCATCTTTTCAAACTCTTCTTTTTCTGCATTTGCTTAGTGAGAGTAATTATTAAGTGTTCATTCTCAAAGTCCCACTGAATCTCTCTTGTAGCATGATAATGGTGATATTAGATTTCCAATAGGATGTCAAGAGAACAGAGATTTGCTGTCACAGTTTTATTTTGTACCAATAGCCTGTCACATCTGACTTGACAATGGTATGCATACATTAGTTGTTTAACAATTCCACTGAATGGTGGTCATCTGTAACCATATCATTAGTAGACCACTGTGAGTAGTAACTTATTTATCAGCTTACACAGTGACCTTTTTTGTAACTCATTTGGATGTTAGATACAGTACTTGGTTGCGTGGCCTTGATCTGTCTGGGCTGCTATTGACCTGACCACAGATGTCCACTATTTTATTAAAATCAGTCAAGTTTCTCTTTGTGATTGGAGCGGTTTTAGAGTAGGTATAATATTCTGCTAATGGGTAGTGGAACTACTTTTCAATAAATTGATCTAGATTAATGAAATCTTTTTATAACAAACAAAATTCACTACATATGATTAAAAAAACCCAACATAAATTAACAATTGTTCATATGTGTTGCCACAGCACAAAAGGAAAGCACCACTGTGACCTGCCATGTATGTTATAAGAGGTGACTAAAGAGGTTTATTGGTGAAGTTGGGTCAAAGTAAAACAAAAACCATGCTGAAGTGGAAAGTATCAGAACAAAAGGTACAGACATTGCAGCTAAACTATAAACCATGACACAACTCATTCTTCTCTCCAGACTACATCCTACTAACCAGTAGGAGTTTTAAAATAAACACAGCAGAAGAAAATAGAGTCTTCATTATACTAATATAAGATTTAAACCAGATATGAATGACAACTGGAGTCTAGATACTGTAACTACAGTTAAATATACTTGATTTTAAATATAGTCCTCAAGAGGTGTTTCACTCAATGTGGTTATAATGTGCAACACCATCACAGTAGTTTTCTATTCCAGAGACTTTCTTGCCATCTTGGGGCATGCTGCAGATAAGCAAATAAAATGGTTGATTCTCTTCCAGCAGTCCAGGAATGGTTCTTTAAGCCTAATATTAACAGAGATCATTTCAATCCTTGCTTCATTAACAGACTGGTCTGTTACTGGAGTACTCCATGGAGAGATGAAGTAAGATATTGGTCAGTGTACCTCCTGACCTTGAAAAGGGAAATATCAGTTTCATTTATCTGCACTTCTTCCTATTATGTCCGGGCTCATAATTGTGTGTCCACTGTCTGGAAGTAAATTATTGATATTTGAGCATTGTAGGAGTCTCAATTTTCTATACAGCCACTAAAGAGTGTGTATATTTTAGTTGATCACAAAATTTCTTTGCTGTACAACACAAGCTAAAGCTTTATAAATGAAAATGACACATACTTGCAGGATATGGGTATATATATATATATATATATATATATATATATATATATATATATATATATATATATATATATATATATATATATATATATATATATATATATATATATATATATATATATATATATATATATATATATATATATATATATATATATGTATTTAAATTCCATAAAATATTTGTGACTTTTTAAATAAAATGTTACAAGCTGCAAGAATTTATATTAATTTTTGATGTATGTAATTTTTTTTAAATATAGATTTTTACAAACTCTGTGACAACCTATCAACAAAATAATGAAAGTAAAATAGAAATAAACTTCAAGCAGTGTTTCTGTTTACTTTAAGCATAATCTAGAATGTTTAATTTATGTAAGTTAAATGTAATGAGCTGGCCAAAATAGTATTTGTATATATTTAACTTGTTTTCTTCTATTGTCCATCTGCTCAAGAAAAGTTTTCTTCAATGCACTTATTTACTCAAGAAATGTTTTTTTTAGCGCACTTATTTACTCAAGAAATGTTTTCTTCAGTGCACTTATTTACTCAAGAAATGTTTTCTTCAGTGCACTTATTTACTCAAGAAATGTTTTCTTCAGTGCACTTATTTACTCAAGAAATGTTTCTTCTGTGCACTTATTTACTCAAGAAATGTTTCTGATGAGTTATGAGTGCAGGTTATCATCAATGCACACTAAACTAAACAAGTCCTCAGGTACTCCAATCCCCATCTAAAAAAATTCATCAAAGTGTAGCAGCTCAGAGTTCAATTTGGTGTTGGTTTATCAGTTCTTCATATATCTCTTTATGGTTATTCCAATTTTTACAACAATCTTGAGGGCAAGGACTCACAATTCTGAGCAGAGAAGGCATCTCAATGCATTGATTATGTCAGAGTGTCCACTAATGGACACACTCGCCAATGTATCGGATTACTCATTACTCTCAACACCTGCATGTATGGACATGAATCATAAAGTAATCTATCTTCAACTTTTAGGAGTTTGTTCATTGAATCACTAATTATCCATGCATGAGAATAGTTCTGTGACATCAGTCATGACAGTGCCTCTGTCACAGCTTTTATCTCCTTCGTAAGACTGTTTATAGTTGTGCTGCTTCATCCGTTGGCCTTTTTTTTCCATTGGACCATGCAGAAAAAGCCCAAGCACATGATTAATGACAAATCATTAACTTATCAGTATCAGTGGTTATATTGTGTACACTTATCTTCCCAATAAATGTGTATTTTTTTGTATGTATCTTCCTGAGTATTGTGTGCTTATTTGCCCAAGAAATGTTTCTTCTGTGCACTTATCTACAAAACAAATGTATTTATGTGCACTAATCTGCCAAGGAATGTTTCTTTTGTGCTCTTAACTACCCAAGACATGTTTCTTCTATGCACTTATCTGCCAAGAATTGTTTGATCTGTGCACGTATCTGCCAAGAATTGTTTGATCTGTTCACGTATCTGCCAAGAATTGTTTGATCTGTGCACTTATCTGCAATAATTGTTTGATCTGTGCTCTTATCTGCAATAATTGTTTGATATGTGCACTATCTGCCAATAATTGTTTGATCTGTTCACTTATCCGCTAAGAATTGTTTCATCTGTGCACTTATCTGCCAAGAGTTGTTTAATCTGTGCATTTATCTGGAAAAAAGTGAAAAATTAAACAGTTGTCTTTTATAAACAATAAAGTTGCGTCGCGTTGTCTAAAGACAATTGCTGTGGTCAGTGTTTCACGTGATGCAAAAAATGGATTCTTGGACGCTACCAAAACAAGGGAAGTAATTTAAGCCACATTGACTTTCACGTTCCCTTACGATTTCCTAATGCCTAATTTAAGAATCACCAAGAACATCTGAAACAAAAACAGCAGCAATAAAAAAAAACGTAATAAAAAATTTCGTTACTGAACTGCATGTTTTCCTGTAAAGGAGTGCAGGGAGGCTTACTATGGAAATAAAAGCCGCTTTGCCATTGCAGATGCCACGACATGTACAGGAAGGATTTTGATTGTACCTCTGAAAGAAAAACAATCCTGTCCCAACCGTGGATTTAACTCGGAACCTCAAGGGTCTGAGGACGGCGTTCTAACCACACAGCAGCAATAAGAGTCAGTAGGAAATCAGTTTGGCCCTTTTCAACAAATAAAGCAAGGAGTTAGACTGGGTTGTGTACTTTCACCAGACCTGTTCTCTTTATACTAGGCATTAGCACAAAGGAGCTCTTTCGTGTCAGATAAAAAAAAAATTACGTCCCCTTGAAACAATGGCTGCTAATCTATTTCCTTATCATGCAAGGCAGTGACCACGTTTTAATTAGATTTCCGGTGTCCATTGGCCAATTTGGCATATATAAGCGGGCATTTTTGTGACATAAAGTCTTTCTGACAGATTTGTGCATCTATCTTGCGGAAACAGTCGATATTGTTTGAGTAACCTGCATTTGAACACGAGGTATGTGTATTTCATTATCACATATTAATGTGTTATTTCCAGCCACTTAATGCAATGTCTAAAGTTTTATAAGCCATTTATACAGGCATAGACCAAGTATGAACTACATATGATACTGCGCACTATAGCTAAAAATGTTTTAAAATCTGTTCACGTTTTTTATCAACACACATCATGATGCTTATCCGCCATTTTTTTGGCTGTGCTTTTATGTACTTGCTATGTTTGTAACAACTACACAATCACGTATTTATAGAAATGCAGTTGGTTTTTTAAATAATAAATGTCCTGTAGGGTTAATTTATATTTATTAAAAATATTGTTAGTTATGATTCCTTAGAATTATACTACATTTATATAACTTAGTAACAAGGTAGCCCAGGAATGTGAACTAGTATGCAAGCATGCTTACTAGGTCGTTGTCATGACAGCATTAGCTTTAACCTTAGGCCTATTTATAATTTACTTAGTGCTTATGTATTGTATTATTAGATAGTTATCTAAACACACCTTTTGTAATTTATGTAGTGCTAAAAAATAGATTAGATACACTGATGATATTGTCAATTTTTGAACATTTTTTTCAGAACCTGAACACTTCGGGTCTTTCACTTTAATTTCAATTGATCAGATATATTCCAGTGTGAGTGTAACTTAGTGTAAGTAAGTAAAGTATGTGTTGATGTTTTTAGTTTAGTTTGTTGAGTGTAAACTTTGAATATTTTCTATTGACACTTGAGTAATGCCACTATGACACTAATTAATTTGCAATATACAATTTGAATTATACTTTGTTACCTAACTTGAAATTATTATTTAATTTATTATAATTATATATAATAATTAATAAGTTATAATATAATTTGAAATTGATAGAATGTAGGCCTATTGAATATTAATTAATAATCATTTAAAATTAATTACCAAGAAGTGTAAATTATAATTCTTTCTCAACAAGAATTTTTTTTTAGTTGCAGAAAACAAGGGCTATGGCAGAGAAGTCGATAAACGGTCTGATTTATACCTGAGTATCCTTTAAAAAAAGGTTATGTTATACAGTTGATATTGAACCACAGGGTTCCAGATGCTGCGAGGGAACTTAAAGCTTTTGTTCTCTCTAAAGAACAGGAGAAGTGTATTTTAGATTCTTCTCTATGTTCCTCCGTGTCACGTTTTAAAACAACATTGGCAAGGCATACAAAGTCGATTACAAGAAGCTGGTCCATGCGTATGCATTTTTGCCTTGAACCTTTTCCTATTCCTTTTCACACCGTGACTGATGCTAGTTTATTGCAACCTTCTAACCATGTCCATCTTTTTCAGGTACTTCTGCTATGCCAGCATCTTTTTCAGGTACATCAAATAAGTCACCATCCCCTAAGAAGATGAGATATGACTGTGATGCCTGTGTGGACAAGCGATGCACAATTAACAATATTAGAGAGAAGAATATTTCTCTGGTAAGTAAGATCAAGGGACTGAAGGTACATAATCGTCAAATCATGGTAAGGTATGCAGTGAAGAAGGTAAATCAGAGGCAGAAGAGGGATGCAAACAAAATAATTGCTTTGAAGAAAAAGTTTAAGAATTTCGAAGTTATTAATAGTGTTTTGCAGCATTCATTACAGAAAATGGAGGATCAGAAAATGAAGCTAGCAGAAGCTAATTCTGCAAATCGATACAAGGACACTACTTCTAAAGGCTATGAAGTATGCTGAAAAACTGGCACAGGAAAAGACAGATTATATGATTAAGGTGAGAATTGTTGTTGGTTGGTGATAACCATAGCTTTTGTTCTGTATTCCCAAGGAAACAGTTTTGTATGGATGAGTGAACTGTAATCTTTTGTGTGTGTTGGGGTGATATTCTGTTTGGATGATTGAGCTGTGCATATTCAGTGCGAAAGTGGAAGATCTGCCTTCATTATTTGTCACCTTTAGGCTAATTATATATTTGTTAGTATTAGTTTCTCCTTGTTTTTTTATAGCACATTTTTTCAACCAACTATATTTGTTCGCAGCTGGATATTGAGAGGGAAGAAGAACGCATAGTCTGCAGGCAGGAACTATTGAAGACCAAGAAGGAGCTCTTTAATGAGAGAGCTTACAGTGAGACCCATATGGCAATTATGTATGAGGAGGCTGCTGACAGTAGCATAGTGGAAGTGAAGGTCAACAAGAAGCAGTATGGTACACCCTTACGTATGTGCGTTTATAAATGTCTGCTGAGTCAGGTAGGTATAAAACATTGTTCGTGTGTTATTGATTATATAGGCAGAGTGCTATTTGGTAGAGTATTGCCATGTACACCTCATTATACAGTTGTTTCACATATGTCTTATGAAATAGGTGTTCAGTCTGACATTAGGACAGGGCAGCTATTGGATAAGTCAACTGTGATCAATCTGGCATGGGACGCTACAACATTAAAAGGCTCCCATGTGAATGAGGTGCATGTCACTGTTGATATTGCTGACAATAAACTTAAATCTTTAGTTTTAGATATTGACGCATTACCAGGAGCTGCTACAGAGGATTATTTTGTACACATATCAAACTCTCTCCTTGATGCCATAAACACATACTGCGCTTTCTATAAATTGTCTGTTACAGATGTGAAGCGCACTATTCTAAGAAAAACAAAGAGCACGATGTCAGACAAAGCCAAAGTCAATCATTGCATTGCTAAAAGGCTTATGGAGGAGTTTGATTTGGAGTTGATGGAGCTCAAGTGCCATTTACACCCCTTGGATGGACTAGCAAAATGTGCGCAGACCACCCTGAACACCCTGGACAGAGAGTGGGACTTGTCAAGAGGAAGTGGACCAATTGGATGTCTTGCTGCAGAACTCATACACATTTCCAAAATGAGGTAAGTATCTGCTGTTCTTATTGCCCACTATGTTATTCATATTTATGAATTCAAAGAGTAGCAACTTTATATTCCATGCCTGTCATAAGAGTTTATTGGGTGTTGCCTGCCCCATGCCATATAGGGTTATGTGTCCCAAAATCGTGCTGAGGTTTGATGTGTCAAGTCAAAATGCTAAGATACAGCATCTAAGCCATACACCATGACAGAATGCATTACGTTCTCCAGACCAAACCCTGCTAACAGCAGGAGTTTGATAACGAAAGTAGAAGAATACATGTAGAAGAATTATATTTAACATATTCAATATCCTGTCACAGTAATGGGTAACAACAACAATTTCAGATACATGTAGAAGAATTATATTTAACATATTCAATATCCTGTAACGGTAATGGTTAACAATAACAATTTCAGATACAAGGAAGGCTCTGGAACTCCATCAGGATTTATGACTTTTCTGGAACAAGCTGGGCTAAAACTGGGAATCATCCTTAGATATGTTGGGAATAGATTGAATGTTTTCTTCCACATGGCGGCTGTAGTCTTTGAACTAAAAGATAAACTTCTGAATTTCTTGGATATCAAGTGTAGCCACCAAGGATATCTAAAAACGGCAATTCTTAAACGACTGACGAATCCTCTTGTTCTGGTTCAGCTTCAAGGGTTTGGACTTTTTTCTAAAATTCTTACGGGACCATGGATGCGGATGTTCTACGGCAACAAAGAGCAGCACTTCAATCTCCAAGTGGTGAGTACATAATCTGCATGTTTTTGTGAGCTGTTGCTTTGTTCCATATGGGCTGTCTCATTATCTTATACAAATCATTTACTAATACCTAGTGATGAACGTCTAATAAGATAGTTAACAAATGCTGCAATCTGTTTCCAAATTTCTCTTCTGACATTATGTCACATTCATTTACACAGGTAACCGGTGGATTTTTCAAGAAATGTCTGGAATTCCTGGCAAGAGTGCAGATGGATCCATTGGTTTTGATGTCCTGCGAGACTGATGTTTTTGGAGATCCCTTGTACATTGATGAACCTCTTCTTAGATTATGTGCAATTGATACCTCTATAGAATGCAAATTTAAAGAAGTTGTTTCACATCTGGCAGATGCCTTCATCTGTAAGCTTAATCTTCAGCTAGCACCATATATCTCTGGAGTTCTTTCTAAACCAACTGCAGAGATGTTGGCAAATTCTGCTGGTGTTCCAATGCATAATATGCAGGCAGAGAGAACTCTAGGGATGATGGATGCTATGTGGCGTAGAGCTCCAAACGCTAATCTTGGCTTCATTGAAGGGAAAATCAATGGTATACAGAATGATACGCTTGAGTGGCTCGAGTCACTACCTGAAGATGAGAGGGAGCAAGTCATGGCTTTCTCTGTCAAGGAAGGGCACAAGGTGAGATGTTTGAGAGCTCAGGGACAGAAAGCAACAGCTAAAGCTTCTGCCAGGAAACAGCATGAGGGTTGTAAACAGCAGATAGAAGCATCTATTAAGAGTATCATTGCACAGAAGCTATCTTTATGTTCGTTAGCCATGTTTAGTAGGATAGGTGAGGAAGATTTAGGTTTGTTAGAGATGTTTCTGAGCAAGGATCCTACACTATGCTGCATCATTTCTGGGATGAAAGTGGTGAGAATGTTGGCTACATCGAAACAGTCATGTCATTTATGACAAAGACTGTGCGTAAGAAAGCTGTAGACTATGTATGTCTAGCCTGGAGTAGGGTCTTTGAGCCTGAATCCCAATTGTTGTATGAGTTACCAATGACTCAGTTATTGGTGGATTATATTGTTGGGGACGCTTTCTTTGTGTAGTTCACAGGTCTTGTTATGTTTTTGTAGTCCAGATGTCACGTTATCTTTTTGTAGTTCGAATGTCTTGTTACCTTGTTACGTTTTTAGCTGTTTACTTATATTTAATAACTTTCATCAATGTTCCTTGGGATCAACAATTCATCACAACCATATCCATATGAGATGAGTATATTTCTTTTTATCTAGAAAAACAGTCAATTTACAATAGCACTATAAATTTAATTGTGAATATGCAATACTTGTGTAATTTAGAAAACTTTAAACATTTGTAGTTACTATTAATTAGCTCTGATTGCATGTAAAAATTACCATATTGTACTCACCAGATTCGTCTTGTCTTGCCGCATGCAAAAATGTATAATTTGGTATATATTTTAGCATTAATAACTCAGATATGTCATGAATTATTGGCTCTGCTACAATTAACGGTCACAACTTTGTGCACTAATCAGCTTATATTTCCTTATATGTTCCATGTAAATAATTTTGATGCAAAATTAATTTAAAAAATCATAACTTTTTTCAGAATTGACGTACAGACTTGGTTGAGGCATCACTGAATTGCAATTTTCAAGGGCTATCTAACTGTGGTATTTATAATGCTGTACACCCATTTTGAAAATTTTGTGCTAATGCCTACAGTGAAAACATAATGCATGCAATAGTTGACATCCCAGGAATATCAGTGGGAGGAGATACTATAAATAATCTGATATATGCGGATGACACTGTTCTGATTGCTAAAAGTGAGGAAGACCTTCAAGATTTAATAAATGTAGTAGTCACAGACAGTAATGAGAAAGGCCTCTTCCTAAATATCAAGAAAACACAAGTAATAGTTATTTCAAAGAAACAAAATAACACAACTTGCAATATCAAAGTGAATGATATAGCATTAAAACGGGTCCACCAATTCAAATATTTAGGTACAATGATTAAGCAAAATATGGCAGGCAAAACAACATCTTTCACAAAAATGAAAGATATATTGAGTAATATGACCTGGTCATTAGAGGTGAGGAAGAGAGTTCTGCAGTGGTATATAACTCATATACTAACATATGGGTGCAAGTCTTGGACAATAAACAAAGAGAAGAGTTTTGACTACGTTAGACAAGAAGGTTTGGAGAACAAATATTGGATAATATCACAACAGGCAAGATTGAAGGAGACAGAGGGCAACAACATGAGAAAATATTAGACAGATTAACAACCTGGCACGGCAGAGAAATAAACAACAATTTTGATACATAATACTGGAGATAGAGAACTGTGGAGAGCCATGATCGCCTATTCCAGCCACCTTGGCACCTAATGAATGAATGACTAGGGTTTACATTTAGTGTTAACATGAAACAGCATTCTACAAGATTTATTAAGTTCTTTAACCATTTTTCTTTTTATATGTAACCTGTAAGAGTGCAGGACATTGCAGTAAACAGCAGTTAATTTTTTTTTAAAATAATGTGTTTTAATTATGCAAATTGGCCGCCATTTTGAATGTGAATTAGTTGTACATACATCTGAGAATCACAGCAATGTGATCAACAGATTCATCTTGTCTTTGTGAATACAAAATATATAGTTTCTGTGGTATTTTATTATGTTTAGACTTTAGGCTAATAGATATTTAATTTATTTCATTATAATTATGCAAATTAGCCGGAGTTAGAAACTGAGTTCACAGATTCTGAGACACCAGAACCTGACAAGTACATACTCAAAATCAAAGGAATTGATTTATCATTGTTTCTTGTATCCTTAGTTACCTCAAGCAGGGGATAAAAGATGTGATGCAGACAAAGGACAGGGAGAAGAAAAAGAAAGAAAGCATTCTTGATCTGAAAAAATATTTGGACAAACCAATCAGAGTTAAGTTTAGTGGTGGAAGAGGTGATTTTTCTAATGCGGATGTACATAAATATGATTATAAGTGAAGGTATCAACACACATTGGATAACAATATTATAATATTTATGGATAACCACTTCATAGATTTTATAAATTAGTAGCATGACAGTATCCTTTCAGCATCAGCCAACAAATCTCCATAACAAGAAATGTTGTTATTTTCTGTATCATTTTTGAATCAACTACAGTAAAGCCTGCCTTAAGCAGAACTACAAGGGAGTTGGACATTTTTGACCTGAAGCTAGGTTTCTGATTAATCATAGTATGCCATAAACATTTAACCGTTAACATGCATATAATGG
This sequence comes from Meghimatium bilineatum, assembly GCA_034231615.1. Taxonomy (NCBI): domain Eukaryota; kingdom Metazoa; phylum Mollusca; class Gastropoda; order Stylommatophora; family Philomycidae; genus Meghimatium; species Meghimatium bilineatum. The sequence continues at coordinate 36,954,792 of CM067316.1, read as the reverse complement.
TGTATGGAGATAAAAAACTTGTAAAACAAGAAATTGTAAATTGCGAGACATTGAAATCCATCGGAGGGTTGAATTGGCTGTCAATATGTATAGGGTAGCCGGGGGTAAAGATGCGCTGGGGGCAAAGATTCGCAGTCGTTTTTTTCCGGAACTATGGGGTTTTCCCGCAAACCACGTGGCCACGCCGGACGCTAACATCCGTTTCTGTTGCACAACGAATTTTCATCGGTCATGGGCAGGTCATTTTTGAGCTATGAGGTAAATTCATTTTTTAACGTTCTCGATCTAACGTTTTTTTCCACTTCTCACTCTTTGTCCTCTGTTATCATTACTGTCATGTTATTTTACATGTCTGAACTGAAAACTATATTGTATTGTTAAGTTATTAAGCATGTTACATTGTCAAGATAATTTTTGTTTTCATGATATTTTATAAAAATTGTGAACAGTGTGATTTTGGGGTAACGCCGCGCACACTGACGGGGCAAACATGCGCTGCTGACTGACTGCGCATGTTTGCCCCAGTCACTTCCCCCTCATGTTGCCAAATATTTAAACCAATATTTTATTGTCACGTTATGTTTCTTTTTAGGAATTACAAACGGAAAATTGAGAAAATGATGCCACTGACTGAAAATGAAGCAGTCGCTGCTATAGATGCACAATCCCTTCCGATCACAGATGCACAATCTCCACGGGTCATAATTGTACGGTCTCCGCCGATAATAGATGCACGTTCTCCGCTATTCATAGTTGCACGATCCCTGTCGGTTATAGCTGCACAATCTTCACGGGTCATAGTTGTACGACCTCCGCAGATAATAGATGCACGACCTCCGCCGATGCACGATCCCCGCTATACATAAATGCACGATCTCAGCTATTCATAAATGCACGTTCCCGGCTATTCATAGATGCACGTTCTCCGCTATTCATAGATGCACGTTCTCCGCTATTCATAGATACACGTTCTCCGCTGGTCATAGATGCACGATTACCGCCGGTCATAACTGCACTATCTCTGCCAGTCATAGTTACACGTTCTCCGCTATTCATAGTTGCACGATCTCCGCTATTCATAGATGCACGTTCTCCGCTTTTCATAGATGCACGATTTCCTCTATTCATAGATGCACGATTTCCTCTATTCATAGATGCACGATCTCCTCTATTCATAGATGCACGATTTCCTCTATTCATAGATGCACGATTTCCTCTATTCATAGATGCACGATCTCCTCTATTCATAGATGCACGATCTCCTCTATTCATAGATGCACAATCTCCGCCAGTCGTAGATGCACAATCTCCGCCAGTCATAGATGCACAATCTCCGCCAGTCATATATGCACATTCTCCGCCAGTCATAGATGCACGTTCTCCGCCAGTCATAGATGCACGATTTCCTCTATTCATAGATGCACGATCTCCTCTATTCATAGATGCACGATCTCCTCTATTCATAGATGCACAATCTCCGCCAGTCATAGATGCACAATCTCCGCCAGTCATGGATGCACAATCTCCGCCAGTCATAGACGCACGTTCTCCGCCAGTCATAGATGCACGTTCTCCGCCAGTCATATATGCACAATCTCCGCCAGTCATAGATGCACAATCTCCGCCAGTCATAGATGCAGAATCTCCACTATTCATAGATGCACAATCTCTGCCAGTCATATATGCACAATCTCCGCCAGTCATAGATGCACAATCTCCGCCAGTCATAGATGCACAATCTCCGCTATTCATAGATGCACAATCTCCGCCAGTCATAGATGCATAATTGCCGCCGGTCATAGTTGCACGATCTCTGCCTGTCATAGTTGTACGATCTCCGCTGATCCTAGATGCACGACCTCCGCTATTCATAGATAGTTGAAATTATAGTCAAACGCTTTATAGAGCACTCCAACACGTTGTTATAGTTTTAAACGGATCTAAGCACCCATTCTCTGTATTAAATTTTGTTTTTCATATTTACGTTTTTTCATTTTTTTCGTAGTAAAGTTACATAAAGATACATATGCCTTCTTCTTCTTTCGTTCACTTGAAACATGTCTATATCTGTAATTCTGTCTCCTTAATAAAACTCACTGTCTTTTGTAGTTCATACAGTGTCCCATAGAGCTTTGATTCCAGTGTTGTTTCCTCTGGCCAATATGTCTGCCTCAGCATTTCATGCTCAGAACACTCTTGAAGTATATGTTTGGCACTCTGTGCTGCCTGTCCACATGTACACATGGCCGTGTTGCCAATCTTGAACTTTGTATACATGTGACAGCGGAGTCGGTTGTGTCCTGTTCTGAGACGTAGAATTATAACTTGTTCTGATCTGTTCATAATGTGATAGTCATCTTGTGTTGGTGTTTGTGGCTTTCTGATTGACTTTATCATCTGTTTTTTCTGATGGTAGGTGATTGGTATATCTGGTTGGTCTTCGGCAGCACCTTCCTTAGCCAGTTGGTCTGCTTTTTCATTTCCTGGTATTCCACAGTGAGAGGGTATCCACTGCATGGTTACCCTATACTGGTAAGACAATTCGCTAAGTAGTTTTTTTAAGTCTGTTAGTTTTCCAGACTGGAGAGCTTGAAGCACTGACCTTGCATCTGTCAGGAATACCACAGGCTATACATATGCCTAGTCTTTGTGCTCTATTATCTTCCCACATTGTGACTGACTATGTTTAGATAGGAAGTGACGTTGTTATTTTGCTGGTTTCGTCAATTTTCCCATGATTTTGTAATTGTTTTTGCCTGCGCGTGTTTGCCCCAGAAATTGGGGCAAAGGTGGGATTATACTCATGTTCATAAAATCTCATTTTACGGACTAAACGTGATTGTATGTTGTAAATACCCTGACGATTGTTAGATGGATGGATAAGCTACACACTGCTGCTAGTTTGGTCTCTCATAGTTAAGTCTATTTGTCAGAATACGGGAAAAAGTGACAAACGCGCATCATTGCCCCCGGCTACCCTAATTGGCATACAATCATTATAGAATGTGATTCTGCCAGTAGGGAATTCTTGGGAATCACCTTTGTTTTCATATTAGGTATGGTATCATGCTGTCTTCGTCGTGGTATGAACTTGAATAACTATAGAACTAACATATTGATGAATTTACCGACAACATTAGGCTTAACTTTCAAGAACATGTTTTTTTACACGGTTAGTTAATTTTAATACTTTGTGTATATCCCCAGCAATATTATGCTAGATTGGATGCAAAATTAGATAGTCACAATAGACATACATGTGTTACAGTGTGGTAAATGATATTTTCAGGGTTGCCATAATGGAAAATTAAATAAAAATAAGCAATTTTCCGTATATTCTTTATTTATTTGATTTTAATGTTTTTCCATTCTCCCATCTGTAAAACCATCTCACACTTTTTGTTTCACATGTACACAAGCAAAACGTAGACCAATATATGTAGTATTCAATTCTTTATTTAGGTTGCAAAAATTATTTTAACCTTCACCGAGCCTATATCAACTCCGGCCGCCGAAAAACAAAATGGCGGCTAACGCCGTTGGCGACATACCCCATCCAATGAGATATCGATATAATAGACGCCCCACAGCCTGATTGGTTACTCGGGAACATGCGCTATTGAAGCCGGTTCATTCCTACGTCCGACATGATCGTTGTAACAATGGCTAGCCAGAAGATACAAATTTTATAGCAATTAATCTGACCACATCTGCACACCGGTACGATGCCATGATGGTCGACTGATTTTATAGACCTTTCTTTCATCGTATTTTGAATAAAATAACATTGAATCGTGGCTTGAATCATGAATTATTGAGTTATTTAGTTTCACAGCAGTGAATATACAGAGTGCCGTGTTTGTTTGGAGACTTGTAGACGTTTGATATCGAATATGTGGAAGTAGCACAAAAAATGGCTCTAGACCTAATCTCAAAGAACGATTTTACTGCAAATCTACATGTTTTATACAGTTATCCCGGCTATATTTTGATAATTTTGCAGTGAAAGAACATAAATACAACAGATTTGTGTGATTTAGTTTACAGTGTTGCCAAGAAATTCGATAACTAAGGTAAGTTATTTTTTTATTAATTTTTTTCCTCTTTATTTGTTATAAAATATATGTTTTTTGTGAAAAACGTCTTTACCACTTTCTCATATGTCTGGTATCACACACACACATACATAAATTACACCAATATATGCATAATTCAATTCTTTATTTATATGTGCAAATATTATTTAAATATCTCTAACAACCAAATAATTATCACATTTTCAAAACAGTCACCATCAATAACGCACATTTTCAAAAAAGAATCCGGTGGCAGGGAGACGTTTCGTATTTTTTAATCTGGCTTGCTAAAGGTTAATATCTATAATAACAAAATGTTACTATGTTTTCCAAACTTCCAATTGTGGTTGTTTGTGTTTTATTTTTTGAAAAAATGTTAATCACATGCTCACACCTGCGGTATGACAAACACAGAATAACAAATTACACACATATTTGCAGTATATTATTCTTTATTTAAATATGCAAAAATTATTTTAATATCTCGTATAAATGTCATTAGAGGTGAGAAAAATAGTTTTTCAGTGCTATATAACTCCTATAATAACATGGTTGTGAGTCTTGGACGATAAGCAAAGTGGAAAGTGGTCTACAGAAGAATGCTGAGAATACCATGGACTGCCAGAAAAACACATGTTGAAAGAGTCAAATGTAAAACCAATCTTAATCAATAATATAAGAAAAAGAAAATCTTCATTTTTTGGCCCCTTTATGAGACAGGGAGGTTTGGAGAACATAGTCACCATAGGCAAGATTGAAGGCAACAGAGACAGGGCGGCAACATGAGAAAATATTAGACTGTTTGACAACCTGGCATGGCAGGGAAACAACAACGATCTTGATACATAATACTGGAGATAGAGAGCTGTGGAGAGCCATGATCGCCTACGCCAGTTGGCATGGCACCTGATGATGATCTCATATAAAAAAAGTTATTATGTTTTCCAAACACTCACCCAAAAAAACTTTCCAAAAAAGAATCGTGCGGCAAGAGATAGTTAGTGTAAATTTAATTTTAAATCCGGCTTGCTAAAGATTAACTTTGTTTTACAATTTTTAACTCTGTAAACTCTAAATGTAGAGTTGTTGAGATCCATGATCACTTACGCCAGTCGGCATGGAACCTGTTGATGATGAACAAATAATATTTCAGAAATCTCAGGGTTATATACTTTTCTATTGTAGTATTTATATTGTAATAATTGATATAGTTAGTTAGTTAGTCAGCTCATCATCACTGCAAACTGGACACATCCATAGTTGCTCCGATCTCTCCTTGAGTGTATCCGCCATCACACTTCTGCTGACAGTACCGGTCCTATGCTGGTTGACCATCATTCTTCTGCGCCCTCCAAAATGTTCACCTCTAGCAACACCGCATTTCAATCCCTGATCTTTAATCCTAGCCATTGAAAAGGAATCATCATCCACATTAGTCTCACTTTCGCGTGTTATATCTATAATGAGTTCATAATGTCAGCGTGATCCATTGCCCCATCGCCCTATGCCACAATCGCTCACGATGCCAGTTGATCCACTCTTTCATTGCCTGGAACGCCCACATGTCCCGGCACGAAAATAAATGTAACCGCTTTCAAGCTCGCATTTCTCAAGGCCTCAATCCACTGTTCGCGAACGAGACCCACTTGTACCTTCTTAATCATACTCATAGAGTCACTCAAGATGCAGACCTGCGTTACCTTCTGTGTGCGTAGCCACTCAAATGCCATAGTCTCCATGGTCATACTACTCGTAGTGACCGCAAAGGCACCACTTTCCTCCTTGATTGTTTTACCTGCGCACTGAGCTGTAAAGGCCCAAGCACTGCAAACATGCCTAATTACAGATCCATCAGTGTATATAATCACATCCCCCTCTTTGGTATTCTCACTGATTAAAGCCTGCACTTCTTTCTTCTCAGCTGTGGGACACCATTCTCTGCATTCCCTGCTAAGTGATATTACTACTCTCAAACAAGTTTAGAAATCTGTGGGTAGACCTATCCATTCTGCACCTGCTGCCACATCCTGTAATCTGCACACGCTTTATATTACATCCTCAGCATGTCCCATCCACGACCTTCCTCTTTTGAGTCTGCTGCCTTTAACTTTCTGTATTTCGGAATGCAACGGGTGTTCCTTATCTGCATGTATTTGAAGGTACGCACGTGCACAGCAATACTGTAATCTATGCTCAGCTGTTGGGCAGTCAAGTAGGTATCGCATAGCTCTTGTCGATGTGTCTCTTATGCATCCCAGAATGATACTCATTGCTGCATTCTGGACTCTATCCAGTCTTTTGCTCTGAGTTTGGCTAAGAGTCAGAATTGCCAGTGTTATTCCACCACAGCCAAAACCAAACCCTGGTACAAAAGAAATAACAATCTTTGCTCACACTGCGCAGCAGCCATAACCTTCATTGCTGCTAAGCCTTTGCCTGCCCTTATGATAATGTGGTTACCATGTTCCCTGAAACTCAGGCTTCTGTAAAAACACACCCAGATATGTCATTGTGCTAGTTCTTTCTAAACTTTTCCCGGACAACGAAACTTGTGGCATGGGTGTCTTTACCATGCGATTGTTCAAGGAAAACCACGTCACGAATGCCTTAGACGGATTAACCACTGCTCCTGTATCTCGACACCAATTTGACAGTCTGTCCAACTCCTTCTGTAGTTCCACGACGCACTCTTCTCGATTTCTGCCCAGTCTATACACCAGGATATCATCGGCATATGACATCGTTCTGCCAACACCTGTGATTTGATTGCCAGCGATATGTACTGTGTATACATTGAAAAGTACAGGAGATAGAGGTGATCCCTGCGGCAGGCCAGAGCTAATAACCGTTGGTGTAGATATCCAGTTACCACACTAAAGAACTACAACCCTGTGCATCAGGGCGGCGCCAACCAAACGCACGACAAAAGGATTAACTGCAAGATTTAACAGCTGGTACATCAAGATATCCAAGGACACCCTATTGTACGCATCCTCAAGGTCTATTGTGGCCGCACGTCTCCATGCGCGAATCGAACCCCTCAAAAATATCCTGCGCAAATATGGCTGCATTCTGCCATGTCTTCTTTCCTGGACGATATCCTCCTAACAATGTTGGTAAACACTTATTTATTTCAAGATAGGATGTGTTGTTATTCTCTGACCTGGAGATCCACTCATTAAGATCTTTGCCGGTGCGAACGGAGTGCGTGCATCTGAGCTGAAGTCTTCGTGAGTGTATTCGTTGTCACACTGTTTGAAAAATGGCGGCCTATATCAAGCGGCCTAAACGAGGTGGCTCAAAAAGGAAAAGTCACCGGGCCGGTGCTAGACGAACGAGATCGAAAACAGCTAGGCTCGGAATTAAAAACGTGCGTGTGCTGTTTTGGAATGTGGCCAGTGTACACAAGCGTAGAACAGAGCTAGAAAAGATGTGTTATGAGGCTGACGTCATTGCATTGCAAGAAACACAGCTAGGTGAAAGCAGTAATATCAGGATAGCCGGATTTCAGTGTTTCTACAACAGGCGACATCTTGGACAGGCAATCTTAGTACACGAGGGTTTTAGTGTATGCGAGGTTGATATGTCCAAGTGGGATAGCGACAATATCCAGTTACAGGCAGTGAGGGTCCAGAGGGTCCAGCACCCAATCATGATTGTAAATGTGTATGCCTGCAACACGAGCATTGATCTTCAGGGTTGGAAGATCCTAGGGGAGATAATGGAACAGGAAAAGCAGATCCTCTTCTGTGGTGACTTCAATGCGAAAGGTACATCATGGGGCAATAGAGCTTCGAACAAACAGGGAAGAGAACTTGAGGAGGCCCTGACAGATACGGACTTGGTGTGCCTTAATGATGGCCGTATAACAAGTATGGCAAGCAGGGATGGTGATGATAGCGCTATCGACCTGGCATTGGTGTCATCAGCTTCTGTGGCTATCTGCAAATGGGACGTGCTGGGGCATCATGGCAGTGACCACCTCCCATGTGTTGTTCTCTTAAAAAATGACAAAAGTAAGCAGATAAGGCCAAAGGTAAGATCCTTTAAGTATGATCGCAGAGGAGTGGATGTTGTGAGCAGAATTCGACAAGACAAACGTAAGGCTCAAGTAGTGGGAAATCAGGTGTGGGATAGGCCCCCCTGGTGGAATGAAGAGGTTCAAAGGGCTTGGAGCGAGAAACGGAAAGCAGTATCACTATGGCAAAGGACAAGAAAACGTTTGCGGCTCAGCCCATGGAGGTCGCGCAATGGAAATGGAAGAAAGATATCTTAGTCCAAACATTCAAAGAAATTGCAAAGTCAGCAAAGGCGTCAAAATTTGACGAATTTTGCAAGGAGATCACACGCGAAAAGTCACTAAAATTGTTCTGGTGGTTACACAAGTCCATGAATGGTCTGACAAGACGCGTGACTATTGCCGATTTCCAGAGCGACGATACCGTCTGGCAGAAGACGGACGAGAGAAAAGGTGTGGCATTGCTGGCACACTACACCGCACAAATTGGTCAGAGAAATGTGGAGGCATATCAAGAAATTAGGAAAACGCTCACAGACACGTGTAAGAACTTGAGCATGGAAAACCATATGATAATCACAGTTGAAAAATAATTGATATATAATGTAGTAATTGATACACAATGTAGTTACCTTTCAATTCCTTAGTTAGTCGTCGGATCATCATCACTGCAAACTGGACACATCCATAGTTGCTCCGATCTCTCCTTGAGTGTATCCGCCATCACACTTCTGCTGACAGTACCAGTCCTATGCTGGTTGACCATCATTCTTCTGTGCCCTACAAAATGTTCACCTCTAGCAACACCGCATTTCAATCCCTGATCTTTAATCCTTGCCATTGAAAAGGAATCATCATCCACATTAGTCTCACTCTCGCGTGTTATATCTCTTAAGGAGTTCAAAACGTCAGCGTGATCCATTGCCCCATCGCCCTTTGCCACAATCGCACACGATGCCAGTTGATCCGCTCTTTCATTGCCTCGAACACCCACATGTCCAGGCACGAAAATAAATGTAACCGCTTTCAAGCTCGCATTTCTCAAGGCCTCAATCCACTGTTCGCGAACGAGACCCACTTGTACCTTCTTAATCATACTCATAGAGTCACTCAAGATGCAGACCTGAGTTACTTTCTGTGTGCGTAGCCACTCAAATGCCTTGGTCACCGCCATAGTCTCCATGGTCATACTACTCGTAGTAACCGCAAATGCACCACTTTCCTCCTTGAGTGTTTTACCTGCGCACTGAGCTGTAAAGGCCCAAGCACTGCGAACATGCCTAATTACAGATCCATCAGTGTATATAATCACATCCCCCTCTTTGGTATTCTCACTGATTAAAGCCTGCACTTCTTACTTCTCAGCTGTGGGACACCATTCTCTGCATTCCCTGCTAAGTGATATTACTACTCTCAAACAAGTTTAGAAATCTGTGGGTAGACCTATCCATTCTGCACCTGCTGCCACATCCTGTAATCTGCACACGCTTTGTATTACATCCTCAGCACGTCCCATCCATGACCTTCCTCTCTTGAGTCTGCTGCCTTTAACTTTCTGTATTTCGGAATGCAACGGGTGTTCCTTATCTACATGTATGTGAAGGTACGCACGTGCACAGCAATACTGTAATCTATGCTCAGCTGTTGGGCAGTCAAGTAGGTATCGCATAGCTCTTGTCGATGTGTCTCTTGTGCATCTCAGAATGATACTCATTGCTGCATTCTGGACTCTATCCAGTCTTTTGCTCTGAGTTTGGCTAAGAGTCAGAATTGCCAGTGTTATTCCACCACAGCCAAAACCAAACCCTGGTACAAAAGAAATAACAATCTTTGCTTACACTGCGCAGCAGCCATAACCTTCATTGCTGCTAAGCCTTTGCCTGCCCTTATGATAATGTGGTTACCATGTTCCCTGAAACTCAGGCTTCTGTAAAAAAACACACCCAGATATGTCATTGTGCTAGTTCTTTCTAAACTTTTCCCGGACAACAAAACTTGTGGCATGGGTGTCTTTACCATGTGATTGTTCAAGGAAAACCACGTCACGAATGCCTTAGACGGATTAACCACTGCTCCCGTATCTCGACACCAATTTGTCAGTCTGTCCAGCTCCTTCTGTAGTTCCACAACGCACTCTTCTCGATTTCTGCCCTGTCTATACACGAGGATATCATCGGCATATGACATCGTTCTGCCAACACCTGTGATTTGATTGCCAGTGATATGTACTGTGTATACATTGAAAAGTACAGGAGATAGAGGTGATCCCTGTGGCAGGCCAGGGCTAATAACCGTTGGTGTAGATATCCAGTTACCACACTAAAGAACTACAACCCTGTGCATCAGGGCGGTGCCAACCCAACGCACGACAAAAGGATTAACTGCAAGATTTAACAGCTGGTGCGTCAAGATATCCAAGGACACCCTATTGTACGCATCCTCAAGGTCTATTGCGACCGCACATGTCTATATGCGCGAATCGAACCCCTCAAAAACATCCTGTGCAAATATGGCTGCATTCTGCCATGTCTTCTTTCCTGGACGATATCCTCCTAACAATGTTGGTAAACACTTATTTCTTTCAAGATAACACGATACCTTCCGGGCCACAATTTTTTCCAAAAGCTTGCCAATCGTATTCTGCATAGTTATTATTCTGTAGCCATGTATCCTGGTGTGGTCCTTCCCAGGTTTGTGTAGTGGAACTAAATAGCTGTGCAACCAGTCTTCTTTCACTGTGCCCTTTAGAAGGCTATTATTGAACATGTCCGCCAACTCTCCCAACTCCTCATCCGTTCTTCGACTAATGTCATCGTATCTAATGCCATCTGGCCCTGGTGCTGTATTTTTTGTACTTTTCAGTGCCTTCCTGATTTCTTCAACTGTGATTAGCATATGGTTTTCCATGCTCAAGTTCTTACACGTTTCTGTGAGCGTTTTCCTGATTTCTTGATATGCCTCCACATTTCTCTGACCAATTTGTGCGGTGTAGTGTGCCAGCAATGCTGCACCTTTTGTCTCGTCCGTCTTCTGCCAGACGGTATCGTCGCTCTGGAAATCGGTAATAGTCATGCGTCTTGTGAGACCATTCATGAATTTGTGTAACCGCCAGAACAATTTTAGTGACTTTTCGCATGTGATCTCTTTGCAAAATTCGTCTCATTTTGACGCCTTTGCTGACTGTGCAATATCTTTGAATGTTTGGACTAAGATATCTTTCTTCCGTTTACATTGTGCGACCTCCATGGGCTGAGCCGCAACACGTTTCCGTGCCCTTTCAATTCCTTCGTTGTGCATACCTTCAACAAATTGATACCATTGTTGTATGCTATTCTTTGTGTCTTTATTCTTTAGTTGTTTCACTTATTCATACCAGAGCCATATCGGGGAATACAATGTTAAGTCTGTATATTTCATTGACCAATGGATGATGTGGTCAACACCACGCCCACAGTCTTTACTTTCCCAGAAGATCTAGTATCTAATTCTTTAGGCTGGGTCGACCTATGTCTTCATTATATTTTTGATTTCCTTTGATTCTAACTCTTTTTTTTTCATGAGGTTTTTTATTTCCATTTACTGCTTCTTCTTGTATGATATTAGAACTAAATATTCCTTGCACAGTCATCTAGTTTTCACATTAGTTAGGAACTGGCATGATTGCTGTCAGCAAACTCTATGTGCTCAGTCTTTTCAAGCACTTTTCAAAGGATATTCATGCTGATTGTTCATGTGACTTGCTGTTAAACACTCATCATTCTGCTTGTCATGTGATCAGCCCTACCTTTTGCACTCATTAAAACCCAAAATAGTTGCTGAAGTTGGATGTCTAGGGCCATAAGGTGCAGATATTGCAGCCAAGCTGTAAACCACAAGACAATACATTATGTTCTCTGGAGCACATCCTGCTAACTAGCAGGTGTTTTTGAACCAATGTGGAAGTAGAAGTAAAATTCTACTCTCTTACAGTAATGATCACATTGTATTCCAACCTTTGTGTGTGTCTGGTAATGATCACATTGTACTCCCATATTACTATGTCTGGTATTGATCACATTGTACTCCCATATTGTTGTATTTGGTATTGATCACATTGTACTCCGACCTTTGTGTGTGTCTGGTAATGATCACATTGTACTCCCATATTGTTGTAGATGGTATTGATCACATTGTACTCCCATATTACTATGTCTGGTATTGATCACATTGTACTCCCATATTACTATGTCTGGTATTGATCACATTGTACTCCCATATTGCTATGTCTGGTATTGATCACATTTTACTCCCATATTGCTATGTCTGGTAATGATCACATTGTACTCCCATATTGTTATGTGTCTGGTAATGATCACATTGTACTCCCATATTGTTGTATTTGGTATTGATCACATTGTACTCCCATATTGTTGTATTTGGTATTGATCACATTGTACTCCCATATTGCTATGTCTGGTAATGATCACATTTTACTCCCATATTGCTATGTCTGGTAATGATCACATTGTACTCCCATATTGTTGTATTTGGTATTGATCACATTGTACTCCCATATTGTTGTATTTGGTAATGATCACATTGTACTCCCATATTGCTATGTCTGGTAATGATCACATTTTACTCCCATATTACTATGTCTGGTATTGATCACATTGTACTCCCATATTGCTATGTCTGGTATTGATCACATTGTACTCCCATATTGCTATGTCTGGTAATGATCACATTTTACTCCCATATTGCTATGTCTGGTAATGATCACATTGTACTCCCATATTGCTATGTCTGGTAATGATCACATTGTACTCCCATATTGCTGTGTCTGGTAATGATCACATTGTACTCCCATATTGTTGTATTTGGTATTGATCACATTGTACTCCCATATTGTTGTATTTGGTAATGATCACATTGTACTCCCATATTGTTGTATTTGGTATTGATCACATTGTACTCCCATATTGCTATGTCTGGTAATGATCACATTTTACTCCCATATTGCTATGTCTGGTAATGATCACATTGTACTCCCATATTGTTGTATTTGGTATTGATCACATTGTACTCCCATATTGTTGTATTTGGTATTGATCACATTGTACTCCCATATTGCTATGTCTGGTAATGATCACATTTTACTCCCATATTGCTATGTCTGGTAATGATCACATTGTACTCCCATATTGTTTTATTTGGTAATGATCACATTGTACTCCCATATTGCTGTGTCTGGTAATGATCACATTGTACTCCCATATTGCTATGTCTGGTAATGATCACATTGTACTCCCATATTGCTATGTCTGGTAATGATCACATTGTACTCCCATATTGCTGTGTCTGGTAATGATCACATTGTACTCCCATATTGCTGTGTCTGGTAATGATCACATTGTACTCCCATATTGCTGTGTCTGGTAATGATCACATTGTACTCCCATATTGCGGTGTCTGGTAATGATAACATTGTACTACATTACTAGACAATGTTATGTGTAATGTAGGATACTGTTTTCATTAATTATCTTGTTTAAAAAACACTAGGACTCTTGTCCATTGAATTGTCTCCATCTTGTATGTTTTCAGCTAGTGGAATTCTGAAAGGATTTGATCAACTTTTGAATCTTGTATTGGATGGAACAACAGAATATTTAAGGGGTAAGCTCATGTATGTAGTTTTATTCTAGACATGATGATGCTGGGCCATGATTTTTTGTGCCTGCACATTGTAGAGCTAACTTCAAGCTGTTTTTGTTTTTAAAAAAATATAAAAACTTACATTTCAGAACCACCAAACTATATTGATAGTTTTAAAACTAGAAGTTTTAAATTGAACAATGATCCACGATACATTGTATCCAACTGTTTATTTAGGAATTACTGAGGGAATAGAACAGCCAACCATGTCCAGCAGGTAACCCTCATAACTGATGCAAAACCTTGCCCTAAAAGACCATAAGGAACCTCACGAATAAACTCCGTCATTTTGCTGCATTATCATCAAAGAAATAGTCTTGCAGGAGGTGACCCAAGAAAAAGTGACAGTACTGAAACCTTGGTAGCAAAAGTGGATCATTCAACAAATTGAAATGGGCATTTCATATAATGAATGAACAACTGTAATAATAGCAGAATATAACAAATAGTGGAAACCTATGTCTTTTTCTCTTCCCTAACCCCCTCCTAGCTACAGACATCAAAGATAAACAAACAATAAGATAATTCGTCTTGATATATTCAACTAAAACACAAGGTTTTGATTGACTGCACACTACTCTATTTTCTCAATATTTTCTTGAAAATGTTACTTGTTACATTTATATAAACACATGAATATGTTGTAGCCAGTGTGTCTGATGAAGGAAAGTATCATGGATGTACTTTGATAGTGCTCCATCAGATTACAATCATCCCCTGGCTGTGCAGATTTTCTCAATTTGTAGGAACATTAGGCTGATATCGTTAGTGAGATAGATGTGTTTTGTTTGTTTTCAATGACAGTAGTGTGAACATGTTAGGTTAGTTCAGAACATCAGAAAAAGAATAAGCCTACGCACTAAGTGTCATTATATCCTGTATTTAATTGAATTGATGAAGAAATTAGGAAAAGAGTAGGTATAATATTTGTTGACCATATTGAAAAACAGCAAGTAAAATGGTTCTGTCACCTTATGGGAATGATCCCAAACCAAATTACAATAAGAGCATATAATAAAAGAATATCCAGTCATAAAGCCAAAGGTAGACCAAGAAAACTGAATAGAAAACATCAATAAAACTGTGAACCAACAGTGATTTAAGGCGACACATCTGGCCTTGGAACAACAACTGAAGCTTTCACCACTACACTTAATGGCAAGTGTGAATACTATCAACCATCATTCACCTGGGGATAGACAATATTATTCTGTATTAAAAATATCAAAGTTGTAGGATCATTAGGCCTAACTAATAATGTTAGTCAGATCAATATGTTTAATGTGTTGTCACAGATGACATTATGAACATGATAGTTTGGTTATGAAATGACAGAAAGAAATAATAGGCTTAGGATATAGCTTCATTATATCAGCATTGAATATATCAAACAAAAATAGGTGAGTTCTGCTGAAGATGGATGTATTGGGCCATTGCCACAAATAAAACGATGACACAACACATTTACATTCTCTGGACTACATCGTGCTGGAAATTTTGTAGGACAGTTGATCTGCTACAAAAGAGATCCAGCGCGAGTTTGAGAATGAATGCTGAAGATGTAGAAGAATAGGTGAGTCACTTAATGATATGTTTGTGATTTTTGTTTGCATTTTTCATCATTATTTTCTCACATATGACACCAACAAAACTGACAACCTTACATTCAGTAACCATTCCTTTATTTCCATAAACAAAACTATACACAAGCCCAAAAAAAACGTTATTGGGTTTTCCAAATATCCTAAATAAATAACGTGTAAAGTTAAAATAGAATACAGTGGCAGGGAAAAATAACACAATTTTAAAGCAGTGTACCAAACGTTAAAAAATATTCTCAAAAATGGCTGTAATTTCGAATGATTTTGATGCATTGCAGACCATATTCATTAAAACTACCAGGACTTTCAGTTTTGCAAACACAAACTGGAAAGGAAACTAAATTTGGCCTGTTTTGATTCCTGTGTTACCTGGATGAATGAAGTTAGTTTACAATCTTGATTTCCTTGTTGAAAGAGATGCATAGCAAATGGCACATCAGTGCTCCAACAGTGGCTAAAATACATTGAGTCTGGTGCAAAAGAATGCTAAAGATTAATCAAGCGCCATGCAGAATGGTATAGGCGATCATGCTTCTCCACAACTCTCTGTCTCTTGTGTTGTTAATAAGTTCAAATGGTGTCTTATTTTTGTGCCACATTAACAGCCATCCAGAAATTTCTCTCTTTATCTTCCTCAGTCCCTTCTCCCCTTTCTCCCTCCAGTGGTTGCTAAATATTCAAGTTTTACTTTTCTCATCACATAAAGGTTAAGCTTCAAGTATAAACAGTAATAGTGGAGAAATAATTGTGCACAACAATTATTGTAAATACTAAAAAAACCAGCAAGAGCATTCTTCCTTTATCACACAGCTACAAAATCCCTCCTTGCAAGTCCCTAATGGGAAACATGCAGTATTTGACAGGTGACTAAAATGACAGTTGCTAAAGTTAGTGTGATGAAATATCCAGTAGTGAAATTGGTCAAAGGTTACACTTAGCAAAGGAAAGTTGGCACTGCTATAAATATGAATTGATAAGTTAAAGACATTGGGAAATGTTTCTCACACTGACAATTTTTAAAATGGTTTTCAATACTTGTAAATAAATATGGTAGCTTATATGTATGCCAAGAATGTTCTGTCCATTGTTAGTGTCTATGTGTTCACACATTTCAGATCCTGATGATCCATACAAGCTAACAGAAGATACCAGATCTCTAGGGTTGGTAGTGTGCAGAGGAACATCTGTGGTGTTGATTTGTCCAGCAGATGGAATGGAAGCTATAGCTAATCCATTCATTCAGCAAGACTAACAGGCTATTTTTGAGTTGAGAATGAATGGTCAGGAATGTGACATGACAGTGCTGATATTTGTATATGAATAAATAATGTACTTGCTTATCTGCTGCAGTGTGTATTTGAAGTATGAAACATCTTATTTGATTACAAACATTTTTTAATTCATTACTGTTATTCATTGTACAATTCTATCTGGATAATGAATGTAATACATTTTGTTAATACCTTAATTTTTATCTGTTTTT
This sequence comes from Meghimatium bilineatum, assembly GCA_034231615.1. Taxonomy (NCBI): domain Eukaryota; kingdom Metazoa; phylum Mollusca; class Gastropoda; order Stylommatophora; family Philomycidae; genus Meghimatium; species Meghimatium bilineatum. The sequence continues at coordinate 36,937,917 of CM067316.1, read as the reverse complement.
TTTTCTGCTGTATCCAACAAATGTTCATACATATACTTGAAATGAGAATATATATTCTTTACAGAGTATGGTACAGTTTTACAAGCTGATATGACAGATGAGAGTAAGAACGAAAATAACTATATATATCTAAAAATATAAGCCTGTTTTTTTATAAGCTACCTAAAATCCACAAAGAATCTAATCCATCTAGTCTCTACCTGCTCTATATTCTACAGAGCCTTTATATGAATTCCTTGACATTATTTTCCAAGCCTTGGTAGTGAAACTTCCTACAAGACATTAAACATTCCCCGTCTCTATTTTTACTCTGTTCAGTTGTCTTCTGACTGCACTTATCATTTATTCTTACTTGATATATGTTCTTTAGATACCTCATTCTGGTGGTCTTGGAGCTTTGTAGTTCTTTCTTGATAGAGTTGAAAGAGATAGATCTCTCTGTTATCTACCACCACTATTATCCGTCATGCTGAATACCAACCATTATCATTATTAAATTTGGGAAAGGTCTCATTATAGATTGACTATTTAATAGGTTTGAAGTATAGATACTAACAGTTCAAATGAAGGACTAAATCATTGCAAACTTGTAACTCAGACTGAGTAGACAAATGTGATACACACACAGTTATTTTGGGGTCACATGTTGTATGAGAAATCTTAGCAACTATTTTTATCTGTTGGTCATATATGGGGTAACTTTGTGGATATCTTCTGCTGGAATATTACCCATTCACAGTCACACACATCAGAATTTTATCTTTAGTTTGTTCAACAGATGGTACTTCAGTATGTGCACAATTTAAAGATCTTGATTTGTTCATTTCTACAAATCTGGTTATACATTAACTTTTTGATGACCTGGCATACATCAACTTCTTGATGATGATGAAGTCCCTTTAGCTGTGAGCAGGTAGCTCTTTCTGACAAAATAAAATGTCCTCAGTTGTGATGTAGATGTGTAGAGTGTATGGTTGGAAGTGGTGGAAGTAGATATTAGTCAGTTGTGGACACTGGAGCAGCAAATATTCAGCTGTTTCTTCGTGGTGATTGCAGTATCTTCAATGTGATTAATTTTGTCTGTAATCCAATGTTTATTGACTGGAGTATGTTCTCAGTTGGAATATCAGACTGGTTTATTTTCCTAGGATTCTTTAGTGAGTCCATTGGATTGGGCTTCTCTTGATGTTTATAAGAAGTGAGTGCCCTATCTTTGAGATGGCCCACTGTTATTGTTTGTAGTTATTTGTGAAGATCTGTTTGTATGCTAGCTTTGTGGTGCTTGGTGAAATCAGTGGGCAGCAGCTCCTTTCATTGATAGTTTGTGAGCCACTTCGATTTCAGTGACTCCAACATAGCCAGGTATCCATCGGAGTGACTTTGACACATAGGAGATGGAAAATTGATCAATTTGTTTATTGATGTTGCAGTCTATGGGTAGCTTTTTTTTTCTGGGGCTTGGAATGTCGATTTTGAGTGAGAAGATGACTATGTCCTCAGATGGGGTGATTCCACTCTTAGTCTGTGTTAATTCAATTTAAGGCTTTTTCCATTGCTATTATCTCTGCTACACAGCTGGAGCACATATCTCCACAGGGACCAAAAATGCTTGGGTAGTCTTCTAGGTCTGTATTGGGTTATTTTATTGCAGCTCTGCATCCTGTGTTGGAGGTAACTTTTTGTGTGGATCCGTCTGTATGTACATGGATAATATCTTGTTGATATAAATGGATAGTTTTTAGGGCGATGGTTTTCAGGAATGGGGTTAAGATGTTCTTATCTGCCAAAAAATCTGATCAAAGAGTTCAGTTCTTATGGTAGGAACAGTGGCCTGTCTGCAAGGTGGTTCGATATTAATATTTTCCTTGTGCTTTTTGTCCAGTGGTAGGTGATTCTTTTCACTGGCTTCCTTTGCGCTCTTGATGAAAGATATTTTGAGTATTATGTGTTTTTGGGGCCATTTTTCTGTTGTCTATTTGTTTTCTTCTGTAGTATCCATTCTTATGTATCTTTTGAAGATTTCTACTACTGTTCATTCTCTTCTTAGATTAAGGGTTCTACTTTTGTGTTAATTTCACATGCATCTATTGGAGTGGTCTTTATTGCATAGCTTATAAACTGTAGTGCATTATTTTAGACTTTATTTAAACTTCAGTCTGAGGCTTTTACTTGCTAGTCTGAAGAGAGTGAGTAGTCAATGGCTGAGCAAACATATCTTATATAATTGCCACAGAAAATGTAGATTCTAACCTTGTGGACACCTGAGGACAAAGTCACTTCTGAGACTCAAACAGTGCACCCCATTTGCAAGAAGAGAGGTGCTTTATGTGTCTGATCCTTGTTGATGTTTTCTTAACAAGCTTTTCTAAGTGGGTCTTCATGGTAAGCCTCTGATAAAACTCAACTCTGAGGTGTCTTGGAATCTTTCAAATGCAAGTTTCTCACCACTTAATTTGACTTATTCCCACTTATCTTCTTTTATTTTTGTTTATGCTGAATAGGCTGTATAATTTTTTTAATCTTGAAAAATGAGCCATTTCAACTGATCCATTGTCCATTCTTTCTAAAGCCTAATTGGTTTGAGTTTATGATCTTAGTACTTTCTGGCCATGAGTAATGTCTCTCATTTATCATTCTTTCAGTGGTCTTTCCCATATATGATAATGGTTTGTATCTAGTTACTTCATTTGGATTATATATTGATTTTAGGATTGGGACAATGTTTACTTTTCTTGAATCTCTTGGCAGCTTTCCTTCTCTTCAGGTCTTGTTAATGAGATAACAAATTATGGATCTGAGAGACCATTGATGATTTCATTTGCAATCTTGTTAAGCCTGCAGTTTTTCCTTTCTTACATTTTTGAGGATAACTTGAGCTCAGAGAGTAAGAAGTCTCGTTCAAATACCTCACAGCTGACGGTTGGTTGTCTCTCCAATGTTTTAGTAAAGTGTCTGAGTTGTCTTCGTTCTTTCTGGGTTGTTACTGGTTTACATTTGCAAAATAGTTATTGAATGTCTCTGCTTTCTGTACTTCCCTTGTTAGTTTTGCACCCTTTTCTATAATAGGCCCTGGATTTTTTAATTAATTTTACTCCAGAAAAGAAGTGTCTAGTTTTTTGCGACCAAGTTTCTATTTTTATTGTTTACTAAATAATTTTACTTTGATTGTGAGCCTATTATAATTTGCTTTGTTGGTTAGGGTTGGGCGTCTCTCTGCCATGTCTTTTTTCTCTCTCTTCCAGAGCGGTTATTCTTTGTGTGCATTCACTCTCTGATAATCATCACGATAGTTTGTGTGCTTTCCGCCAGGGAGTTTTAAGGACATTCTGCTAGTTTACAGCATAGCTGCGATATTTGCACCTCGGTAGATCTGGCACATCTGTTTTCGTCATTCCTTTAATTTGGGTGGGCTTTCCTAGCTTGTGACAACCTTCCTATCTGTTACTAAACGGCAAATGTGTGTCACCCACTTGTGACCTTGTACTGCTCTGAGAGGAGGCAATAATCAGAGGTTTAGATTTGGGTTGACGACATATATCTCACATGGTGTTCCACTGCTAGTGAACTCATCTCACATAATTAGACATTCTGCCTGTGCCCTTCATAGGTACTGAACCTTTTATCTCTGCGAGAATGCTTCCGGTATAGGAAAGCTTTGACTGTAGAGTTGGGCATGGGTTTGTTCGCCTGTTTAGTCAAGGCGTCATTCAATGACATTGTGAACTCCTCATCTGAGTCTCTACACATATTTACGAGCATCAGGGACTAGAAGAGTGTTCTCGAGCTGAACAAAACTTCAGTTTCGATTTCCTTGTAACATTTTCCTGTCCTATTTGCATGTGGCACTGTGCTGCTCTCCCATTGTACTCAACGTTATCCTTATGGAGATTAGTGTATGACTCTCAGTATTTGTAATGATATCTACCCATCGTGACATTTGCATTGACCACCCCTCCCATGCTCCAGCCGGACTGTCTTGCATCGCTGTGTGTCAAGAGTGTTGCTGTATGTATTAGTGCAGAAGTGTCAGATATATTGCTTGTCTTTTTGCAATAAATTCTCATTCCATCTGCTGCCTCCACATTCATGGACACGATCCCCAAAAGTGTTGGCCAGGAACACAGGACGAACAGTTTTATTTCTGTTTCGGCAGTGTACTACGAAGAGGTACTTTTGAGATCTTGGTTATCTGGTAACCCTGGGACTGCATGTGAGCAATGCGGCACCCTTCACACCCCCGAGTGGTTTTAAATCCTCTATTCCATAAGTTTTTTAATTTTTTAAAATCCTCTGATGGATTTAGTTGAATCTAAAAATATTTCTGCTGATATTTTGCTGTACACCTTGCCAATATCCACTGTTACATTGATTTTCTGAAATTTCTGTCTTACTAAATCTTTGAAAGATCTTCCAGCTTCCTTTCTGTAGTTTCATGAGGGCTTCCCCACAGGCATAGTCTGATCTGTTGTTACTCCTCTAGCAAGATGAAGCAGGTGAAGAAGTTAGTGGACTGCTAGTATTCTGAAGTAGAATAAATGTGGTAATGTCAATAAGTTCATAAATAGCTATTCCTGTTTGGTATTTTATTTGTATAGCCCCCATAGAGGTGAATGCCTGTTTAAATCACCAGCAATAGTTCTTCTCAGCTGTACAGATTGGACAAGTTTTTTTAGTGTGATGGGGCCTAATGTGGGTTATAGATATTATTTATTTTTTAGTGGCTTACCATCTCCCTCCAAATGTCTGTAAGTCTGTTTCGTCACTTGTTTCAATTTTGGAAACCACAGCTGTGTGTCATTCTGGATTAGTGTAATTAATTCCCGACATTTTTTACACACATTATGCAGTGTATGCATGTGACATGAATAGGGAATCTTTTAGTAGCATTTGTCCCCTGTTATTATTGCACTTGTATTTTTAAGGTCCATGAGTAGATTAGTAAGTTGTAGTTATTAATTTTTGATTGATTCCTGAGATGTTTATTTGTAGGATGTGCAGTGTGTCTGGGTTGCGAGGTTTAGCTGTAGCATACTGCCCTCTCCAGGTGCAGAGGAACAGTGTGAACCTTGGTAACTGAGGCAGCACCTGAGCTCATATAAAGTTTGTTGTCTCAAATGCATGGTTAGGTTTGGGAGATTTATGGACTTCTGATAAAAAAAATGGTGTTGGAAATGAATATGTTTTCTTTGTGTACTATTCGTTAAATGAATTTCCTCCTGAAAGCAACAGCAAACTATAGGAGTCATGTGCCTAGAATAATGCTTCAAGAAAAGTGCCCAAGATGAGCTGGAGGCAACTGAGATGTGATTTTTAAGAAGAATGAATAAAACTAATATAGAAGTTCTCAGAGATACTAGAGTAAAACAACAAATTATAGTGAAACAATCAAGATTTTTAGGGCATGTTATGAGTAAAGTAAAACTTGAACATTTAGTAACCACCGGAAAGATTAAGGGGAGAAGAGACAAAGAGATAAATTTCTGGATGGTTTGTCACTGTGGCACAAAAAGAAGTCACCAGCTGAACTTATTAACAACACAAGGGACTGAGTTCTGGAGAAGCATTATTGCCTACTCGGCATGGCATTTGATTGATTGATTTATGAATGCATGTTTGGTCCCAGAAGGGAGACATTCCAGTTCAGCAGTATGTTAGGATTTTCAGGAGCATAGAGTATACATCTGGGATAACTTGGTCATTATTCTACTGTCAGCTCTGTAAATCAATCTGCAGCGATGGTATATCTGATTTTTCCTGCCACCCAGGAGACAAGCACAAAGGAGCAGGTGCACCTGGATGATAGTGGCTGGAAATTCATGTCAACATTCTTGTTCTGTAGGCGGAACATCCGGCCCAGACTGTAAACTTTTATCCATCCCCTGATTACCTGGTGTTATGATACATCATACATCAAGTGCATACTAAGTAACTTAATGAATATGATTCAGAAAGTCAACACAGGTGATGTACGTAGGGGATTGGTGGAGTAATTAAAGAGAGCTAAAATGTGGGCATCACTACGAAAACCCAAACTTATCTTTGTCCCTGGACAAGTGGGTGTGGAGGAAAATGAATGGGCTGACTTATTGGCTAGCATTGCCACCATAACAGATGGCAATCTATGGACCAAGCAGACATACTCATTGCTCTTCATGAGTCTGCACGATCAGATGATTTTGAGATGAATGAGCATGAGTCAATATCGAGAATGCATGAATTGGGAATGAGGATGGACGTGGCTCATAGAGACCACCTGACAAAGATTTTTTTTAAAGCAGTGGACCAGCATAGAACCGAAACCAAGAGATTTACTGAAGCGTAGATCTGAGCACCTATGGATATGTCCGGTGTGTGAAGAGGATAATCAACATATCTAATACATATGATACATCATCTTCTTGGTGACCTAGTACAGCAGAATCCCTTTATAGAACATCCTTTTATAACAAATTTCTCTATTTAATGACACTTTTCAAAATCCAAAATTATATTTATTCTTTCTGTAGTGTATATAGTGCATTTATTGATTCACGACAACCAAGTTGTTCTGTCATGTGACTCATTCTTTTCCTTAACATTCACTTTTCTTTCACATCATTTTTTGATGTCAGAGTAATTCTTCTTCTGCGTGCGTTCTCAAACTCCTGCAGATTAGCAGGATGTAGAACGGAATGCATTGTGTCATGGTTTACAGCATTCCTGTGATGTCTGCGCCTTTCGGCCTGACACATCCAACTTCAGCATGGCTTTGGGTCACTGACCCTATATGGGATGGGGCAGCCAACTCCATCCCATAACCTGCTTAGTTGCCTTTTATGACATGCGTGGAAGGTAAACAGTGTTGCTATCCTTTGCTCCCCTTTCAGGCCCCAGCAACACATGGGCGTCAGAGTAATAATACTAATAATAAGACCCATAACTCATCAGGATTGTAGGGGTGCTACACTGGATACATCAGGGTAATAGGGATGCCACACTGGATAAATCAGGGTAATAGGGATGCCACACTGGATACATCAGGGTAATAGGGGTGCCACACTGGATACAACAGCACAAAAAAGCTCTCCAAACAATTCTATCCTCAGCTATATAGAGGAGTGTAGAAAAATCATGCCCAGACGATTCCTTGATGTTATCAATCCATGATTGTCTCTGTACTCCTATCTTTCGACCCTCAACTGTTCTTTGCAAAATTATTGTAGAAAGTGAGTATTGTGAATTGATATTTCGGTAGCCAACCAAGTGCCAACTGTTTATATTCATATCAGTCACCAATTATACAGGAACCCATTATTGATGAGATATAATATTGGCAGGAACCAGAACAAATCAATATCAGATGCTATTAATGGGAATTGGACATCTGTGGTCAGATCAATAGTGAGCCAGAATGCTACAAAAGGGTCAAGCATTGTTTACCATTACTAGCATTCAGATTAGTGAAAGCGGGATTAGTGTACAGTAGGAGCAATGCTGGCTAAATACAAATTTTTTTTCGCCGTCGCTTATACCCTGATGATATCCTGTCATCAGCTTTGCAACGTGTTCTTACTATTTCCCGCTCAGTGGCCCTCGTACCATCTATTAAACATACCTCTGATCGCCCAATACTGGCTATCACTTTTCATCCTCATAATATGCCGGCACTACGTATCCTATTACGACATTTCTCTATCCTCCAGTTAGATCCCATCTCCAGTCCTGCATTTCCCTCTCTTCCACTAGTCGCTTTTCGGAGGGACAGAAACCTTCGGGATCTCTTAGTTCATTCTCGTCTGCGCACTTCTGCAGGTCAACTAGGAACTGTCCCTTGTCATCGAAATTGTTTGACTTGCCCTTTTGTTATTCTCACTCCTATTTTACAGTTTCCTAAATCACACTTTGATATTCAGGATTCTTTTTCATGTGTGTCCCGTAACTTAATATACTCTATCATATGTAAGCGTTGTGATATGAAGTATATTGGTGAGACTGGTAGACGTTTAGCTGATAGATTCGCCGAACATTTGAGAGATATCACGAATCATCGTGACTCCCCAGTGGCTAATCATTTTAACAGCCCGTCACATCATGGTAGCTCTGATGTCTCTGTAACCGGTTTGTTACGTTGTTATACCGGTGACCGGCAACGTCAGTCCTTGGAATATCGTCTCATTTGTCACATGGGAGTCTTGCAACCACACGGAATGAACATTAATCACCATTTTGTTTGAGTTACCCACCTTTTCTTTATACCCTCTACTCCCGTATTGTACTGATTATTGTAATTATTTGTCTTTGTACACTTTCGTGAATAATTATTATTTTTGTGTTTGCCGTTCTTCTATATAATTCCTTTATGTTTTCTTTCATTTGTGTATGTCAATATGTGATTATTTTGTACTCTGCCATTTTGTTATTGTTAAATCATTTACATATTTAGATTTTGATTTCCTCGTTTTTATTGCAGTTGTCTCTTCGATGGGTGCCCACACATGTATAGTTATTTGTATATGCATTTCGTTTTACATGGTTCTATGTATCCACACAATCACTTTGGGCCACACATTTGTATGTATACATATGCAGTTGTTATAGCATTATCTTTATGTGAACGAACGTTTATATTTACATTAATATATGTATATGTTTCTATGTGTACGAATGTTCATGTTATTATTTATGTGAGAAAGTGTTTATGTGCATGAATGTTCATATTTATGTATACATATATATATGTATATTTATGTGAGTGCTTTTTTATGTTAATGCACGTATTTCCATTCTGTGTCAATGTGTATACCTATTCTGGTGTGAGCCCTTTCCTGTGTGTGGATACATTTACATGCCTGTGCATTTTGTGTGGGTATCCTTCACACATCTGTGTCCATCTTGTTATGTGTTTATTTCTTGACTCTTGGTGTGTGTATACATTTCTATGTATGTTTAGGTTTGGTTTTATATATATGTTTATGTCTATATTTGGTTTCACATTCATTCCATGCGTTTTCAAATGTTGATTCTTCTTGTATCCTTCCTTCCCCAAACCCACTCACTCCACCACCACACAACCTCATCATTACTCATCTATCATTGTCATATGCCATTCTTGTTGGCGTAGGTGACCATGGTTCTCTGTTCACAGTATTGTTATCAGGATCGTTGTTTCCAAGCCTTGCTAGGTTGTCACATGAATATTTTCTCACGTCCCCATCTGTCTCTGTTCCCTTCAGTCTTGCCTGTTGTGACTATGTTCTTAAAACCTGCCTGTCTGATAAAGTGACAAAAGGGGTATTTTTCTTATCTTTTTCTTTTATTATTCTTGCACTCATCTATAGTGTCTATAGTGTCTCTAATTTCCCACTTTCGGTTTGTTTATAATGAATGCATGCATTTTCACTTTTACTAGATGCGTTGCCATCCCTGCGCTATGGAGACGGGGCTTGATGAAATATAGACATCTATTTTGTTTTTATTTTGTCGTTTTCTGTTGTTTGTCTCTTGAAAAAGGTTCAATTTGAGCCGATACGTGGAGAATTGTCCTGTTTAGTTTTATTGTATGTTTTTTTATATATGCTTTTTAAAATATATTTTTATTAATAGGCTAGGTAAGTGTTTTAGTAACCTGTTTACCTCATTTTGCGTTACTATTTGTTCATTAGGTTACTGCGGCACCATCCACTTTGTCGGACACCCTCTGACCATTTGGTTATTTATATCTGGCTAAATACAATGGAATCCCATTATAACAACTTGTTCCAGACCAACAAAATATGTATGTATTAACAGATATTGGTTATACAATATAGACTAAATATAATTTGGGATTTGGAAAAGTGTTGTTATATAGGGAAATTGATGATAAAAGAGGAATTCCACTGTATCTATATATTGCTATGGATTTACCATTCAGTGTAATTGGTAAAACACTGAACATATATCACCACCAAAGTTGGGCTGAGACAATGCATCTCCAATCTCTGGACACACATCATCCAGCTAGAAATCTAATCCTGCTACAAGAAAGATCTGATGTAAGTTGAGAACAAGCACAAAAAATAAATGTGGAAACCAAACTTATTTTCAGTAACCACAGTTACAATCATGAGTCTGTCAACAATATTTTAAGTGAAGATCATTGAGTTAACAAAACTTTATTGAAATCATATTAGAAAAATACATAGCAAAAAATCTGATGAAATAAACATTGGAATCAATTTCAAATACTGAGGAACACACTGTGTTCATATTGATAATCACAATTCCATGAAGAAAAAAAACCACTATATATGGAATATCTGGGTTTTTTTATAGGCATGATCATCATCTGGTTTCTTGCATGTTGCAGATCATTAATTCTGCTGTGGTGCAAATCTATTTTATTTAATTGTATTACAAATTTGTTTAGTAGGACAAACATCAGTAGACTTCGGCTAGTAGACATGTATGTTCAGATGCGTATTCTTCCAAATGATCTCAGCAGTAGTCAAATACACTGTAGCAGAGCCTGTCTTATTTGTATGAATCTAAACATTGACCTAAGAAAAAAATATTTTACCAGGATAGCAACTTTTCATCCTACTCTTTGATTTATTTCTGAACTGATGTGCACAAATCCTAGGTGATCATTATTGTGTAGGACTCTTTAACAACACCATACTTTCTTTTTATAGTTAATAATTACTTCCCTGAATAGTCTCATTGGGGACTCAAACTCAATACATTCAGGGTAAGAGGTCAGTGCTGAACTTAATTATCAGGGCAGTTCCCTTATAGTGATAGGTCAAATATTTATAATTATTAAGTCAGTCTTTTTTGGATGGCAGAGACACTAAGTGATCATAGAGTTAATGCAGGAAAATAAAACAACACACAACACCAAAGGGAATAAATATAGGTATTCTGTGATTCTTAGGCCTATGTGTACTGTCACTAGTCTATATGCTGTCACTGTTGGCCTTTGAGCTGTCACTAGCATGTGCACAGAAGTGAGTTAATTTATTATAAAATAATTTATATATTAATTTATGCATTTAATAGATATACAGAGGAATCCTTCTACAGCACATTCTGTTATAACAAATTTTCCTATATAGCAACACTTTTGAAAATACCCAATTATATTTTATATTCTTTGTACTATATATGGTGAATTGGTGTTCTTATATATACATATTTTGTCAGTCCACACCAAGTTGTTATAACAGAATTCCACTGTATCAGTCTTGAATACCCATTTTTTTTCTATTTGATCCAAATTATTGAGAAGAATAACCAATTTATATTTGTTGATAAAAATATGATGTCAAAATAGGCCTATCCTGCTGGACCTTGAAATATGTCCTTTGCAACTTAATATTCTCTTCATCTACACAGCTTCAAAGATTATATGATAGTAAGAATTATTATGTCAACATTGCCATGTTTTATGTAAGTTATTGCACATACACACATATACATTGCCATGTTTTATGTAAGTTATTGCACATACACACATATACTGATACAATTATGAAGTTAATTATATTAAAAAAACATTTTAAATGTGAGACAAATGCTAATGATATTGTCTGAATGAGTCATAATTCATCAAAATAATGGTATATATATAATGATAATAATACTTGGAAATTGTTGTTTTATCAAGGAATGCATACGTTTTAATAGCATATGGTCAATTAATGCAATGACAAACATAGAGGTGACAAGGTCAACAGCTAAATCTATAAGCTACTCTACTACTTTCAAACACAAGTATGGACTAATTTTCAATTGTAAATACTAGACTACAACTAGATAACCTTCTCTCTGTATGTAGACTGTACATTAAAATGATGTTGGGGTCTGTTAAGGTTAATCTTGAATGTTTGCATTTTTATCTAAATATTGAGAGTGGTAACCAATTATTTAGAAATGGGGGCTTATTTTATTTTGACATTCCGTTTCTAGTTGTTTTATTTCCTTCTCATTAATCCAGAAAAATTCAGTCAAAAAATTCAAAATAGTTGAGAATTAATGTCCAATACACTGTATTCTTCTCCTGTTATTGATGAAAGAGAGAGAAAGCACATTTGATTCAGTTAACAATTAAAGCTCATTCAAATTACAGTGGAATCCCATTATAACAACTTGTTGTAACAACAAAAGATGTCTATAATAACGAATTCGCTATATGCAGTAAACAAAATATAGAATAAATATGGTTGGGGGTTAGATAAGTCTTTGTTATTATAAAATAACAAAGACATATAACTGTTGTTATATAGAGAAATTAGTTATAAAATAATGCACCATAGATGGATTTCACTGCATCTTGTTGCTAAATTTACCAGCAGAATGGAAATATAGTTTCAGGTGATATGTTTTTGCCAAAGAAAAATTACACTGCGAAGAAAAATGTTTTTGCCAATGACACTTGCATGGAAAAGTAAGTTACAGGTGTTATATGCTTGACAAGATATTTTTGATGGGATGACACCTGGATGGAAATTTTTCAGGTGTCACTGTCATCTTTTTGATAAGAACTTTCTAATGTTCAGTATACAATATCTAGATTGAAATATAAGTTACAGGTGTTATATTCTTGATAAGAACTTTCTGATGTTTCTTAGATTGTGTATATGATACCTGGATGGAAAGTTAAGTTACAGGTGTAATGTTCTGGACAAGAAGAATTTTCTGAGTATCGTATGAAAGTTTGACTGAAACAACACATAGTTATTTATTGGATCATCGTCACTGCACTTCGGACAAGACCATAGGTGCTAAGATCTCTCCTTGAGTGTAGCTGCCATTACACGTTGACTGGTGGTACCAGTACACAGTTGATTGACCATTATTCTTTCTTGCCCACGAAACCGCTCCTTTCTAGTGACACCACATTTCAAACCAAATTCCTTTATTCTAGTCATGGAACAAGAGTCATTGTCACTTATACAGTCATTTGCTCATGCGTTTTCCCACAGTGCGTTCAAAATGTCTGCTCGATCAATCGCTCCACCAATAGCCGTAGTAGCACTGTGTGCTATAAGACCTATCTGCTCCCTCATTACTCCGGACTCCCGCATGCCCGGCACAAAAATGAAAGTAACTTTACGCATACAGAAATTCTTCACTGCATCCAGCCACTGTTCCCGAATGTATCTCGCCTGAACTTTCACAATCATGCTCATTGAGTTACTGAGTATACAGACCCATTGAAAAACTTTGGTTACAGCCAAAATCTCCATTGTCATGCTGCTTGTTGTCTGAGCAAATGCACCACTTTCCTCTCTGTTGGTTTCCCCCCATCTGTGAGCCGTGAAGGCCCAAGCACTTCTGATGTGTCTCTCAACCGACCCACCTGTATAAAAAATCATATCACCTTCCCTGGAATTTTCACAGATTAGAGCGAGTACGGGTTGCAAAGGGAATGCATTGCTCTAGGCGGACCCAGAGTTAGCAGATAACCAAGATCCCAAATTTACCTCCTCGTGGTGCACCCTGGTAACAGAAAACAGCAGCTCAAGCTGATTCTGTCCAAATCATTTGGGGATCTTGTCCGAGAATGTGGAGGAAGCAGATGGAAAGAGATTTGACTGCAAAAGAGACAGACAATATCTCCGACACCATTTGCATCACCACATACAGCAACACTGTCAATATACAGTGATGCCTGTTAGTCCATTCAGAACATTGGAGTGGCGGCCAATGTAAAAGGCACGTAAAGACAGTTGCATGTAGAGAAACAAATATATGTCATTATGAGTACAATGACATAATGAAAGGGCAGAACAGCGCCAGAGGGCAGTGCAAACTGCAAATGAAAAGTGAAACGTTCCTAGGGAAGGGGAACTATAAGCTCTGTTAGCTCGAGGCGAGCTTCTAGTTACCTGTGATCCTTATAAGCAGAGACCCAGACCCAATCGTGGGCGCTCGGAAAAGCAAGAAGACCTAAACCAACTCTAATGTCGAGCCTTCCTATACCGGAAATATGCTCGCGAAGAGAAAGTGTTCAGTACCTGATGGGCTCAGGCAAGAAGGGGACAACGATGGCAGTCCTGGCCCAACTCTACTGTCAAGATTTCCTATACCGGAAATACACTTGCAGAGAGAAAGGGTTCATTGATGGGCTTAGGCGCTATTGGGATACGGTCGCTCAGCTCGAGAACGCCTTGCTCTCAAACGCGTGGTGTGAGACTCAAACTTGTGCGAGAGGCTCACGATGTCTGTGAACGACGCCTCGGGTAGGAGGGCGAACGAGCCAAACTCTTCTGGAGAGTTCTTCCTCATACGGAACCAGGCTCGCGGATGAGAAAAGGTTCAGTACCCGATGGACACAGGCAGAGTTCGTCCAATTGCACGAGATGGGTTTATAGATGGTGGAGCACCTCATGCCAGATAGATGCGCTCGACAAGCGTCTTGGCGAAGAGGCACTACACACCAGCGTGCCCGGCGACAGATACACAGGCTGTCACGGACTAGGGACCATACCCGAAATAAAGGAATGACGAAAACGGATGTGCTGGACCTCGGACGTCCTGACCACAAGTGGCCAACCGGGGTGCAAATAATCACAGTTCTACAGTGGAACTTGCAGCACAACGTACTTCACACTCCCCCGCGGAAATCACACGAAATATTCATTGTGGTTATTTGAGAGTGAACGCTGAAGAAGAAGAGCAAGTACCTCCAACTCCACCACGGTCGGACACCATTCCCTGCATTCTCTATTGAGTGTTATTATTACTTTGAAGGATGTTGGACAATCTAAGGGACCATGACTCCATTCGGCACCAGGTAGCACATCTTTCAATCTGCATACCCTCTGTATAATATCCTCTGTGCGCCCCTTCCACGACGTACCTCTCTTAAGTCGACTGCCTTACACTTTGAGAATTTAAACAACACATGACTATGCTCATTCAATCCATGGCATAGGTGATCATGTTTCTCCATGACTCTCTGTCTCTTGTGTTGTCAATTTGCTTGGTTGGTGAACTTCTACCGTGCCACAATACTAGGCCATCTAGCAATTTTTCTCTTTGTCATCCCTTATTTCTTGTCCCATTGATCTTTCCAGTGGTTATTAAGTCTTCAAGCTGTGTTCTTCTCAGCATATAGAAATCTTAACTGTCTGCCCCTAATGTTTGATATGATTGATCTTTTTACATCAGCATCAATGAGAACCTCTGCCTTAGTTTTCTTAGCTGTCCATGGTATTTTCATCATTCATCTTAGAGACCATATCTCTGTGGCCTATAATTCGCTTTGAATTTTTTTGTTTACAGTCCATGCTTCACATTCACAAAAAATAATTGGTTCGATATAACATCTCAGCACTCGAATTCGGGTCTGCATTGATAGTCTTCCAATGCACAAAATGGTTCTTATTTTTTGGAGTGTTGATTTGGCTTAGGCTGTTCAGCTCTTTATCTCACTTGAGCATCTACCTTCTGATGTTAACAGGGTGCCACGATATTTTACTTTTTCAATTTATATTAATTTTGTGTTGTTAATTACTATGTTGCATCTTGGTGGTTTATGTCTCTTTGAGACAACCATTATTTATGTTTTCTTCTCGTTTCAACTGACTCCTTTGTTTTCACATACTTTCTTTCACTACTTACAGGGCTCGTAGTTCCTGTTCGCTTCCTGCGATCAGTACTGTGTTGTCAGCATATCTCAAGTTATTTATATTGCACCCTCCCACTGTTATTCCTGGCATATCTTCTATATTTCGCATAATGTATTTTGTATATAGGGAGAAAAGATCCGGTGACATTACACAACCTTGCCTGACACCCATTTCTATCTTTTGAAATCTACCTATGGTGTTATTAACTATCATCACAGCCGTTTGTTTCCAATACATATTTCTTACTATATTTAGATCTCTCCCATCAATGTTAAGATTTTCTAGCAGTTTTACAATCTCTGAATTCTTCACTTTGTCAAATGCTTTGCTGTAATCTATGAAGCACAGATAAAAGTATCGTTGTACTTCTATGGCCCTCTCCATTAATGTTCTTACTATACATAGGGAATTTCTTGTGCATTTTCCTTCTACAAATCTGAATTGTTCTTCTGCTATCTCTGGTTTTATTATCTGACTATGCTACTTGACATTAACATTTGAATTAATTTCTGAAAATACTCTGGTAACAAAAAATACATCAAACATGACTCATGTGTTGTTGCTGAACCAGAACTGAATAAAGATAATGATACAGTACATAAGGGTCACTTGTGACAAGATAAAAGGAAGCACAAAATGTATCTACTACTGTACTCTGATGTTCTCAGACACTTGGAACAGATACAAATCAACATGTATGATAGAATTGCAACAAAACTAATGAATCAAAGAAGTTTCAAAAGTTGGGTTTTATTGGATGACAAAAACTCACAGATCTATATCAGCCTATCAAATACACACATGCATGCACACACATAAAAATAGATAATAGGGTCCTTTCCCAGTTTTTGGGCCTACATTTTAAATGAAACGTGAAACAAACTAAATGTTCCCAAAAAAGGGAGACAACACAGTTCATCTTATTCATATTTATGATTATTTCTCTGGCATTGAAAACTAAACAATAACCCAGTGTTTATCCTTAACTCACCAGGCACAATGCTTTTTCATACCTCTTCGAGCTAAAATATAGCGAGTGTAAACAAATGTTATGTTATTCACCCGGCAATTAACCGAGGAAATAAAAGTAGACCTAATTACTAAATTTTGCACCCGTTTCCGCTAGTGTTTACAACTAAATAGAATGTGTTAGAAATTAGTTATGACTGTACAACCGCCGATACAATTCGTCAAAATTATTCTAAATTGCAACCATTTCCGAGGATTTTATTTTGTAAATTAATATTTCTTTTGCGTAGCCACCAGTGTTAAGCAGCAGAGTAATCTATGCCTAATAAGCGGCATTCTATCCCGGATTGAGTGTATCGAAGGTTTTCACAGAAATTCTAAGTCTAGTTGATAATGTTAGTTCACAATTTATCTCACATACACATTAGATCATTATATTTAGTGGCCATTCCTTTATTTTCACATACAAAAATATATACGTAGCTTTAAAACAAACAAGTTATTGCATTTTCCAAATACCCTCCATAAAATAAATAATTCATGTGAGTAAAGGTAGGACAAAAATAGAATGCAATGGCAGGCAGAAATTACTCAATTTTAATGCGCAGTGGTCATGGTTAACAGTCGTGTCCTTACCATGACCGTAGTAAGTCATGTTTCCCGTGTCTCTTTTTGCTTCTGGGAACACTAATTGCAAAGGTAATAATGATATTTTCAATTGGAGCCGAATTATCGATCGGATTCCAATTATGGCAGTCTCTGTAACTAGGAATACAGCGGTCGAAATTACTATAAAATACGGATCGGCACAGATTTATTTAAAAGTGTGAAAATATGTCAGACAACTGGGAAAGGACCGATAATAGTTACGTAATTGTTGCTGTGATATAAAATAAAACGGCAACACAACACATTTCTATTCTCTGGACAGAATCCTGCTTGAAATCTAGGAGGACCGTGGTCCTGCTGAAAAGGAGATCCAGCGGGAGTTTGAGAATGAACGCTGAAGAAGAAAAATGAATCAATTACGCATGGATTAAAAGTAATGATGTCACAATGGCGTCGCTGCTCTAAGAAGGATTTATTTGCTATAAGTTTACACACTGGAACTGAAAGGCATCAAAAGTATCATAACACACTGACTTACACTTTGTGGTACATTTCAATGCAAATATGGATCTAGCATGGTCTGATCATGGAAACCTAACTGAAGCTATACCATGCAGTCCTTCTGTTATCACTGCTTCATCAACATACAAGAGACAGCAGAATTATTGTGATGGGTTGACTTGTCATGGTCATCACAAAATTGGGAAGTCTGTTGAAGACCTGACTGATAGTAAGTAGGACTAAGCGATTTTATTTTCATCAAGTCGAGTAGCTCACTCATGTTTCAATAAAAGTTCTGGAATTTTAATCAGCCCAAAAGAGTTGTCACTCTAAATTTGTGGAAAATTTCAAAATCTCAATTCCTGGACAGAGCCTGCTGTGAGCGCACAGTCGTCTGTAAACAGTCAAGTGTGTTGTGTCCTTTTTCTTGATGGAGAACTATATCCACTCGAGATTTACAAATTTATATCCTGCATTTTATTGTTATTATATCATCATCATAGACATGAAAACCATCCATCATGACCACATTATTAGTAATCATGCTGTAAAACATTGGGGAAACCTTGATTGGGGAAGCCTTCTTCATGTCATTGGTGAATTGCATAAACTAGTTCCTAAAAGTCTCCAGAAAATAATCACTCATAAAGAAAATGAAAATGTGTATATAAGGAGAAACACTTGCTGTACTCACTCTCTATTGTATGTAAGTGTAACACACACCTGTTGCGCTCACTCTCTAATATATGTAAGGATAAAGCACCTGTTGTATTCACTCTCTATTGAAGTGTAACACACCTGTTGTACTCGCTCTCTAATGAATATACAGAGAAAATCACCTGCTGTAATCACCTGTTAGTTGTATGTAAATATTTACCGTACTCCTGTATATAAAAGAACATACTAGGATAAGATCAACCAGAAAATCTACTGACACAGGTATCAAGACTATAATCACCAGTTAACAACAGTAAATCAACGCAATGAAAACAATAGCCAATGACACATTACTTTAGAATATTATGACCCAAATAATGACTATTCTAAAACAATACAAAAGAAACATAAATCAACATATAGGAATACCTACTAGCTTCATGATGAACACAATTTTAAACATCTCAGTAACAAAACAGCAAGAAAATACATCTAATATATAAATAACATTGGGATATCAATATCTGGTGGAGTATTGCAAGCTGACTGCTTTTTTCATATTATAAAAAATACATATGTACACTATGGATGTTTCAGTTAAAAAATCATGACACTACCAACAACTATTACACTGCATGATAAAATACATAATGGCATGTGAAAATCATATCAATAAACTGGACAATTGAAAATAAATATGAGCAACTGATGGATTATGAAATATCACATCAAGACTATCAAAAAATGAGGAATGCAACACTGTTCAATAGAAAATAATCAGTCAATACTTTAAGATGTCAGAACAGATTAAGAAATTATGAGTTCAACTAGTTAAATATGTCAACTAATCATTCAATGAGTTAAAGATGTCAGCTAATGATTCAAATAGTTAAAAATGTCAACTAATCATTCAATGAGTTAAAGATGTCAGCTAATGATTCAAATAGTTAAAAATGTCAACTAATCATTCAATGAGTTAAAGATGTCAGCTAATGATTCAAATAGTTAAAAATGTCAACTAATCATTCAATGAGTTAAAGATGTCAGCTAATGATTCAAATAGTTAAAAATGTCAACTAATCATGTTTGTGATTGTGGCACAGATTCTGTTACTAAAGTTATCCAGAATAAGCAGACAGAAAATTTTCCATTGATGCCATTCAGAGGCAATATCTACGGAAATGCAAACAACCTCTGGCTGATTACTGCACTGCTGGAGCATATTCACGTTGACAATGAAAGTCTGTGCAGAAGAACTTAAATGATATCAGTTTATCACTTCGTGACAAATTTAATGCATAGTTTTTGTACACAAAAATAAAAGTACAAATCATACCTGTTAACTTAGTGATATGAAAACCTGTATAAATAACCCACAGTATTCAAGAACAGAATAAAAAAGCTTACATAATGAATATATTTATTTATAACTTAATTATTTAATACATAAAATGATATAATAAATACATGAATTACAAATCAATTATTACAAATATTTGATACATTTCTTTCAAGCAATTCTATTTTGAAATATTCTATAACAACATATGAAAATCTCTTTCACCTTATTATTCTTATTGCACATTGCATAAACAGATCATGCCAGAGAATAAATCTACAAAAGCTACAATCTGAAAATTAAAAAAAAGTGTTACGGCATCGATTCAAAGATTATATCACCAAATATTATTGAATATTTACACTGTAAGGGTAGGTGGAGGCAATCTGTGGAAGGTAAAGAGCCTAAGCGAGTTTAAAGGACTACATTATAAATGTTTAATGTAGATGTCATGAGAAAGTTGCAGATGCCGATCTAAAGCTGGGAGAGACTAATATATATGATTATAACGATAATCCAACCTTATAAAGACATTATTAGCTTTAAAATGGAACTTACCAAGTACTTTTTATTCTAACAGTTTTTTTTCCAGATTAATGTTACGAAACTATACATATCTATTCTTAGCAAACATTTACACACTGCTGGTTTGCTAGACCTGTCGCAGAGGTGAACTCCCTCGATTTTATGATAGTTTTTATCACCTTTTTGCTTGCGGATCTTTTCCCCATAAATTAGGGCAAAAATCTACATGTACCCAAGTTCAAAAATTATATTGTCTACATATAAGACTTATGCTTTCAATACCCTCACTAAGACAGATAGATAAGCTATACACTGATTACAGTTTGTTGTCCTGTGGTTAGGTCTAAATGTCAGAATAATACTAAAGTGTAAAAATTGCGGATCTTTGCATCCACATACTCTACATGTTGGTAGGCATGTAGAAATTAGAACAATATCGTTGTAAAAAATGATACTACAGGGAACAGTAAAAGGTAGAAAATGCTGAGGAGGACAAAGAAAATTATGGACAGATAACATTAAGTATTGGACAGGTCAGGATTTTTTCCTCACTCATCTGTGTTATTGAAGATAGAAATCACTGTAGGTCTCTGTGCATTGATGCATCCAATGTGGTAATCTGACAAGTTATGGGCTTTTTCAATGGATGTAGAAATTATTCTCAGAGAAAGGTCTTTTAAATTGTTCCATTGTTCTCAGTCTACCCTTGTGGTTTCCATTTCAGTTTCTATCTCAAATTAGTCATTAATTTCCACATTGTTCTATTTTCTGAATGTGCTTTTGATAATACAGGTACTGGCTGGTTTTTTAGTCCCCTGAAATTTGAAGTCAGAATAACTCATAATAATTAATTATGTAGTTTTCTTGTGTCTATCTACATCTTGTTTTGTGCAGCCTTGTTTGTTTGTCAGTTAGTTAATTAGTCACTGGATCATCGTCACTGCACTCCGGACAAGTCCATAGGTGCTCAGATCTCTCCTTGTGTGTTTCAGCCATTACACGTTGACTGACGGTCCCAGTAAGCTGTTAATTGACCCTCATTCTTTCTCACCCACTGAAGTTTTTCTGTGTCTGCTCTAAGCATCAGTCTGCTAATATTTGTTTTTGAAGTCATAATTCAACAGTCTGCATAAATCTAGCATCATATGAGTCTATAGGAACTTTTGCTAGGATGTCATAATTCAACAGTCTGCATAAATCTAGCATCATATGAGTCTATAGGAACATTTGCTAGGATGTCATAATTCAATAGTCTGCATAAATCTAGCATCATATGAGTCTATAGAAACTTTTGCTAGGATGTCATAATTCAACAGTCTGCATAAATCTAGCATCATATGAGTCTATAGAAACTTTTGCTAGGATGGATGAAATGTATCAAGGTAGGAAAACTATCAGCATGCAAGAATTGATTTACAGGAATATATTGAGAAGCTATGTTACTGTCTAGAACTGTTAACTAACTAATGCAACAACTAAATGTCTGAACCTCTATGAACAATTACTTCATGTATGAACCTATAGTAACAATTACTTGATGGCTCTGAACCTCCAGGAACAATTACTTGATGCCTGAAACTCCAGGATCAACTACTTGATGTCTATGAACCTCTAGGAACAATTACTTGATGTCTATAAACCTCTATGAACAATTGCTTGATGCCTCTAAACTTCCAGGAACATTTTTTAATGTCTGAACCTCTAGGAACAATAACTGATGTCTAAGCCTTCAAGAACAACTACTTGATGTCTCTAAACCCCCAGGAACATTTACTTGATGTCTGAACCTACAGGAACAATTACTTGATATCTCCAAACATCCACTGAAATGCATGGTGACAGGGTAGGCAATCTGTGGTTAATGACATGAAGATGTTGGTAGAAATGGTCACTTAGTTTATTTTGACAGCTTCACCTATGTATTTCATGTCACAGCATTTACAAATGGTAACATAAAAGTTGTTACATGATTTACACTTGTTTATTGGCTTGGCTGTATGTTGTAAATTCTCTCGCCATGATACCTTGATGGTACTTTTCTTTCTGTTAGATTTAAACTTGTCCTCACTTTTCATCCCCATAACTCTACTATCCATGGAATCTTGTTCAAACATTATCCCTTTCTCCAGTATGACCCTCAAACTCATGCCATTTTCAAACACTTTCTCTAGTTTCCTATAGATCTTAATATAAGTCTTAATGACATCTTGCTCCACAGTCACCTCAGGGCTACTGTTTAAGACCATTTTAACAAAGTTTGTTGTATATTTGACGATGCTACACATGTGCCTATGTGGTGCAGATTCGCTCCGAGTCATTTCCTAAGGCCACTTTCACTATCGACAATGTCTTTACAAGTAAATCTCATAACATTTACATATCATTTGTAAACACTGAAAAAAATGTTAAAATGGTCTTGTAAACTGTTATCTGTATTTTCTTATACCGTACCCTATAGTCTGATAGTTCATTGTAAAGCTGATCAACCTTGTGCTTTATGTAAGTGCTTTTGTTATAATGTAGAGTTTTACAGCAGTCTCACTTGTTATCAATTGAAAGAATAAGGATGAAAACTGTTATAATAAAACATTTCTTGCTGGTGACTACCATTATAGAGATCACCATATTATATTCCAGCATGTCAGACTAAATCTACATCTGCATGGGCCACTAGGTTTCGAAAGCTATTTCAGCCCTAACCAGATTCTCTGTTATTGCTCAATCTTGGTATGATCAGATGTTCTATCAAGGTACACAAACACTTCAAAACTGTTGTCAGCAGGTGCTTATCTAATACAGTAATGCCTATCTTGTTACACTCCATGTTTATAAATGATTCATGATAAAATAATATACGGTAGATGCTCAATATATTGTTGGCAACATTTGGTCACCTTTAACTTTGCAAGTACATTCTGTAAACTATAATAACATTAATTTCTCTAATACATCCGGTCAATTTTAATGGGTATTTATAAATTTGTTTCAAACAATCACATTCTTATCAACTACTTTAAACCAAAATCTTTTTATCTTATAATTTAGGTAAGAAAGGTTACAGCTTATCAATTTATTTAAAAAGTTCATCATTGTATGGAAGAAATGATCAATTGAAAAATATTGACATGATTACCAAGTTAGTCCCTCCTGAAATAGGTTAGAACTTCAATTGATGTAAATTTCATTGTAAGCATAGCCAAGTGGTCAAAGTTTTGGCTTCATAGCTTACAGATATCAGAAATACGAAAGAACTGTCCATCAATTATTTCAACACCATTTGAACAATTTTTTGACCCCCCCACCACACCTGTCAACAAAGTGTAAAGAATCCAAAGACCACCTTGCTGCTTAATTATTTCAACCCCCTACCATCCCTAAAAAATGTTTTGAGACTGTGTAGACATAAAAAGGACACAGTTATTCTACTTTGTTTCAAATTCATAAAATTTAATTGGTGCATAAAAAAACTGTTTTGTTGACATCAATGTTTGTCAACCACACCACTTCCTCTTCAACAACTATCAAACTTTATCAAACCCACTTTTTAATTGTTGACATAATTTATGGGCATCCCCTATGCAAATGTATGCATCCCCCAGTTGTATTTGGGTAGCCTAAATGGCTTTTTGAGGAAACCTAGAGTCACCTTACATTAAAATGTTTAAACCTAGTACTGAATCATTTCTTAAACAGTGATGAAATTTATATGCTATGGATTTATCTATATTTGTTTTATTGTATCAACTGTGTTTATGAATATAACAGCTACAATCAATATCAGGAATATGACTTTCGGTCAATGGTGAGAGATGGCAGTTTGCTATATCTGCTTGCTAAAAAAGGAAGTAAAGTTCTGGGTTTCAGTGTTTTGTAGATGGACTATGTGATTTCTTTCTGTATGGGATAGATTAGAACATGGTTTAACCATTTGGAGTCACTGAATCGACACTGTGACTGGTTTAGTGACTCAACAGTATAAGAACTAGTACTAAGTAATACTGTTCATAGGAAACAATGGAGAGTTCTCAGAAGACGACTAAATATCAAACGTAAACATACCACCAAATCTGGCATAATAAATATCTGATACCTACTAAACAAAGAAGAATATCTTATAGAAGAAATGAGAAAATGAAATATCAAAATTTTAAAGATTTGCTAACTCTAAAAGAAGGAGCAGACAACATAGAACACAACGTGATGGTAGAATTAGAACCAAGCATATTGCAATCAGAAATAGAAAATGAAATACAAACAGCTCTACAAATAAAGACCCAAGACCTGATAACATACAAGTCGAATTAATAAATAAAAATGTAGAACAAGAAAGATAATTATTGATTGGAAATCAAATATAGAAAAATCAAATATGGATAGAGTCTGGTACTGGCCACGCAAGAAGGAATAGTCATAGAGCAGTAGTCACAAAGAACAAAATAATATCAGTGGAAGGAAAACACAAAGAGATGGCGAAAAATTATAGTTGTCAGAATGCACAAGAATGGCAAGAGACAGGAAATATTGGATATGAAAAGCACATGTGTGCTGTCAGACTTAGTAACACTGCAACCTGCATGCATGACATAAAAGATGACTAACTTGGAAATGGAGTTGGCTACTTTATCTTATAGAATATGGATTCCCAACCCATGGGTTGCTGCATCACATGGGGTTTTTCAGTGGGGTAACTGACGGAAAGGATAAACTAAAAAAAATACAGATTTTAAAGTAATTTTAATTTGAGTTTTATTCCACTTTACTTCTATATATTCTCAATACCGGGGTAGTTTATCATGTGAAAACTAAAACAAGAAACAGTGACGATTTTCATGTTGAGAATAACCATGTGGTTTGAATAAGTGAAAACTCAACTGCAAATTTTGAAGCTTGTTAATGAGTTAAAATTTCAATTATTCCATTAAATATGTCATTAGTTAAATTAAATGAAATTATTGTAGGCCTAAAGGGCCTAATGAGAAATATATTTTTGGTGTCTTTTTACTCTATTTTAAGATATTTTTTTAATGTATCAGGTCATGGATCACTTTGCTTCTATGAGGTGGAGTTACAGGTAACATTGCTTCTATGAGGTGGAGTTACAGGTAACATTGCTTCTATGAGGTGGAGTTACAGGTAACATTGCTTCTATGAGGTGGAGTTACAGGTAACATTGCTTCTATGAGGTGGAGTTACAGGTAACATTGCTTCTATAAAATGAAGCAGTGACTAGGTTGGGAATCTAAAAGTTAAAGCGATTTAAAAAAAAACCCAAGCTAAAGTTTGGATATGTCACTTCAAAAGTAACTAACTTGGTCAAAAGGTGCAGATATCACTACAGTAACATGCAGTAAACCATGATGCAATGCATTCTGTAGTCTGGATTATATCTTGTCAACCAACAGAAAATGAGAATTAATTAAGGAGAAGTAGAAAAGATCCAACAATATTAAGTTGTATGTGAAGCCAACCTTCAATTGAAAATAGCGCATGAACTGATGAATGATAAATTGTGCTCGTTAAAATAAATCAGTCACAATATTTATTATGCAGATCCTTGAGATCATGATTCAAATAAAAAACATGGAGGCAACAAGGCTTTGTCTACATCCCAGTATATTACCCAAAAAAACAAGATAAGCTTTGCTAGACATAGGGGCTGCTGTTATTCGAAAGTTATCTTAGCCCACAATTCAGCCAGGAGTTGGTAGAACTCTCTAGCAGTTAGCCAACAAATTCTTATTACTTCAAACCTTAATTCAATCAGAGGTAATTACAATTTTGTTATCCTAATTTAATGTCCCATTCAGTCAGAAGTAATAAAAAAGTATGTTATTCTAATTTAATATTCCACTCAGTCGTGATAAAAAATTATGTTATCCTAATTTAATGCCATTCAGTCAGGAGTAATAAAAAATCTGTGATGCCATGTGACATATTCTTTCCAGAATGTAGTCTTCCTTATGAATATCCTGAAATCACAGCAGTCTCTGGCAAGTTGTCCTGTCTCCTCTAGCAACATGTGCATGCATTCCTAAATATCTCTTGTTCAACGACATCTTGGTCAGCTCTGCCTATACAGCCTTCTATCACGACTTCCAACAACACTCTTTCAATTCCATCGTATCTCTTCACATGATGGAAAAAACCTAACTTCCTTCTTAATATGGAAAATCTATTATCCTAATGTCATATTCCATTTAGTCAGAAGTAATACAAAAATGATGTTATCTTAGTTTAATGTTGCATTCAATCAGGAAAACTTTGATTACTGGATGTTTTCCTGTGAAGGAGTGCAGGGAGCTTTCTATGGGCTGTGGAAATAAAAGCCACATTGTCATAGCAGATGGCGTGACATGTACAGGAAGGATTTTGATTGCACCTCCGAAAGAAAAAATCCTGTCCCAACCGTGAATTTAACTCGTTACCTCAAGGGTCTGAGAACAGCGTTCTAACCACACGGCCACTGGGAAGTACATTCAGTTAGGAGTTATCACCAAATCAGTTATCCTTGTGTTATTTTAAATTGAGCCAATAGTACTCACAAAATCAGTTATCCTAGTTTTTTCTAGGAGAATTCATGCAATCAATTTTCATATTTCTATTTTCACTCAATCATACTCTGCCATGAATATGCAATCCATGTTCTACCTGATCATAATTTTCTTACTTGCATGTAATCTTTCATTCTCATCTCTGATTGCAAGTTTTACCTTGTCCATCTATAGATATATGCCTATGTATCTTATTAGATCTTTCTCATCAGCACCAAGTATCTAATATCAACTTGTAGCTTTCATCTTTCTCTAACTAAAACGTTCAACATGATACTGACAACATTTGACTATACTAACAATCACCTGTAAGCACTGTGCTAGAGTGGATAGTGGGGAAAATATAACCAGGCAAAACTTGCTTGTGGCTCAAAAGCCAGTTGTGCACATTGGATTGGTTGTATTAGAGGTGGTTAAAAATTCAACAATACTTGAATAGCATTGTCCTATACGAGATGGTCTGTCTGGGCTCTGTGGTGGAGAGCCACCAAGTTACCAGGTTCAAATCTTGCTGCAGACAATTGTGCATCCTGACTTTTCAGAAGCCAATGACAACCTATTCAACATAAGATATAGCCTAGAAAATGAGTACAATCACAAAATGCTGGATTTATCACTATATCCTGAATAAGATATGTTACCAACTTCCCCTTTTTTTAAAACATGATGTTTCAATTAACCATTAAAACCACACAATTTATCCCCTGCCACCGGATTCTTTTTTGAAAATATAGGTTATTTTTGGTGCGTTTTGGAAAACACAATGACTTTTGTTCTCAGTGATTTTAAAATAATTTGTGCACATATAAATAAAGCATTTAACACTGCATATTTTTGTTTTAGTTTTGTTTATGTATGTGTAATACAAGAGGTGTGAGAAAGTTGCAAAGATGGAAAAAAAAACATCAAAATCAATGGATTCACAATTGCCTGTGGTGAGATTTGAACCTGGCTGTCACAAACACACAGAGCCGGACGTTTTCCATTTACATGCATATAATTGTATATAAAAAATACAAATAAAACAATGATGACTAGAACATATGTACAAGACGCTAACTCTGGCATCAAGCTTATCAACAATGTCATCCATGACACCAAATATCAGGTAACATGACTAGAATAATAGCACATGCGTTACTGGAAGACAAAATATGAACAACCAAAATGGGTATAACAAAAACTGGTACAATGTACAAACTATCCTTTTCTGGACAAATAAAATAAGAAGAATGGCAGACTGTCATTCAATGACAGAATGTGTCTAATTAATGACTACCACATATTAACTAACAAATAGTATCAAAATTATGACACTTACTAAAGGAGACAACTGACAGAAGAACCAGTAGTGGAAGGAATAGAAAGATTATCAATGTATAAAATGATTTTCACTGGAAAAAACATATTCACTGACAGATCTTCCATCATCTTCAAAGCAACCAGCAGGCATCTATTTCATCTGAGAATCAGCTATGCTGACAATAATACAGATACAGGTTGCTGTTTTTACACACAAAAATGCCCTTGTAGAGTTGGAATGTATGTCATTCACAGCTTACAATGACTCTTGATAATAGATCTGGTTTAGAGAAGAAATGCAGCTTATCTTGGAGATGAATATAATCTTCATCATGAACACAGAAGATATAGAATGATATCTGACAAAATAAGAATGGCGATCTGGGTTATAAATAAAATTGTGAAACAGCAAATGAGAGTGAACGGAACAATCATTATTGGTAAGCAATCTCCAGATAACTTGCTGTTTCAAGATGATATAAAATGTAATAGGTAGCAACTAGCAATGTCTACTTTACAGTATCATCACTATTATGTCTCACTGCTATTACATTTATCCACAAATCTTCTTTTCAACACTTAAATTAACTATTTTCAAAATTGCCTAGTTATACAATTTATGATCTCTTCTGATTTCCTCCATCTTCCTTAGTCTTCAGTATTTCTTGTTATTGTAAGGTACTGTAGACCAACGGGCTATTTTCACAGGTTATCACTTAACAAAACCAGAATAATAAGTTCTATGTAAAATAGGATAAAAAACAGAGGAAAACACAAATAATAACTAACAAAATTTGTCTAACGAATGACTTACCAAATATTAACTATCAAAATGTGTCTAATGAATGACTACCAAATATTAACTAACAAAATGTGTCTAATGAATGACTACCAAATATTAACTAACAAAATGTGTCTAATGAATGAGTATCAATATTAACTCGATACATGATGTCTTTTAATCGATCCACAGGCCACATCTGGGATTAGGTGGGTGTCTTTAAAGATCCTTACTTGTTTTTGCTAATTTAAGTATTTTTTGTATTTATATCAACATAAGGATGGTTCTGATTGAAAGTATAATAAGTCCACATTACCTCTAGTATGAATTTGATGTGTTATGACATCAATTTTGTATGTTATTGATAAGTTTTGAACATATGTGGTATGTGATGCCATTTTTCCTAATATTTTCTCTCTCTATTTTTTAGCGCATTTATGTTTTGTGAAAGTATAACTATTTTGTTTACTTTGGTCGCATTAATTATTGAAATCCAACCAGACAATAACTGGCAACATACCTAAGCAGATTTATGCAAATTTGTAAGAAAAATCTGATAAAAAATGTCAATCACAGTCTTAGATCTATCTTCAAATTTCAGAGAACCACTCAGATAACAAACATAATTGAAGCATTTTGCCTATCTACTATACATTTTTCTGTTTAAAGTTGGATTATCCACAAAACTGATACAGTTTGAGTGGATGTTATTGATTCAGAAATTTAGTAAGCTCATATTTCATGTCCAAAATTGTTTTTATTTTTAATTTATAAATTATATTTTATTTTCAATAATAAAAGCAATTTCATTCAAAATAAACTTTTGATAACAACCACATTCTCTGTTTATTTATGTTTCAAAATAGGGCCTACATGTTACATTATAATTTAAATATATTTAGTAGTACTACTTCTTGTTCCTGTGATGGATGTGCAAATAAATTATAACTAAAAAAATTAATTCTGCTCAAATGTTAAAAATAGTCCATAGTGAATGAGTTAATTATTAAAATTTAACCTGGCAATTACTGGTAACATACCTAACCTGAATTATGCTATTTTGTAAGAAAAATCTGACAAAAATGTCGATCGAAGTCTTAGATCTACCTTCAAATCTCAGAGAAACAGGTCTGATTTTTGTGAATAACTAACACAATTAAAGCACTATGTCTATATACTATGCATTTTTGTGTATTATCTACACTGATACAGTTTGAGTAGAAATTATTGATTTGGAAGTTTGGTACGTTCACATTTAATATCCAAATTTTTTAAAATTTATACATTATTGAGTAGATGGAAGGCAAAGATTCGTGGAGAGCAAACAGCAGCAGCGAGTTCATTTCGAATCTATGGGTTTTCCCGAGAGGTGCGTGCGGCAGATTTTCTCAGTATGATGCAAGTCTTCAATAGTTCCTTAAATGTTTCATTAATTATTGAATGATTCAAATTATTTTTTGATTATACTGTCTCCTTACAGCTGTCTGATATAGTCGCCTCTCTGTATCTTAGCATGGCATGTCCCTGAAACCACACGTGATTATGTCAGACACCAATATTCGAATCTTTGACACAATGAAGTTTTATAGGAAAAGGATGGATTAATTTTTAACAATATCTTTTTTGTTTTCAGCATCTCACAATCTGCCTGCTGTTATCATTAATATTGTGATGTTTTAAATGTTTAAACTGAAATATATGCTGTGTTGTTAAGTTCTTAAGCACATTATCTTGTGAGGCTACTTTGTTTTATTCATAAGAATTTATGATACTTGATAACAATATGATTTAGGGCAAAGGACCACATGTTATTGAGGCAAAGGACTGCATTAAAAATGTATGAAGAAGATGCTGATGTCATGAGAAAGTTGCAGATGCCGATCTAAAGCTGGGAGAGACTGATATATATGATTATAACAATCATCCAACCTTACAAAGACATTATTAGCTTTAAAATGGAAATCATAAACTATTTTTTACTGTAACATGTTTTTTTTTCTGATTACAGTTCCAAAACTATACATATTTATTCTTAGCACACATTTACACCTTGTTGGTCTTCTAGACCTGTCACAGTGGTGATCTCCCTCAAGTTTATAATACTTTGTATCATCTTTTCACCTGCGGATCTTTGCCCCACAAAATGTATGACACATGCTTGATGTGTATAAAATGGAGCAAAAATCTGTGTTCACTTAAGTTCATAAACTCTCTTTTTCTTGTCTACATGTAAGACTTATGCTTTCAATACCCTCACTAATGTAAAATGGATAGATAAGCTATACACTGATGACAGTTTGTTGTTCGTAGTTAGGTTTAGGTGTCAGAATACACTAAAGTGTAAAAAGTGCAGATCTTTGCTCCCACCTACCCTATTTTATTGTTACAAATAATTTTAAAATAATTTTAAAGAAATTTTCAAAATGAACTTGTGACAAATATATCTTGTTCCAGTGATAGATATGCAAAAAATAAACCTAAAAAAAATAATTCTGTCCAAATCCTAAAAAGACTCCGTGGTGAATTAATTAAACAATGTGTCTAATGACTACTAAAATATTAACTAATAAAATGTGTCTAATGATTATCACATATTAACTAACAAAATATGGCACTAACAAAATGTGTCTAATGAAAAACTACCAAATATTAACTAACAAAATGTGTTTAATGATTACCAAATATTAACTAACAAAATGTGTCTAATGAATGATTACCAAATATTAACTAATAAAATGTGTAATGAAAAACTACCAAATATTAACTACTAAAAGTGTAACTGTCAAATAGAAATAATATTTTAGGATGTAGGCCTAACCATTGTTCCTAGTACACACATAATGTAAACAGTTGATGGAGTAAGAAACATAGAGCTATCGGTAAATCCTTCCATCGAAACAATAAAGAATTGTACTGCTAGTCTCCTGATGAAAGATGTGTATAAAAGTGCATCCGTGGGGTGGAGTGACAAGAAAATTGTTTATGTGATCACTGTAAACTATCTAATGCTGCATTAAATCGTAAAATGTCAATAAGGGTCATCCCAAATTGTCTCTCTAAGCTGTTGTGGAAATATTCTGGAGCCTGTGGAATAAAAATTACAATACAACTGAGTTATCATCTGTTACATTATTGATATGTTGCTTGATGTGTCATTTACAAAACATTAGAATATCAGTCAAGTTGCACTCAAAATATGATCAGTAAAATATAACTGCAGCAAAACTGTAATCTAACAGGCAAAACTTGGGAACATTATAATAAAGCTTTGCTAATCATTACTGCCATATACAATAGCACAAAACATGATGTTTTGACCAAAAGGCATTTATCAATAACAAAATGTAACACACAATATGAGTAAGAAACTGCACTGTCAATGTTCAAATAATAATGGCTAGATGAGATAAATCAGTATGTCCAGAAGAGTATATATGATGAAGAAATAGAAAGACAGAGATTAAACAAAACCAAACAGAAAATTGGCAGAACATCAAGTGATAATGACAAATGAAACAAACAGAAAAATGACAAAACATAACAGTATACTTTTGCTACTGCATGTTTTCCTGTGATGGAGTGAAGGGAGGCTTTCTATGGGATGCAGAAATAAAGACCACTTTGCCATAGCAGACATTGCATCATGTACAGGAAGAATTTTTATTGTATCTCCAAAAGAAAAATCCTGTCCCAATCGTGGATTGAACCCAGACCTCAAGTGTCTGAGAACGACATTTTAACCACACGGCCATGCGCTCCACATAACAGTATATCTGCACAAAAGAATGACAGATGCTAATCTTCAAGGGCTGTAGTGGGGCTATGGTAGGATAATCCAGCAAGAGGAAAATCTTGCCTCTATTTCTGTATCTCTGGGGCATCCAAGAATGATATGCATAGCTTCATTCTGTATCCTGTCAAGTCTATCAATCTGCATTGAGCTAAGGGTCAGAATTACTAAACATACTCTATAACAGACAGAACTAGCCCTGGATATAACAGTGCAAAAAGTTGTTGTTCAAAAAAATAACAGTAGCCACCCCTATTGCTGTCAACTCCTTTTGAGCGTTGAGGATTGTGTACTTTGGATGCTCATTAAAACACTAAAATCTGTCAAACAGCACTCCAAGGTATTTTAAAGGTGAAAGACTTAGTTAGTTTTACAAAGTACAGAAGATTCATTCTGATTATGCTGTGTTTTTTTCCCCAAAACCACATAATGGAAGTTTTTTTTTTGGGTATAAAACAATTCTCTGGTTCTATTCATGTTTTTTCAGTTGTATCATCAATTGTTGTGTCCACATCCAAAAGACTAAACCATTATATATTCTTATTTCCTGGTATGTGGAAGGTCTGAAGGTTTCACCAGACCAACCATCATACAACAACACAGCCACCTAATAGATGACATGCATATGTAGTGAAGCTTTCCTACCACACATATTTACAATTACATTTACATTTTTTACCTCCCTTGAGTAAAAGATTTCTCAAATATTTCAAGTTCTCAAAGATTTCAAGTTCTCAAAGATTTCATTACATAATGATGAGAGTTAGAGTCTTCTGAGTATGAAAAAGATCTCTGGAGGAACCTGTATACCCCCCCTCCCTTTTTCATATCATAAAAATATATAAGAGAGCCATTGATCATAATTACTTAAGATTGAAATAAACAAACAATACATCTCCATCAACACACACAGACAAAAATACATGTCTGTCTGCTAGCCTGTTTGCTCTGTAAACACCTGCAAAGTTTAGACATAATATTTGAGAGACGATACAAGTTGGAAGCACATATCAACCAATCATTAACAGAATTTTGTGTGCCTTGAAGAATGGAATGAAAGTTGATAAATTGATGACTCTGTAAAATGATGCGGGATGTCAGTTGTTATTTTTGTTTGGTGATAAGGGATTTTGGAGAGAAGACAGGAACCTCTGAGTAAAATTTTGCTCATTAAAATGCTACAATTGGAGTATCAGTATAATATTAATCCTGTCTTTTTGTGTTCTAATGAGCTGAAAGAGTCAACTGCGAGATCGGGGTTACTTAATAAGATCAGAAACAGATAATATTTATATTTTTGTCACAATATGATCTAATCTGATGATCTACAATGTATTACCCTGTGACACTATGAGTATTATTATTATTATTATTATGAATATTCAGTTAGTTTTGCTGGAGTAACTCAACAGCCTTTATTTCTGTGTTTATACTAGAAATAGTTGTCTTGCATGCATTGTTTCATTTTGACTAGATTTCTTATGGATCCATCTGTACATACATCAACATCTTTATCTAACCTATATAGAAATTTATATTTATGTATATTTGAAAGCAGAAGAAATCCAATGTTGCTCACCGTTTCTCTCATTCTCTTAAGCTGCCAGATAAGCTGTCCATCAATTTGTGAGAAAACTGTTGTTAACCTGGGGAGTAATAATAGTTAAGTTAGGATGCAAAAGACATGAAATCTCTGGAATCAATATCTCTCACAGATGTTTCACAGTGGTACAAATTCCAATAGATTTGCCAAATCAGGACTTTTACAATTGTTGTTTGTCCATCACGTCATGATGACCATTAGCTAAATCCACTTTAGGAAATTATTAATTATAATTGAACTAACTGAACCAACTGAACTTATTAACACCACAAGAGACAGAGAATTGTGGAGAAGCATGATCGCCTACACCACTCTGCATGGAACTTGATTGATTGATTTAGTTTCTTCAAATTTGTGACCAAATGGCTATTCGTAGGATCTTGCTTGGCTTCACTAGTCACAATATCTTGCTTTTATCAATGCTAATTTAGTATGGTGATACATGCATGTCCACGCAGCAACTATATGAGACTGGAGTAGGAAGTTTAAATGTCAGTTATGTGACAGGCTATTTATGATTGGCGTGTCTGATGCCATTTAGAACAATATTGATAGGTTACAAAACAATGTAATGGTCATTTTAATTTTGATAATACTTTTAAGCACCCTCATACCTATCCATTTAAAATTTACCTGACCAAAATGGTTGAAGTTGTCACAAGTACAACTGTTAAAAAAAGGAAAAAGTTTGTCAACACAAGGCTTTTCATGTTAGAACTTAGAGATCTACCCATAGTTAAAATATTGCTATTATTACTTCCATGACTTCTGTTGCAACTATCATCAACAATATTTATCTACACCTTCCACAAAGTCAAAACTGTTCACCTTTGCAGCCCTTTGGAAACTAGCCAACTTTCCACATTCTCATTACTCATGGAAGCTACTGCTGCAGCATTGCTGTTGCTGTAAGGAGTTGATGGAGAACTGCCAATTACAGATGAACTGTTGGCTACTGTAGTTACTGCTTGTGTCGTATCATGAAAGGCAAAATCTTCATCTATGGGAGACAAACAAAAGTGGGTTCTAGAATTGATAACAGAGAAGACTACAGTAAATCTCTATACTATAATATTATATAACACTATAATATACTATTATCTATATAATATATAGGCCTACTAAATCAGAAAAAAGCAAAGCACAAAGTATGCTAATTCTACAAATATAACAAGACTCAATGGTTTCACACAAAACATCTATTAAAAGTTAAGTAGAGCTAGATTGCTGCATCAATAAAAATACCTTTTAAAAACCTATGATAAAAAATATAACAGGAATACCTCCTATGTTGCAGCCACCAATGTGAACTTTATCAAGAAATAAAATACAACAAGCAGAAATATTGAATACAAAATATATAATAATAAACAAACTAGGACACCCTAACTAAGTGCCTAGCATTAATGGAAGTCTTCACTAACTTCAACCACTGCCTGTGTGCCCAGTCATTTCCTAATATTTCTTAGCATGCTCATTGAGTCACTTAATATTTCTTAGCATGCTCATTGAGTCACTTAATATTTCTTAGCATGCTCATTGAGTCACTTACTATTTCTTAGCATGCTCATTGAGTCACTTAATATTTCTTAGCATGCTCATTTAGTCACTAAGAAAGCATAGGGCATACATGAGTATACAGGTCTGTAGATAAGGGGGGTTGGCAGGGGAATTCAACCTCCCTCCCTCTTTGCAACTATTGAACATGTCTTTTAGTACTAGAAACATGGCCAAAAATAGGGTCAAAAGTAAAACCTTCTCTCCCACTATTGATTTTTCAGAAAAAGGCAAAAGGGTAATAAAATTTAACATCAAACAGAAGATCTGACTCACAAAAATGTACAATTAACCTTTTTTTTAAAAAAGGTAAAACATTTCCTCATCCTTCCTTGAGGAGAACATATTTACAGCTGAGTCATACTACTTGCAGTCATGCCAAAAGCACTGCTTTCTTCTGTCATAATGAAGGAGTTTAGATCTGACTAAGAAATTAACATTCTCAGGTGAATCACTTAAGATATTTTTAAAAATGATCAATACAAAATAATTGTCTATCCCCAGGTGAATGATTGTTGATTGCATTCACACTTGCTGTTAAGCGTAGGGGTGGGAGCTTAAGCTGTCGTTCCAAGGCCAGATGTGTCACAATGGTTGCATTTAGTCCATGTTTGTTCAAGGCTATCTTGATGTTTTCTATCCACCATTTTCTTGGTCTACCTTTGGCCTTACACCCTGATATTCTTGTATTATATGTTCTTATTGGTATTTGGTTTGACTTCATTCTCATAAGGTGACCGAACCATTTTACTTGCTGTCTCTCAATATGTTTGGTACATGATATTATACCAACTCTTTTCCTAATTTCTTCATTTCTTATTTTATCTAGTTTGGTAACCATTGCAGCTTTTCTCAGACACTTCATTTCACATGTGACGATTTTTATTTGTTGCAAAGCTGTTAAAGACCATGTTTGGCAAAATAATATGCTATGTAATAATGAATGTAGCAATATTCCCCAGGTAAGATATTATTTCCAGAGTGTAGTATTCTCTATTCATACCTGTCAGCCTAGTAGGTTAAATACACACAGTGCTTTTTTTCTGGGAATTAACAAGGATATGTTATATACCAACCTTATATTTGTTGGTTATTCTGGTTCTGAGTATCAACCTAAAAAAAAAAATTCCTGTCCATGAAAACAAAAATTCTACAGTGACACACTCGAATGGTCATCTCAGCTATCTTTTGTCAGTTTTTGCTTAATGATCAAGGACATTGACTCACAATATATGCTTAACTTTCTAAAATATTGGGTTCTTGATTTATCAGATGCTCCACCTAAAAACAGACAGTGAAGAATTCCATCTCCTGAACTACTACTGCCCAAATAATAGACCATTGGCACTAGACACAATACCTGAAAAAGAGAGACTTATGGTGTGTGGTGACTTCATCAGCCACTCTCAGAGCTGGGGCTACGATCAAATGGACAACAGATGTGAGGAACTTGAGAGCTGGCAGGATGAAAATAATCTCATACTTATTAACCAGCCAGCAGAATCACCACCCTCTACCCGAGAGCATGGCACACCATCTCTATACGAGACCTGGCATTCCACTCACCAGGCCTGGAATGGAACATCACACGTGTCGTTGGAAAGCAGTTTGGGGGTAGTGACTACAGACCAGTATTTCTGGAAATCCACAATGAATTTACCAAGGACAGCAGCACGCTCACTAGGTTGAACTATAAGAGGGCAGACTGGAAAATGTAACAGAATTTAACCAGTGTTCTAGCTAAGGACATGAACTTGGACAAAGACATCAATAGAGCAGTGAGTGAATTTAAAAGATGTATACTACATGCTGCTAGTAAAACCATACCCAGGGAGGCACTCAAAAACTACAAACCCTACTGGAATGATGAACTGGAAAAGCTGCAAAACAAGATGGAAACATCTAGACAGCAGGCAGATAACAGATCAGCCGAGAACACCACAACAAATATCAGCACACAAAGGCTAAATTTCAAAGAGCCAAGTTACAAGCCAGATGGAGCAGCTGGAAAGTTAAAACAGAGTCGTTGAACCTAGAAAGAAATACTAGGAAATTATGGAAACTTGTAAAACAACTAAATGATGAAGGTACAGGGAGAAATACCAGGATCATACTTTATAAAGATAGAAACATTTTTACAGGTAAATATGCAGCTGATTACTTTGCAGATTCATTTGCAGAAGACAATAACATCAAAGTCAACCCAGACAAACAACAGGAGGTTCAAGAGAACCAGCAAAACATTGGACAAGGCGAACCTATACCTGAAGTCATGGAGGCACCAATCACAATGAGAGAATTGGAGCATGCAATATCCAAATTGAAAATGAAAAAGTCCCCTGGAGCTGATGGAGTGTCCAATGAAATGATTAAAAACCTCGGAACTGCTGCCATGTCACCTTGCTTCTAAGATTGCTTGTAGCTGCCATATCAACTGCCATGTAGTTTGTTGATAATTTTCTAGTAGCGATTGAGAGTTCTATTTGTAGTGTGTTTGGTATAGATGTTTGTATCCCAGCTCATCTTCTCTTTATTGCATTCTCTGATGATCCATTCTCTGTGAAGACATGAATCTACAGTAAACTGAGGTATTAGTTGTCTGGGTGATAAATTGCTTTTACTTTGAGAGCAGTAGGAGTTTCTGTAGTTTTGCTCTCAATTACCACAATTGTAAATTTTGCAGTATATGTGGGTGAGGTGTTTGAATAGTTAACATGATGACAAATGGTCAGAATAAATAAATAAATAATAGATTAACTGACCAAGGTTTGCGTTGTGATTTTGTCCTGTTGGGTGAGCTGGCTTGCCTCTTCCTCTCAACTCCTTGAGCAAACCCTGGAGGAAAGTGAGAATGGTTGATATTTTCAGATTTATCAGAATCGTCAATATTACAACAGCCAACATAAATTGTTGGATTATACCTCCAACTTCACTATCAATACTCAAGGAGACCTGTTAGTGTAGTGGCAAAGTCACTCGTCCACAGATCTTGTGACAAACATTATAATTTACACATCACATGGTTTGCACCTTCTTCTTCTTCTTTCGTTCACTTTAAACATGTCTATATCTGTAATTCTGTCTCCTTAATAAAACTCACTGTCTTTTGTAGTTCATACAGTGTCCCATAGAGTTTTGATTCCTCTGGCAAATATGTCTGCCTCAGCATTTCATGCTCAGAACACTCTTGAAGTATATGTTTGGCACTCTGTGCTGCCTGTCCACATGTACACATGGCTGTGTTGCCAATCTTAAACTTTGTATACATGTGACTGCAGAGTCGGTTGTGTCCTGTTCTGAGACGTAGAATTATAACTTGTTCTGGTCTGTTCATAATATGATAGTCATCTTGTGTTGGTGTTTGTGGCTTTCTTATTGACTTGATCATCTGTTTTTTCTGATGGTAGGTGATTGGTATATCTGGTTGGTCTTCGGCAGCACCTTCCTTAGCCAGTTGGTCTGCTTTTTCATTTCCTGGTATTCCACAGTGAGAGGGTATCCACTGCATGGTTACCCTATTCTGGTAAGACAATTCGCTAAGTTGTTTTTTCAAGTCTGTTAGTTTTCCAGACTGGAGAGCTTGAAGCACTGACCTTGCATCTGTCAGGAATACCACAGGCTGTAGGTCAGAGTTGGAGTTCAGCAGTTTTTTAGCTGCCACACTAATTGCCTGGATTTCTGCATCATAATTATTGCAGAATTTTCCTGTCGGTGTTCTGATTGTATCTCTAGGCTTGTGTGGACATTCTATATATACACCTGCACCTCCATTCCTCACAGCATTCTGTGCTGACCCATCTGTGTATACTCTGACCCATATATCTTGTGGATATTCCTCATCCAGGAAACTGAGGGTGACTGTCCTTCGCTGCACACTGTTCTGTTCGTCCTCGCTTAGTATTCCTTTCACATGGGTCTGAATGTATATTGGCATTCCATGTCTTTCACTCCACGGGGTTTGTTCTGGTACAGGCCTTAAGGGGCTGTCAACTTCAGGTAGGTCTGTAAGTTGTCTGCGGAGTCGTTTAGCTTGATGGATAAAGCTGCTTCTTTTCAGTCGTCCCATTGCTAGATTTTTGAATCTTTCCTTCATTGGATGACTTGGCATACACTGAAACTTTTCTGCCTGAATTAGTACTTTTGTGTCTCTGCGTTCGCCAAGTGTTTGCATTCTTCCCATTTTCTGCATCTCTGCTATGGGTGTTGATTTCATTGCTTCCAACATTATTCTAAGTGCCTGGTTTTGCACTTTATCTAGATCTTGTAATGTGGTGTTTGATGCAGGACACCACGCAGCTGAACCATATTCCAGGTGTGGTCTTATGCCTTGCTGGTAAACTTTACTGAGTATATTCCCACTGGCTCCCCATGTGGTTCCACTTAGTTTTCTCAGGATAGCTAACTTCCTCCTGGCTTTTGTTGTTGCTTTGTTTATGTGCTGCTTCCATGTCAGTTTATCATCAAAAGTAACTCCGAGGTATGTCGGTTGTTTGTCTTCTTTCAAGAGCTCTCCATCTATTTTGATATGACCGGCTTTTTGTTTTGGTGAGAGGGTAAAGAGTGTAGTGCTGCACTTATCTGTGTTAATGATGACGTACCATCTATTAGCCCATAAGGTTAGGGCATCGATAGCTCTTTGTACTTGTTTAGTACTTTGCACTGTCGCATGTTCTTCCGTGCACCAGATCACCAGGTCATCAGCATACATTGCCACTTTGATCCCATGTGGTAGTTCAGCAACTAGGTCATTGATGTAAACCAAGAAAAGTGTGGGTGACAGGACTTCTCCCTGGGGGACTCCATGACGCAGTAGAACTTTCTTGCTCTTGCGACCATCTAATTGTCCCCTGGCTCTTCTATTATGCAGGTATGCTTTTACCCATTTGTACATTCTTGAGCTAACCCTGCAATTTCGAATTTCTTTAGGAGCCCTTCTTTCCAGACCTTATCAAATGCTTTTCTGAGGTCTATCCATGCTGCTAGTACCAGTTTCTTATCTTGGAAGGCATCCTCAATCTCTTGGGAGAGGTAGGTTGCCTGATCTTCAGTAGAGTAGCACTGTCTGAAACCTGCTTGCTGTGATACCAGAAGGTTTTCACTTTCAAGGTACCACTGCATCCTAAGATTGATAATGCGTTCCATTGTTTTGCATAGACAGCTTGTGAGGCTGATG
Organism: Meghimatium bilineatum; assembly: GCA_034231615.1. Lineage (NCBI taxonomy): Eukaryota > Metazoa > Mollusca > Gastropoda > Stylommatophora > Philomycidae > Meghimatium > Meghimatium bilineatum. The sequence goes on along the minus strand of CM067316.1, from coordinate 36,896,964 downwards.
GGCCTCTTTTCCTGATTTGAGGAGTGGTATCATTATTGCTTCTCTCCACGCCTGTGGTACATTACCCGTGGACCAGCTTGTGTTAAAGATCTGCAGTAGCTTTGCTCTTGCTGCAATTCCCAGGTTTCTAATCATTTCATTGGACACTCCATCAGCTCCAGGGGACTTTTTCATTTTCAATTTGGATATTGCATGCTCCAATTCTCTCATTGTGATTGGTGCCTCCATGACTTCAGGTATAGGTTCGCCTTGTCCAATGTTTTGCTGGTTCTCTTGAACCTCCTGTTGTTTGTCTGGGTTGACTTTGATGTTATTGTCTTCTGCAAATGAATCTGCAAAGTAATCAGCTGCATATTTACCTGTAAAAATGTTTCTATCTTTATAAAGTGTGATCCTGGTATTTCTCCCTGTACCTTCATCATTTAGTTGTTTTACAAGTTTCCATAATTTCCTAGTATCTCTTTCTAGGTTCAGCGACTCTGTTTTTTCTTTCCAGCTACTCCATCTGGCTTGTAACTTGGTTCTTCGAAATTTAGCCTTTGTTTGCTGATATTTGTTGTGATGTTCTTGGCTAGGTCTGTTCTCAGCCTGCTGTCTAGATGTTTCCATCTCATTTTGCAGCTTTTCCAGTTCATCATTCCAGTATGGTTTGTAGTTTTTGCGTGCCCCCCTGGGTATGGTTTTACTAGCAGCATGTAGTATACATCTATTAAATTCACTCACTGCTCTATTGATGTCTTTGTCCAAGTTCATGTCCTTAGCTAGAACACTGGTTAAATGCTGTTACATTTTCCAGTCTGCCCTCTTATAGTTCCACCTAGTGAGCGTGCTGCTGTCCTTGGTAAATTCATTGTGCATTTCCAGAAATACTGGTCTGTGGTCACTACCCCCAAGCTGCTTTCCAACGGCACGTGTGATGTTCCATTCCAGGCCTGGTGAGTGGAATGCCAGATCTGGTGTAGAGGTGGTGTGCCATGCTTTCGAGTAGAAGGTTGGTGAGTCTGCTGGCTGGTTAATAAGGATGAGATTATTTTCATCCTGCCAGCTCTCAAGTTCCTCACCTCTCTTGTCGATATGATCATAGCCCCAGCTCTGAGAGTGGCTGTTGAAGTCACCACACACCATAAGTCTCTCTTTATCTGGAATTGTGTCTAGTGCCAATGGTTTATCATTTGGGCAGTAGTAGTTCAGGAGATGGAATTCTGCACTGTCTGTTTTTAGGTGGAGCATCTGGTATTCTGCCCCTTCCATGTATACTTCCAGCTGATATGCACTGATATTGTTTTTAACAAGTGTCAGAATTCCACCCTTTCGCCTGTCCTTTCGGTCAGATCGGTAGCACTGGTAGCCTCTGATTTTGAAGGCTATGTCGCTGCTGAGGTGTGTTTCTTGGATACAGCATATATTTACTTGTTCTTCACTGAGGACATTTTCAAGTTCCAATTTTTTGCTGTATCCATCTCTTTTACTGTTGACACCCTCAGCATTCCAGTGCATTATTTTTATTGGTCGTTTAAAGTTTGTTTGGCCAGTAGCTCTATTCCCTTATCATGAGTGGGATGTAGTCTTTCCTCAGCTGAAATGTATACTCTGCCTCTGTTGGCAGTTACAAAAAGAAATGTTAAGTATGAGCTAAATTTAGCCATATACTTAACAAGACACCTGCATCAACAACATGGAAAATAACAACAAGAAAGAAAATAACACAGGATCCCATCAAACAGTGTTCTTAGAGAATAGTTAATTAGTCAGTTTGGTTGGTTAGTCAATCTGACTGACAGACTTATTATGTGATCGTTTATTTGCTGAGATCCATGCAGTCTCTGCCAGATTTGATGATTATATGAACAGTTTTTTTGGTAAATGCAAATAAAGTAAATAGGTTACTAGAAAACTATCAATATAAAATAATAAATTATTGAAAATAATAATTAAAAAAAGAACAAATACAATTGTCAACGTGTCGGTCCAATTGTGACCTTTATCAAGACAACAAAAACAGTTAAGAACAAAAAACCATAACATATATATTTGTATTTGTTCTTTTTTTTATTGTTATTTTCTATATTTTATTATTTTATATTGATAGTTTTCTAGTAACATATTTACTTTATTTGCATTTACCTCTATTTTTATGGTTACTGCGGCACTTCCTTTTTGTCTGACATCCTCCGATATTTGGGTTATTTAATTAACAGTTTTTTTTGTGTGCAAGGATCCATGCTGTCTCTGCCAGACTTGATGATTTATATGAAACAGCTTTTTTGTATGTGCAAGAATCCATGCTACCTCCGCTAACATGATGATTAGGCCTACATGAACAGTTTTTTTGTATGTGCAAGAATTCATGCTACCTCCGCTAACATGATGATTAGGCCTACATGAACAGTTTTTTTGTATGTGCAAGAATCCATGCTACCTCCGCTAGACATGATTAGGCTTATATGAACAGATTTTTTGTATGTGCAGGGATCCCTGCTGACTGGCAGACATAATGTATATGTGAGTATCATCTTAGCTTTATTTTGAGAGCCTCTGTAATATAGTATTTAATTCACTTGTCTGTTAACCATGTGATCAGGGTTTGAGTTAACTAATCATTTATGGCATGCAAAAAACCTTTGGTTAACCAAACAAATAAGAAATAGCATATTTTTAACAATTTATTTTCGTTTTTCAATAAAAATGTCAGTATTTTGCACCCAAAACAAAAACTCCCCAAAAACCCCCACAAATTTGTTAAAATTTGTCATTTTTTGCCCATCAATACGTTCAATAGGAACAAATTGTCTGCATTAGTAGTAATTACTGAATATATAACAACCAAATGAACTTTAAAAAAAAAAACACACCCAAAAAAGCACATTTTGTGAGGGGGGGGGGCGAAATCCATATGAATGCACAGAATCCGTACTAGTTGACAACTATGGATGATTGACGAATGGAACCATCTCCACGAAGTATGTGCTGAAGGCAACAATAGACAGACTGCTTCTGGTCACCAAATGACTAGGCAGCGAGCATATATGGGTAAAATCATGTTTTCACTAGACTCATTTTATTTTATTCCACAATTCTCAGAAATCAATCACACAATTCTCAGAAATAAATCAAAAAATTCTCTGCACACAAGACTTACCAGTCCGGCAGTTAGGACTTTGTTTATACTTCTCAGACATACAAATGAGCACCACAGCTGAGCTCTCCACCGCTTCTGCCATTGCTTGTAGTGTAGACCCTCTTGTGTGATCCCAATCTACACATAATTTGTAGCCTTCAGCCTAAAAGTTCAAATATTATATCTGTTTATATTGTTTAGTTACAAAATGAACTCAGGATATAGTAGCTAGTGTGTGTACACTGCTGTTGTAGATATGCTTTTATTTAAAATAATATTGTTTTTTAATATTAATGTTGATAATAATGTATCTAATAGCCTGGTAAGAAAGAAAAGTACCAGACGACTGGCAAAAATCAGTAATTGTACCACTATGGAAAAACAAAGGTAATAAGAGAGAGTGTGAATCATATAGAGGCATCTCCTTGTTAAGTCACACAGGTAAAATCTATGCAAAAATAATAGAACAAAGAATGCGATACATTGCAGAACCACAGTTGAGCCCCTCTCAGTTTGGCTCCAGAAGGGGAGCAAGCTGTACAGATGCACTTTTCACACTGAGACAACTGAGTGAAAAAGCAATAGAATACAATCAAGATTTAAACACAGTATTTGTAGACCAGGAAAAGGCATTCGACAGAGTAGATAGAAACATTCTATGGAAAACCTTAGAAATGTATAACATCAGAGAACTGTAAGATAACATAAAAGCGATATATCAAAAATGCCAAAGCTCAGTAAGAACAATAGATGGAATGACTGAACCTTTTAAAACAAGATCTGGAGTAAGACAAGGATGCGTACTTTCACCCCTACTTTTCAACATATACATGGACAGAATAATAAAAGAAGCTCACATCAACAAAGATGAAAACATTGCAAATAAACCTGATGACGAACGTAATAATTAAATCAATGAACTATTATTTGCCGATGATCAAAGTTTAATATACAAAGATGAGGAAACTTTGCAAAAGCACATCAATGCATTGCTGTTAGCATGTCAGAAGTACAACATGAAATTAATGTACAAAAAACAGAAGCAAGTCTATTACATATTTTCTTGTATTACCATAATATTGATAGGGTAGTCAGGCTAAGACCTCCATGGGGCAAAAAAAAACAACTGCATTGGGTCTATTTCTAACCTGTAGACTTTTTCGATACCACAAGTGACTAAATCATATGCCAAGATTCCAATCTCTGACACAATTAAATTTGATGGGTCAATGACGAATCAATTTTCAACAATGCTTAAAAATATTTTTTTTTACTATGTTACATCTAATTGTTTTTTCAATTACTCACTCTATGCTTGCTGTTACCATTAATATTGTGATGTTTTAAATGTTAAACTAAAATATATGTTGCGTTGTTAAGCAATTAAGCACATTTTCTAATTTTTTCATCAGAATTTATGATAGTTTTAAACAATGTTATTTGGGGCAAAGAAATGCATGTTATTAAGGCAATGGACCACATTAAAAATTTATGAAGAAAATGCAGAAGTCATGAGGAAGTTCGTCGATCTAAAGCTGGGCGAGACCTATATATATATATATATATATATATATATATATATATATATATATATATATATATATATATATATATATATATATATATACATATATATATAATTACAATGATCATCCATCTTTACAAAGATATTACTAGCTTTAAAACGGAACTTACCAACAATTTTTTTCCTAATTTTTTTTTCTCCAGATTAAAGTTATGAAACTACCGGTATACATATCTATTCTTGACACATATATATACACACTGGTTTGCTAGAACTGTCGCAGTGGCAATCTTCATCAATTATATAATGGTTTATATCACCTTTTTTGCCTGCGGATCTTTGCCTCATCACACGGGGCAAGAATCCGCATTTACATATGCTCATAAACTCTCCTTCTATTGTCTACATGTAAGACATGCTTTCAATACTATCACTAATGTAAGATAGATAGATAAGCTATACAATGATGACAGTTTGTTCTTTCGTAGTTAGGTCTAGGAGTCAGAATACAATAAAGTATAAAAAGTGTGGATCTTTGCCCCACCTAACTATATTGAAAGAAGCTAATTTAAAAAGAGAACTGCTCACTCGCATCAGAAGAAGACAGTCCACATTCTTTGAACACATTGTGAGAAGAGAAAAAAAAATGAAGTACATCATGACAAAAGACAGATTGTAGAATAGGATGGGTATGTGAAGATCAAGAGAGAAGATGCTGAACAACTTGGCATTGTTGCATATTGGGGCTTGGATATCAGCATAAACAATTAATGCCCATACATGAGACAGAAGGTTGAGATAAACATGATGACCAACACCACATGACATTGACTATAAGAAGACCAATAGCAGCTGTGACATTAAGTAAAATATAAAGTGACTGTGTTCTAACTGTAAGTGCATGTTTTGGAGGTGTCTTGGGTTATAACTTGTACTCTGGAGTTATGTGCTCTGAGTGATACTTTCAGCTGGCAGCATGATACTCATGATTGAGAGGGATGAAGCATAAGGTGGAAACAACAAAGTCAATCTTCTGTTAGCTTTGATTAAGCAAAATTTAAGTGTTGACTATAGGAATGTTGAGGAGAAAAATGAAGGTGTGATCATGAAAATACAATTCTTTATCTCTCAGTGAAGGATGAAACAACACTGGACACATCAGTAGTGCAGAGACTGCAATAGTTTAGGATCAAGCAGAGAAGGGAAAAAGAGGAGTTGAATTCGGCACAAGAAAAATCAGTGCACATAGACAGTAATATGCTCTCTTCACCATCTGCTCAAAGAGACTGAGTACCTATGGGTCTGCCCAGAGTGCAGTGACTTAATTTTTTAAATACTTGAAATACAATATCTACACTTTCAGCCTGACACATCTGAATCAGCTTTTCTAGGACACTATGACCCTCTTGATGGGACAGTCACACCCCTCCAATTTTTTTCACACACACACACCCATTCCCCCTTAAAAAAATCTTAGCCACCTCTTATAACATGCATGACAGGTTACAGTGTTGCTATTATCTCCTGTTTCAGGTTCTGGCAAAACATGGGTGGCAAAGTGAGCAAATACTGTGTGTCAATGTGAGGCAGATTTCAAAATTGGAGTGACCTGGACACCAGTTTGAATCTTTTACAATATACTTACCGGGTATATTAAAGTGATTGTTTAAATCTACTAAAGTAAAATAAATATATTTCAGTATTGGCATGCATTGAACTATTCTTTTGGTACCCCATGTTTTCTTAAGGAGTGCATGGTGGCTTATTATAGACAGTGGAATAAAAGCAGCTTTGCTGTAATAGTAGCCATGACATGTACAGGAAGTGATTCTTGAACTTTAAAAAGTACAAATAAATGTGCATTGTTAAGTTTTTTAGGTTTTTGTAAGGTTATTTTGTATCTTTCTGAGTCTTTTGTGTAGGTTTTCATCTCATGAATGTGAATGAACGATGTAATAAATAATAATTTAAAAAAATGTTTACTGTGGCAGGTACAAAGTGCTTAACCGATTCGCCCTTAGAGCGCAGCGGAGTCGCTTCTATGTGCTGACACCTGGAGCGCCGCGGAGTCGCTTTTTTTTACGTGTACCGTTGCGATCGATAGTACATTTTTAGTTTCCGCAGGATCTATCAAAAACAACGACCATTGCGCAGATCTGTGGTTTAGCTTCCTTTTTAGTTTTTCAATCGGAGCGAACGGACGTAGGACTGTATTTATATGAATTATTTAGACTTATTTAGCGAAATTTTAGACCTAGTTTTTGAAATGGAAGATATTATTCGTATGTATACTGATGTGACCGGCCGCAGTTGCGATGGTGATATGCACGATGCATGTGATTTACATGCTGTAGAAGATGTTGAAAGCGACGTTGAAGTTCCTATATTCGATTTCGATAGTGATTCGGACCACGAGGACGAAATTAGCGACACTAATAGTAGCGTCATGAATGACGACTGGAGTGACAAAATTTTTCCTGTGGAAGTCGAGAACTTTATTGAAAACGTTGGCCCTGTGCATGATCTTGATGCGAATGCTACTCCTTTTGATTACTTTAGTCTCATCGTCAATGAGGAGTTTTATCAATTTGCAGCAGATCAGACCAATTTGTACGCAACACAGCGTCAAGAACTAGCAGGAAAAGAAGACACGTACTGGTCACCCGTAACTGCCGGCGAAATACAACTTTTTTTCCATATTTACATCGTGATGGGCATACATGTATTGCCTGAGTATAGCATGTATTGGAGTACAGATGACAGGCTCAATGTTCTAGGTATATCATCATGCTTGGGGAAAAATAGATTTGAGAAAATATCTCAATATTTTCATCTGAATGATTCTTCTAGGCAGCATCCCAAAGGCCACAAAGATTATGATCCCCTATATAAAGTCAGACCATTTCTGGATATGGTCAAAAGGAATATTGCTTCTGTTTTTTCTCCTGGAAAGAACATAAGCATTGATGAAGCTATGATAGCTTACAATGGTCGTCTTTCCTTCAAGCAGTACATCAAGGGTAAGCCACACCCATGGGGGATCAAGGTCTGGTGTGCGGCCGACTCTGCAACAGGTTATCTGTTAGACTTTGATGTCTATGTTGGCAAAGTTCTGGAACCAATGCCACATGGATCTGGACATTATGTTGTCACTAAATTATGTCGGCCTTTCTTTGGAAAGAATCACCATATTTTTTATGACAATTATTTTTCATCTGTTCAGCTGGCAAATGATCTGTTGCAAAACAAATCATACTCATGTTCCACGATACGGCCAAATCGCAAGGGATGGCCAGATGCTTTCAAACCTAAGAGTACCAAATCTATGAAGCGAGGTGATGTGCAGTATAGGCAGCAAGGTAACACAGTGGCCACTGTTTGGAGAGACAAGAGATTTGTATCCATTCTGAGTACAAACACAACACCAGGTCTCACAACTGTGGCACGTCGTACCCCACACGGCAAAATAGATTTGCAGATACCATCCCCGGTGGCTGTTTATAATCAGTCTATGGGAGGAGTAAACAGATTTGACCAACTCTGTTCCTATTACCCTGTGGGCAGGAAATCTGTCAAATGGTGGAGGTACATGTTTCGCTTCCTCCTGCAAACTGCCATCATCAACAGCTCCATCCTTCACTCTTGTTCCCATCGACCCCACCCGAAGGAAAAGAATGTTGCGCAGATAGCCTTCCGATTGCGTTTGAGCTCAGCTTTCTTAAGTGGCAACATATCGAAGAATAGGAAGGCTCCCACCAATCATGCTGCAACTTCGGGTGTCGGTAACAATAACCTGCTTGAGCACAGGCTTATTCGTATGGTAGGGAACAAAAGGGCATGTTTCTGGTGTGTGAAGAACCGGCAGCATGGAAGCAGAAACAGGGCACATGAGACCGTCTATGGTTGTAGTTTGTGTCAGATTCGGCTGGGCAAAGGAGAATGTTTCTCGCAGTATCATGCAACATTGACAAGTTGACTACTGATGAGTCCAGATACTTTTCCTGTGCTGAAAATGTGTTACAAATTTTTTTCACCTCATAATTCTAACTTTAACAGTTTATTTTTTGGAATGTATAAGTGTTAGATTATTGTTGGTATAGTTTCCTGTGAGACTGTTCATTTTTCTGTTTATCTGCCAAGTCTGAGTGTGATAGGACAGACAGTTTTAAAGAAAATGCATTTTTAATATCATCATATCAACAATTTGGAGGAGTTATGCCCCTTGTGTTAGGGATGGGGGATTGACAATTGGGAAATCTCATAGGGGTGATAGGGTTAAAAGTATTTGTTTTGTGATAAATAAGGCTATATAGTGCTACACATCTTGACAGATGGTCGGTAGCAAATCCTGTACCAGAGGGAATTTATTGGACTCAAGCCAAACATGTCTTCTCATGGCTAAATTCATGAAAATTTTGGTTTGTTGCAGAATAAAAATGGGAAAAAATAATTCCTGGATTGTTGCATTTTACATCTGAGCCATCATTCTTCTGCTCTACTCAATATTGAATTCTCAAATGTCATCCATGCACTACTACATTGGATTGTTCTTCATATAACGTGATCTCAAGCAATCACAAATTTATTAGTTGATCTCTATCTCTATCCTCTACCATCCTGATGAGTTTGGAAACTTCACACCCTGTCCATTCTTTAATATTATCCAGCCATGTCTTCTTCTGGCCACCTCATCATCTTACTTCCTCTACCATACCTTCAAAAACATCTGTTATCATCAAGGAATGTCTCATCAGGTGCCCGTACCATTGGCATTTACAAAGTTTCACGATTGCCAACAGTGGTTCTTGTTGCCCAGCTAATGAATTAATTATATCATGCACAAAAAACATTGGTCTTGTGTTCTGGATAACAGATAACCAAAACAATTCTATAGCATTTGTTTTCAAATTCCTGCATTCTTCTCTCTAAATCTGCTCTTAAAGTCCAGCTCTTACAACCATATAGAAATATTGACAAAACCAAAGATTTATATAAGTTAATCTTAACACAGGTGGTGATCCTGTTTTTTCTGAGTTACCCATACAGTGTTTGGGATATGGCTGTTGTTCCTTCTTGGGATATACCCAATGCACATGAGTCGCCTGTAACTGAGTTTGGAAAATATTGTTGGAAGTCTTATCCTGCCACTAGATATTCAATTTTTTGGTAAAAATAGAAGATATTCAATATCTTTTCATGTTGTGAGTATGGTGTCCATGTTGCAGACCTATAAAGGAGAACACTGAGTATATATATATATGCCTATCAGAGTTGTGTATAAATGTGTCTTATAATTGTGGCAATATTTGTTAAAATGCATGCTGCCATGCTGGTAATGATAAAAGTTGCTGAATACAAGTTTTAATAGCGACCAGAGATTTGTGATGATACTTTAGTTATCTAATGGATCATCATCACTGCACTCCGGACACGTCCATAGGTGCTCAGATCTCTCCTTGAGTGTATCCGCCATTACACGTTGACTGAAGGTCCCAGTATACCATTGATTAACCATGATTCTTCCTCGCCTACGAAACCGCTCCTTTCTAATGACACCACATTTCAATCCAAGCTCCCTTATTCTAGTCACAGAACAAGAGTCATCATTACTTATAAAGTCATTTGTTTGTGCGGTTTCCCGTAGGACGTTCAAAATTTCTGCCCAATCCATCGCTCCGCCAACAGCCGTTGTAGCTGCGTGTGTGGCCAAACTATCTGCTCTCTCATTACCCAGGACTCCGCATGTCCCGGCACAAAAATAAAAGTCACTTTCTGCACACAGGAAGTCCTCACTGTACCCAGCCACTGTTCTCAAACGTACACCGCCTGCACTTGATGATACTTTGCAAGTCACAAATGAGATTAACCTTCACCGAGCCTATATCAATCGCAGCCGCCGAAAAACAAAATGGCCGCGCGCGCTGATGGCTGGCCGTCCCACCCAGCGAGATTATCGTGAGATTTACACGTACCACAGCCCGTGCACATAGCTGGGGACATGTGCAATCGAAGCCGGTACATCCCCCACTTCCGAAATGATCGTTTTTGAAAATGGCTAGCTATTCGTAAAAGTTTAAGAGCAATTAATCTGACCACATCTGTACACCGGTACGATGCCATGATGATGGATCGGTTTTATAGACCTTTATTTCATCGTATTTCGAATAAAATAACATTGAATCGTGGCTTGAATCATGGATTATTAGGTTATTTAGTTTCACAGCAGTGAATATACAGAATGCTGTGTTGGTTTGGGGACTTGTACGTTTGATATCGAATATTTTGAAGTGGCAGAAAAAATAACTCTAGGCCTAAGCTCAAAGAACGATTTTACTGCAAATCTACATGTTTTATACAGTTCCCCCGGCTATATTTTGATAATTTCGCAGTGAAAGAACATAAATACAACAGATTTGCATGATTTAGTTTACAGTGTTGCCAAGGAATTCAATATGTAAGGTAAGTTATTTTCTTTCCTTATTTTTTTCCTCTTTATTTGTTATAAAATATATGTTTTTTGTGAAAAACATCTTTACCACTTTCTCATACGTCTGGTATCACACACACACGTACATAAATTACACCAATATATGCATAATTCAATTCTTTATTTATATGTGCAAATATTATTTAAATATCTCTAACAACCAAAAAATTATCACATTTTCAAAACAGTCACCACCAATAATGCAAATTTTCAAAAAAGAATCCGGTGGCAGGGATTTTTTAATCTGGCTTGCTAAAGGTTAACAACTAATTGATAGAATGAGATGTGCACATCAAGTCAGTACCAATGTAACAATAGCAGATCATACTTACTGCTAGACTGTTATATAATTTCTTTACAAGCTCTTTTTCAGTTCAAGAATAGCTGATGAAAATATGATTCTTTGAAGTTTGTGCGCTGTGTTGACCTGCAAATGCATATGCAATCCCCATTGTATGATTGAGTAGATGTCTATCAGAAAACAGAAAACATATACAAATTTATGAAGCTAAAATTTATCACACAGAACACTTGCAAACTTATGAAGCTAAAATTTATCACACAGAACACTTGCGAACTTATGAAGCTTAAATTTATCACACAGAACACTTGCGAATTAATGAAGCTAAAATTTATCACACAGAACACTTGCGAACTTATGTAGTAAATGTCTATCAAATAAAATCACTGCTATCTGTCTCCAAGTCCATAACTAGTCAGGGTTGTAGCGTAACACATAGGATGCTTTAGCACAGAGTCCTCCAGTGATTTCTATCTTCAACAATGCATATGAGTGAGGAAAAATTGTGTCTTGTCCAGTCCTTGATGTTGTCTGTCCATGTTTTTATTTATCCTCCTTTGCTCCTTCCACCCTCGTCGGTTCCCTGGGGTAATGTTTTTGACAAGGAATCATGTCGGTATACATGTCCAAACCATGCAAGTTTTCATCATTTCACTTTTGAAAATAATGGTTCTTGTGGTCCTTTATACATTTCTATTTATTTCTTATGTACACTATAGTGTTATGCTCTCTATTGGAAATTCGTATAACTTATCTGTAATATTTGTTTTCAAAGGCCTGTAGACGTCTCTCCGTGTTCGCATGAGTGTCAAACTCTCACAACCACACAGCACAATAGAAAGCACTAGTTAGTTATAAACTTAATTTTCACTCTAACACTGATGTTGCTTTTCCGAATTAAGTTTAGCCTTGACATAGAAGCTAATGTCATCTCCAGCCGTATCTTTAATTCTGCTTTGCATTTTCCATTACAGCATATGCTAGATTCGAGATATTTTAATGAATTCAGTTTATATCCATTTATCATGATGTTGGTCTGTTCTTCTGTGTCTCTGCTGTTAACAAAAAGCTTGCTCTTTGCTGTGTTGATTTCCATTCTGTACTTTCTGGTAACTTTTTCCAACTCTTGCAATTCTTGTTCTGACCCAGCTATAAGATATGAGTTTGTGCATATGGGTCAGGCTGTCAGTGGTTGGTGTGCACATGGTGGGGACTCTCAGTGGGTGACGCACACATCTTTGCATCTGGCAGCAGTCTTCACAACTGTAACATACTTACTACATCTCTATCAAACGTATTGTAGCCATTTTGTATCTAGAACTGAGCTGCTAGCCAATTTTATAAAATGTTGATATGGTTAAGCAAACATGACACACATATGCGCGCGCACACACACATATACATACACACACATATATATATATTAGGGTGTGGGTGTGTGCGTGTTTGTGTATATATGTATGTGTGTGTGTTTAATTGTGTATATATATATGGAGATATATATACATATATATTAATTTATACATATACATACATATATATTATACATATATATATATATATATTATACATATACATACATACATATATATGCTGGTGTATATATATATATATATTTATCAGAATACATACAAAATGGTAGTCATACTCCTTGTACAGGTTTTCTGGAAAAATCTGACATAATTCTTATGGTTCAACATGTTACTAGTTGTAATACTGCTTACAAAATAATAAAAACAGAATGTAAGCCAACTTTTATTGTTTAAAATATGAACAAATATATTTCTGATAACATTCTTAATTTACTGCACATGATTCATCTCATAGGCTTCTCCCTTGGTAAGGAGAGTATGTCATCTAATGTAATTTGTATACAATAAAATAAACATGACAATTACTTACGTGTGGTGCTTGCTGATGGGTCATTTTCTCCCTTCAATAACCAGAGTCCTCCCCGAACATTCTTCTGCACCAGAAGGTTCTCACTGTCGTTCAAGTTCTCTAGTGTAGCTACTAGTTCAGGAAAATCAATGATCAATTGTCTGACATTCTTGTCAAAGGAAAGAGTCCATAGACATTCTGCACTGTTTGCTTGCTCTTTGACATCCGTGTGTTGAAGCATAAGAAGGAAATCTGCAAGTGCACCCTCTTCAACAATCTGTCAAGTTCAAGAAAGCCATATGACATTGTTTCAGCAATTAGGTGTGGCAGACATGTGGAAGGGTAGTAACATAAGACCTTAGACTATGTAGGGAGAAATCCACACCTTTTACACTTCAGTGTATTTTGACACCTAGACCTAACTACAATACAACAAACTATGATCATTAGTGTATAGCTTATCTATTCCATTTTAAATTAGTGGGGGTATTGAAAACATACATCGTACGCGTATGTTATTCTTCTCGAACCCCAGGAATTGTGAGCAATTAACTCTTACTTCCTATGTGCAGTGGGGAGGTTTCTCCGAGCTTTCTTTGCATACCCAGGAGGCTTCAGTTTTCAGCTTAGTGCAATGCCTATTTAAATTACCTTCTACTCGGAGGCGGTATATGTCACGAGACTAGCTGATAGTTTGCCTGGGTCACCCATTGCTTGTCTTTTCTTCGACGAGGCACTTCACAGCCAGCGAGCTGTTCCTCATATAGGAATACCATTCCATTACCACCATTTGTGTCCCTAGGTCCCAGACCTAATTTCTTCCGCATGCGCCATGTTGGCTAACTAACGGCGATGGTCGAATTAGAATCAGGGTTGATACACCTTTGTAGACAAGGTGCTGCTTTGTCAATCAAACACGTCAGGGGTCTGGGATTTGACCTGTGCATTTCTCACGCACTCACCTCGCTCGCTTGAGATGGCCTTCCAATCCATCACCAGGCACAGTCTGTGTATTTTGATTCTTCACCATTGTGTATATTACCTCAAGATATAGGTAAAATAAGACAATCTCGGACAAGGAGCTTCACAGTGGGCCCTTGGGTACTGAACCCAATTCTCTTTGTATGAGCAGTGTTGGGCAACAGCCGACAGTCGAGTTGGGCTTAGTTGACAGTCGAGTTGGACTTAGTCTGCAGCGTCGTTAGAGACTTGCGCCCCACCTCTACGTTGCCCAAAGTGTCCAGAGTTCGAGTCTCAACACTGATTTAGTCAGACGATTGAACAATGCACTCTCTGACATTTGTTCCATACTTGTCCTGTGTGCAATGGGAAGCTGTATTAAAAGTTTTTTTTTTATACCCAGGAGTGCATGTTCAAGCTGGTGTATCCAATACTTGAGGCACGACTCCTTCTTTGAAATAGGATCAATTGGGATGGGACATGTGGGCTTCTGTGTGTTCTTGAGCATGAACAGCACTTCTGCCAGTCTGCCTCATGCTGGCCTATTGTAGCTTCATTGCCACTGAATTGATTCATACACTACACTGCTCTCTAGCATGTATTACCGTTTCCAGATTCGGTGTGTACTCATAAGATCACCGTATGTTAGGGACATTGACATTGGTCGCACCTCCAATGTCTCTGCTTTTTTTAAGCCTGCTGAGATGGAATGCACAAATGCCTTTCATCACAGTGTGCCACAGAGATGTTGGATGTAATGGTGTAGAGTTTTCAGAGATATTTCCTGTCTCTCTGCAGGCAGTTCTCATTTCATCTACAGCATCCACATCCTTGGACATGAGTCTAAAAGTGTTAGCCAAAAATACAGCAAGAATTGCTGTATTTCTGTTTCCATGGTGCACTACGAGGAGGTAGTTTTAGGATCTTGGTTTTCTGCTAACACTGGGTCTGCATGAGAGCAATGTGAGACCCTTTGCACTCACGTGTAGACAATAAAATGAAAGGTTATGAACTTAAGTAAGTGTAGATCTTTGCCCCATTTTATAGCAAAAAAGGTGATACAAACCATTATAAAATTGAGGGAGATCGCCACTGCAACAGGTCTAGCAGATCGGCAGTGTGTAAATGTGTGCTAAGAATAGATATGTATAGTTTTGCAACTTTAATTTGAAAATAAAAACAGAATAAAAAGTTGATAAGTTTCATTTTAAAGCTGACTATATCTTTGGTGTGGTAGCTCTGAAGCTAGGCAGGGTGGGGCATCCATTTGTCCTGACATAAAATATTGCCAAAGGCAGTGGATATAAATTGATATCCCCCATATGGATGTGGAAAGCAATGGGACACTGCCAGACTACTCTCCCAAGAAGAAAGTCATGGCGACTCAAGAATGTTGAGAATATCATGGACTGTCGGAAAAACTAATGTAGAGGTGTTGAAAGAGTCAAATGCGAAACGGATCTTAATCAATAATATAAGAAAGAGACAATCTTCATTTTTTGGTCACTTCATGAGACAGGGAGGTTTGGAGAACATAGTCACAACAGGCAAGATTGAAGGCAACAGAGACAGAAGGCGACAATGTGAGAAAATATTAGACAGTTTTACAACCTGGCATGTCAGAGAAACAACAGTGAGCTTGATACATAATACTATGGACAGAGAGCTATGGAGAGCCATGATCACTTACGCCAGCCGGCATGGCACCTGATGATATCTTTGGATGGTTAGATGATTGTTACAATCATATATATCGCTCTCATAGCATCTGCATTTTTTTCATACATTTTTGAATGCGACCCTTGCCCCAAATAACTTGTGAACCTTTTTCCTAATTCACATTGTTAGAAACTATCATAAATCCCGATGAAAAAACAAAGTAGCCAGACAAGATAATGTTTTTAAGAACTTAACAACACAATATATATTTCAGTTTAAACATTTACAAAATTGTGATATTAATAGATAACAGCAGACAGAGTGAAAAGTTGGTACCTCAAAATAGTGTTACTATGGACATTTGTATGCAGTAGAGACCATATGCAAGAAACCTACTATTTGAGCTGAAAGTAGCCTGTGCACCTTGATGGGAATTTACATCAACATACACTTTCTGTAGGTGGGACACTCAGTTGACATGTCATAACCCCAATCAAAATGTTATTGGGGTTATGGACATTATCATATGTGGTTGTATGTTTGATTCTTTCTTGCCCATGAAACCACTCCTTTCTAGCGACACCACATTTCAAATCAAACTCGCTTATTCTATCATGGAACCAGAGTCATCGTCACTTATACAGTCATTTGTTTGTGGTTTTTCCCGTAAGGTGTTCAAAATGTCTGCCTGATCCATCACTCCGCCAACAGCCATATTAGCCACATGCGCAGCCAAATTATCTGCTCTCTCATTACCCCGGACTCCCACATGTCCCAGCACCAAAATAAAAGTAACTTTACGCACACAAGAATTCTTGACTTCATCCAGCCACTGTTCCTGAATGTACTCTGCCTGTACTTTTACAATTATGCTCATCAAATCACTGAGTATACAGGCATGTGTCACAGTCTACGAGCACACCCATTTAAAAGCTTTGGTTACTGCCAAAATTTCCATTGTCGTGCTGCTTGTTGTCTGAGCAAATGCACCACATTCCTCTCTGGTGGTCTTCCCTCACCTTTGAGCCGTGAAGGCCCAGGCACTCCTGATGTGTCTCTCAACTGACCCATCTGTATTATGAGAACTATAAGAGCTGCAAGTGTGCACACTTTTAGGCATATTGTACTTATTAAGGTTTTATTTGTGTAAAAATAATTCGCTACATAATTACGTTTATTTTATTCTTAAAACTAATCAACCCTATAGCATACTTGCCCATACCTGTAAGGTTTTTCCCTTGTCTGCCATATTTGGCGATGTAACCCTTACATTACTGATTACATTAAAAAGAAATATCAAGACAAATCATTCATGACAATGTAGATAGGCATATATTCTGTAAGTCTATTAGAAGGCAGGATTTACATACATTTTGGTCAAGTTTGTAACAAAGATAGTAAAGAAGTGGTTTCAATATGATGTTATAGAACAAATAAGACAAACAATAAACATAAGAATTTAACATACATTATTTTATCACTGATTTGTGATTCCTGTATTGAAATATTGTACTTTATAAATAATGCTCTGTAAGAGTTTTTTTAACTGACTTATTTGGACATGTTGTATGAGTTTTCATTTCACCAGGTTAACAGATATACTATAGTATTTAATACATTCCCCAAAGTGATATTTTTAAAGAATTGATTATCAACGTCAATGCATATATGACCTTTGCTTTGTTGGAATCATTGACTGCCAGCTTGGCAAGCCCCTGGGTAAGTTCTGAGGGTGTGAAGCCACGGAACCTTCTCTTTTGTTTGTTCTCTAGGGCTTTGTGTATCCAGTATACAATGTTTTTAATCGTATCTGAAAAAAATAGTCCATACAACAGAAGTTATTCACCAGACAAGTCTATGCATTTATTAAGCATTAGATACACAAATATTTGGGAGATACTTGTGTGTCACAGTCAGAAACACACATATCAATATCATGCTTCAAATTCTTGTATCATTCATTGACTATAGGCTTATTTTGATAGTCAAGCATGAATCAATATGATCTCCATGGAGTCTCAAGTCTAAGTACTGGGAAAAAAACAACATCTCTGAGTGCCTTTGAGGTAGAGAGTCATGGAAAAGTCTCAGTCATATTAAATAATAAACCTTTGAATTTTTACAAAGATCTTAAAAACCTGTCCATGTCAAAGAATCACAAGGAGAAAGATATCCAAGAAAAAACTTTCCCATGACAAAGAATCAGCAGGAAAAAGATCTCAAAGAGAAAACTTTCCCATGATAATGAATCACCAGGAGAAAGATACCCCCAAGAGAAAACTTTCCTATGACAAAGAATCAGCAGGAAAAAGATCTCAAAGAGAAAACTTTCCCATGATAATGAATCACCAGGAGAAAGATACCCCCAAGAGAAAAATTTCCTATGACAAAGAATTACCAGGAGATATCCAAGAAAAAACTCCCATGACAAAGAATCACCAGGAAAATTATCTCAAAGTGAAAATTTTCCCATGAAATACAATCACCATAAGAAATATCTCCAAGAGAAAACTTTCACATGACAAAGATCCACAGAAGACAGGTGTGTTGGGCCATTGGCACAAATAAAATGACAACACAGTGCATTAATATTTTTTGGACTAGATTCTGCTGGAAATCTATTAGGACCATTTCCCTGCTACAAGATAGATCCAGCGGGAGATTGAGGATGAATGCTAAAGAAGACATGACAAAGGAGAAGAAGAAGAAGATATGAATCACTAGGAGAAAGACCTCGAAGAGAAATCTTTTTCAAGACAAAGAATCACAGAGAGAAATACCTCTAAGAGAAATCTTTCTCATGACAAAGAATCACTATGAGAAAGATCTACACAAGGAATTTTTCCATGACAAAGAATCACAGAAAGACCTCCAAAAGAAATCTTCTGCACGACAAAGAATCACCAGGAGGAAGATCTCCAAGAGGTCAAACACCAATACGTTGACACTAAAAAAAAAATATAAATCCTTTATGGATTAAAACAAATAACAACAAACAGAAATTAGAATTGGATCATACCTACTCTCCGATGGGGACCTCAATATCAATAACCATCATTGCCATTATTTGAGCCTCAGAGGATTAACAACAGATAAATCACCCAAATGTTGCTTAGGTCTGAAAGGGGAAAAAATAATTGTTCCTCTTTAATGTATTCCCTATATATAGCAATACTAAGGAGGTTTTGGGGATGGAATTGACTGCCAATACCAAATATTTAGGTGAGACAAGTCGAATGTGTCAGTTCAAAGGATGCAGATATCACAGCCGAGCTGTAAACTATGGTATAATACATTTTATTATCTGGGTTACATGCTATAAACAAGCAACAGTGTGAGAAAGAATGCAGAAGAAGAATAGGTCATAGATCTATATAGATGAAACAAGCTTTGTAACTAAGAAAATATACATAGATATAAGGGAGAAAAATAATATATACAACTAGATATGAGAATCTGAATATTGTGTATTTCTACATTTTTCTTCAACATTTATTTCTATTTGATCTGCTCTTTGTTTATAAATATCCTAATCATATTTTAAGCTATACTCTTGTAGAAGCAGCTATACTCACAAGATCATTTCTGAAGTACTCACCTGTTTCATCAATAAGTTTAGCATTCTCATCCTCCTCTACTATGTATGCAAGTGTCAACATAGCAATAGATTTGAGCAACTCATCATTAGAGTTTATTAAGGGCATCACTACCTGCAGATCACACATCACAGAAAAAACAGTCACTAAACAGTCTCAGACTTGCATCAACACTAACTTCTTGTAAAACACCGTATAGTTAGTTAATCGTTGGATCATCATGACTGCAAACTGGATACATCCATAGTTGCTCCAATCTCTCCCTGAGTGTATCTGCCATTACACTTCTGCTGGTTGACTATCATTCTTCTGCACCCTCTTAAATATTCACTTTTAGCAACACTGCATTTCAAACCCTGATCTTTAATCCTGGACATTGAAAAAATAATCACCATCCACACTTGTCTCACTCTCGCGTGCTATATCTTTTAAGGAGTTCAAAATGTAAGTTCGATAATCCATTGCCCCATCGCCCTAAGCCACAATCGCGCATGACTCCAGTTGATCTGCTCTTTCATTGCCTCGAACACCCACATGTTCCAGCAATAAAATAAATGTAACAACTTTCAGCCTCATCCTCCTCAAGGCCTCAATCCACTGTTCGTGAACAAGATCCACTTGTCATCTACTAAGGTTTTCTGTTTCTTGGTTGGTTTGTCTAGTTAACCATTGGTGAGACCCACAGATGCAACCGCATGCGCGACCATGCAACAGAAAACCTTAGTAGATGACATGCCTTTATATTGAGGTTATCTTCTTATAGAAGCTTCATGGCACGCCATCTATACAATCCAGTAGTCGTAACCTTCGATAATAGTTACCATGTTGTTCCGACAGGCCGACATTGTGCTTGAACTAGTTACAGGCATGGTGTGGGTGGGCGGAACAACAAAGAAACCTGTCGCAGCGGCCAGAGTTGTGCCCTGATGTCAACGTCTGTTTCGGCAGCATTAGACTCGAAACACCATCGAGTCGAATGGCTGCTGGAACAGAGGGCAGAGCACTTATGGGAATGCCCCATGTGATGTGAGGCCAGTTTCTAATCATGAATCATAGAATCACTCAAGATGCATATCTGTGTTACCTTCTGTGTGCCTACCCACTCAAATGCTTTGGTCACCACCATAATTTCCATGGTCATGCTACTCTTAGTAACAGCTAAGGCTCCACTCACCTCCCTGAATGTTTTACCTGCGCACTGAGCTGTGAAGGCCCAAGCACTGTGAACATTCATGAGGTAAGATTCTTTATAGAACATAGTCTTGAACTCCTCATGACCCTGGGTGAGTAGAGCTGTTGAAGCTAAAGGCATGCTGAAACAATCTGAGATGTCTCTTATTCATCATCCTCTATGATGGACCAGCATCTATAGCATCCATTATTAATCTGTATATGCAGTTGTGTCTCTTCACGTGGCCAAAATACCTCAGCTTTCTTGTTATAATGTTAATTAGAAGCAAACCATGTTTGATATTTTCTTATCACCTTTTGATTCATCTTTCTTCACTATCTATGGTATTCTCAAAATCCTTCTACATCATCTTCTGTAGCACTAGGAGTGGGAAATATCAATCCTAACAACAACAAATATTCTGTCACATTGTACTAAAATATATATATATATATATTATATATATGAATGTTCAAATAAGACTTGCTAACCCCCACCATTGTATAGAAGGTGAATGATATTCTACATATCAACTGGAAAGTCAGAGCTTGAATTGTTTGAATGAACATACGGTAGAACAGACAACTCTGGAGTGAGGGTAGTGAAATACAAAAGTGACACTAGTGCTTCAATTATTTCTTCTGAGTTCATTCTCAAACTCTCCTGCTGGTTAGCTGGATGTAATCCAGAGAACAGAATGAAAGTAATAATAATATCTATAACTCATCAATGTTGTAGGAGTGCCACATTGGAGACATCAACAAACAAGTTATCCAAACACTTGTACTCAGTCATTTGGATAAGTGTGGAAAAATCATGCCCTGACCATTTATTGATGTTGCCAATACAAGACTTTTGCAGCTCTTCTTCTTCCAATATCAACTGTTTTTTTGCACAATAGTTTTAGAAAGGAAACAATGCCTCATCATACGTTCAAATGAAATAATCTTATGCCACTTCGCTACCACTAAAGTGGTTGTTTGTCTATTTGGCTGTGAACAAATATATTTATCTTATGGCTGATTTGTAACAGGTGTCAGTAATATTTATACAGTGGAATCCCTTTATAGTGCATCACTTTATATAATATATTTCTCCATTTAACAAAACTTTTCAAATGTAGGCATATTCTGTATTTCTTTATATTGTATATAGAAAACATTTCTGTTATAATTTTTGGATTCAGACTAAATTGTTATAATGGGATTTGACTGTATTCATAAGTTAATACTCATAAGCTAGAATTGTTCTTTCTGTGTCTCCATATAGTGTCTAGTTCTCACATTTATATAAATGTATTTTCATGCAGGTTATGATCTATGAATGGTAAAAATGGTGAATGGTAAAAATATGATCATTCAACCTTATAAAAATTAGCTTTAAAACGAAATTTACCATTTTTATTCTTTTTTTTTTTTGCAGATTAAAGATAGAAACTATACACAACTATTCTTAACACACATCTACACACTGGCGGTTTGCTGGACCCGTTGAAGTGGTGATCCCACACAATTTTATAATAGTCTGTAGGCACCATCACTTTTTTTTCATGCGGCTCTTTGCTCCATAAAATGAGACAAAATAAAGCATTTATCAAGTGCATAAACTGTCATGTCACACTTAAATGGACAATGCGTTGATATTTAAGACACTACATTCTGGCCACAAAACAGTACACGACAGAAATGATGCCTTTGAGATGTGGGTATATAGACGAATAGGGAGAACATCATGGAAAGAGAAGAAAACACAAAGAGAGGTGCTAAAAACACTTAATAGGAAGAAAGAACTACTAAGAGAAATAAAGATCAATCAAATAAAATATTTTGGACACATTAAAAGACATGACACCTTATTGAAGATCTTACTTGAGGGAAAAGTCAAAGGGAAGCGAGCAAGAGGTAGGCAGAGACACAAGTGGGAGAGTAGCATCACAAGATGGACAGTTTAAAGTATAGTAGAGTGCACCACCAAGACAAGAGACAGGGGATGTTGGAGATCCGTTGCAGCCAACCTTCGTTGCGGAGACGGCACTTGATGATAAACTATCATTGTATTGTCTACACGTAAGACTTATGTTTTCAATATCCTCAGTAATGTAAGATTGATAGATAAGCTAAACACTGAATAGAGTTTGGTGTCCCGTAGTTAGATCTAGGTGTCAGAATACACTAAAGTGTAAAGTGTGCAGTTTTTGCCCCCCCCCCTATCCTATATGATGCATGCAGGGCCGGCCCTAACAATTGTGGGGCCCAATGCGAAACGGATTGTGCAGGGCCCAATCTGGGTAGGGAAGAGGATAATAAAATAAATTATAATATGAATTTATGGGCCTATGAAGTGCGGGGCCCACTGCGGCCGCATAGGTTGCAATGGCCTAAGACCGGCCCTGGATGCATCCCATAAAACTATACCTCCGAGCAAGGCAACATTAACAAATTGAACAGAAATTAACACAGGATATTTCTACTGAGAATGTGACACTACTATCTAAACTCGCACTCACACAGAATTGGTATTAGCAGCTCTGCAGCCTACATATGTGGGGCAGCAGCACAGACACCAGAACATGTAGGCCTACTACATGATTGTCACAGTTTCACTGTTCTCGAAATGACAATCGGACTTACAGGAGCTTCTGTGCAAAACAAGTTGTTGGGAACCCAAGATGACCTAAAACAAAGCGCTCTATACATGACCAATATTTGACTGGATGTTTAACAATTGATCGCAGAAGAAGAAAATACATCCCAAAAGTAATCACTGAAATAAATAGGCAGGACTATATATTTTTAAATATGTACAATAGGCCAATAGCCTATGACATCAAACGTAGCATACCAATCGCATAATCTCTCATCATCATTAAGTATCCTCTCCGCAACGTAGGTTGGCCTCGATGCACCCGCAACATTCCCTGTATTTTACCTTAGTGTGGCCAGGGTACAACTCCTCTATTGAGTTCTTCCCCTTAAGGAACCAGGCTCATGGATGAGAAACGGTTCAGTACCCAATGGGCACAGGCACAGCACGTCCAATTACACGAGGCAAGTTCATAGACAGTGGAACACCTCGCGCGAGTCAAACGAGACCAAAAATCGTCTGGGCGAAGAGTCGCCACTACGCGTGCCTGGAGACAGATATAGAGGCTGTCACAAGCTAAGGGTAGCCCACCCGAATTGTCAAGGCATGCCGAAATCGGATGTGCTAGGCCTACAAGGCGCACAACGTAATCACGCTCCCGGCGGAAATCGCATGGATATCCGTGATGGTTACAATGGAGCGAGCGCAAAACAAACAAACAAACCTTAGTGCTTATGTAGAGCACAAGATGTTTGTAGTTGTATGATAACCAACAGACTATCGGTCTATGTGGTATACATATGAAAACATGCACATGATAATATACAAGATATTTTCAACCATAAGGTCTTTTCAAGAATATACAAAACAGTAAACAAACAATAGAAACAGTAAAAATAATGTTATCCTACTAAAACAGAGGCACCAGAATGCAGACATTAAAACAGTACGATGTCAAAGACGCCAATGACATACGAGTAAAAAAGTTGTCCTGGAAGCGGGTTTAAAAAAAAAGAAAACGGGGGAAAATTAAAACGGTATGAAAAAAGTATTACTGAAAACAACATGGACAGCAATAAAATCCAAAATGTAAACAAATGAGTGATCCCAATTAAGGTTTAAGGGTACTAAACTCAAATGTAAACTGATTTTAAAGGGTGTATCTAGATTTAGCATCAGTGGTAACGACAGTGACCTGGATATGAAAGCACCATGATGACAATCACCACTGAATTGTATGGCGACAGGAGTAGGTTTGCTTTTTTTTAATGGCATGAAGATGCCTACAGAAGCGGCCACTCAATCTTAAGTCCATCTCACCTATTAGTTAGTCGTTGGATCATCGTCACTGCACTAGGACAAGTCCATAGGTGCTCAGATCTCTCCTTGAGTGTGTCCGCCATTGTACGTTGACTGACCATCTTTCTATCTCGCCCACGAAACCGCTCCTTTCTAGCGACACCACATTTCAAATCAAGCTGACTTATTCTAGTCATGGAACAAGAGTCTCATCTATTGGCATATATAGGCCTAACCCATGACAACTTGTGTACATGTATGTTATTGTCACTTTGGACGCCCTACTATTTTAATGTCTGCGTTCTAGTGTCTCTATGATAGTACTATTGTTTTTACTGCTTTTATTGTTTGTTCACTGTTTGCTGTATATATTCTTTAAAAAGAATATGTTGGAAATATCTTGTATATTGTTATTTGTATGTTTTCATATGTAGGCCTATACCACATAGACTGATAGTCTGTTGGTGGTTGTAAAACTAAAAAAATCTGGTGTTCTACCTATTCCTAAGTAATTGTATATTCCTACAATTTTACAGAAGTCTTATTTATTATCGATTGTCGAATTTTACCTCAGTGGTGCAGACTACGAACTGGTCACAACAGACTGAGAAGTCACATGTTCCGAAAGCTGAAGATTGGTGAGACAGACCTGTGCAACTGTGGACTGAGCCCAGAGACTGCGGAACACATTCTTCATGCCTGTCAACTCTACCAAGAAGAGAGGGAGAAAATATGGCCTACTGAGACGGCACTGCTTCCAGACTTGAGGGGTTCCATGGATGACCTGAAGCGAATCGCACAATTCATTGAAGCTATTGGTGCTGTAACCTGATATCTGACTGAAGAACGATGAAGAAGAAGAAAAAGTCATCATCCGCTATCCCCTCAAGCTATTGCAAACTAACTCAATCTTTTACTAAAAGTCTTGTCTGTCACTGTGTTCTCATCCAAAAGACGCACACAAAATGAAATCAAAATGCACCATATGTCGATTGTCATATGTCCTGATATCTTTGCCCATGAAGCCAACCTATCAGCTGTTTCAATACACTGAAATCCAGCATGATCAAGGCAACATATCAAGGAAGGCGTAGAATCCCAATGTACTCCATTCACACATGGCGCAGTCATCCATTCTTAAAGTTGTGTGGTTCATAGAGTGATCATCGACATAATAACGACCTTGACAATAGCCACAACCTAATCTTGACCCCTAGTTACTAGTTATTTCCTCTCCTTCCGCTTTCACTGAAATAACCAACACGAATGTATGTCGTGTGATTTCTGCCGAGTAGTAGGGCTATGAAATAGGCACCTACGTTGTGCAGCCTTTTAAATTTGTGCCAAGTAGTATTCGTTTTCGGTATATTAATTGTTTAGTTTCTAGATCAGCTAGTAAGGTATAAGTGTTTGACAATGATTATGAACTCACCCTGGCCAGGCTCTCGCTAGCATCACTGAAGTTCCAGCATGTGTTGTAAGTGTAATATGTTGGGAACCAAATGTCATCATTCTTAAAGATTCCCAAACTGTTCATCTGTTTCAGCATGGTTACTGTTATCTCTAGTGATGACAAGATCAACAAATAGCACGTCTAATACACGGTTTACTGAACAGAAATATTTGTAAGAACTCAAAATTACTTAAAGGGGGTAAAGGATTGACTTCACTTTACTCGGGTTACCCATATGAACTCTGTTCTTTTTAACGAAGTGGCACGCCGCCTGCTGATAGTACTGTTCACTGCTTATAGGTTCAAGCGATAATTTTCACGGATCTCCGTGAAAAATCCACTTTATAAGCAAGATACTGTCAGTGGGATTCGAACTCGCGATCTCTTGACTTAAACTTAAAATTTGTCAATGGTGATTTGTAGATCAGCCTCAGAGTTGGCATTTAGGACACAGTTATCAGCAAATAGGAGATCACTGATGATGTTTGATTTGACTTTGGTTTGTGCTCGAAGCTACCGAAATGAACAATTTCCCATCAATGCGATATCTGTTGTCTACTCCCAAGTCCAGATCTCTGAAAGCATCATCCAACATAGCAGAGAACATGATGCTAAACAGGATAAGTGCTAATAAACATACCTATTTAACTCCGTTTGAGAAAGCAAAAGTTGCAAAGTCTCTATAATTCTAAACTGTAGAATTCCATCATACAATTCCTGCACCACTGTATCGCAAATTTATTTGCTCAAATATGTCCAGTTTGTATCCACACCCTGCCGAAGATGGATGTATCGGGCCACTTGAGCAAATAAAAATTGCGACACAGCGCATTTGCATTCTCTGGACTACATCCTGCTGGAAATCTAGTAGGACCATTGTTCTGCTACAATAGATATCCAGCAGGAGTTTAAGGATGAGCGCTGAAGAAGAAGTATGCACACCATGCTCATCTAGTAGTGAAGATTGTAAATATTCGTCTAGAGCAGTGTTTCTCAACGTGGGCAATTCGAACACCTTGTAATTAAGGCTTCATTTATCGAATAATTCAATTTTTCAATATAAAAAATATGTGCACGTTAGATTGGGGGGGGGGGGGTCCATAACAATTTTAGAAAGATATGTGGGGCATGGTAAAAAAAACGGTTGAGAAACACTGGTCTAGAGCATAGATTCCCATAGTGGGTGGTACCGTCGCCCAGTGGGTGATGAAGACTTCTCGGGGTGCTGGTAGGTTCAGAAACAACTTGTGGGGCGGGCTCCCAGGCGGTCGGTGGCTACATGCAGTAGAAATTACTAATATACCTTTAAAAATTCATTATTTTCGTGATTTTGCAATTGGATTATCATTTAAAATTTAAATTTTGCATTTTAATTCATTGTATACCAATTTTATGCCATTATGACTCTTGTGGTCTCGGGTTCAATCAACGGTTGGTACAGCATTTTTTTCTTTCGAAGGTACAATCAAAAATTCGCGCTGTCTGCTATTGCAAAGCGGCCTTTATTTCTACTGCCCACAAAAAAGTCTCACTGCACTCCTTCACAGCAAAACATGCAGTAACGAAAGCAATGTTTTATTTCAATTATTTAATAATTTGAAAATTAACCATATGTGGACATAAATAGATGTCATTTTCTACGTGAAAGAGAAAATAAAACGCGTATAAATGTGTGAGAAAACTTCTGTTCAAGATGAATTTGTCAGGGAGAATATAAGGGACATAAAAAAATTACAATCTCGATATACTCGGAGTAAATGAATGCATATGGCTAGACACGGGTAGGAACTATTTTTCGAATGATATAACCAACAAAATTATGGAACTTACCAGTTCAACAAACAACATCTCAGTAAACAACCAAATACTTTAAAAAGTCTCCAACTTCAATTACTTGGTCAGCCAAATGTTTGTTGACTGAGACTAAATGAAAGAAAGACATACACTCATAGCAGTTGCAGATAGCACATTCACTAAACTAATATCTGGAAATCCAAATATCTAGGAAGAAAACCAAGCTAACACGATATAAACCCTGTATTGTCCCAGTATTAACGTATGGAAGTGAAAGCTGGAAATCAACTCAAGCAACAAACCAAAAATTAAACAACTCTGAAAACAAATGTCTCAGGAAACTAAGGAACATAAAAAGGAGCGATTTCGTCATAAATGGTGATTTAAGAAATAAAACACACCAAAAATATGTGTCAAATGTCATAAGAAAACGCAGATGAAATACATCAATCACGCTTTAAGACCAGATGAAAACAGAATAAACGAACAAACCCTTCTGTGGACACCTGAGGGTAAAAATAAAACAACAAGGAAGGCCTAAACAAATCTTAAAAAACAACATACTCTGTTCACATACAGAAGGGGAAATAATAGTCTGCAAGACCATACAAGAACTAAAATTGCAGAGAGCAGACCGCAACAAATGGAGAATCACATCCTCGCCTGTGGCACGACAGGAACAAACAAACAAACTATTATAACCACTTTTCAAATTTATCTGTAGTGTCTTACAGAAAAGAAAATTTACTTACATACTGCTAACACATGGTGGTTCTCCATGTTGATTTCAATTGTGCGATTCATAAATCACTAATTTTGGCGCCTGCATAAATCAATGAACTACCCAAGGAAGCCTATAACAATCCCCAATTTTCAGAAGCACACGTTAGTATGGCAGAAGACAGTTGAGAATAAGGGTGCAGAACTGCTGGCTCATTATAAGGCACAGATTGGTCAGAGGAACTTAGGAAATTACAATGAAATAATGAAAACAGTCACAGACATGTGCAATACACACCTGAAACTGGATGGAATTTTAGTTTTTAAGGAGATATCAATAAACCAGAGGTGGGCGTGTTCACTGTTCACGCCCACTGTCAATTCAATTGCAATTAGAAAATTCAAGGGAAATAAGAGAAACACTTCAATTGTCCCCTGGTGAAATCAGGGGAGGCAAGCCAGAAACTTGGCAGGTAGACATCATCTAGTACCATTTCTGCAACAAAGGTTGGCTGCAACAGATCTCAACATCCCCTGCCTCTTGTTTTGGTGATGCACTCTGCTAGACTGTACCCTGTCCATCTTGTGATGTTATTCTCCCACACGTATCGCGTATCTCTGTCTACCTCATGCTCGTTTCCCTTTGACTTTACCTTCAAGTAAGGTCTTTAATAAGGTGTCATTTCTTTAATGTGTCCAAAATATTTTATTTGTCTAATCTTGATTTCTCTTAGTAATTCTTTCTTCATATTAAGTGTTTTTAGAACCTCTTAACTTTGTTTAGTTCCTACTCTTGTGGCAACGAATACAGTGTATAGTATAATAACGTTAAATGCACACACAGTTTCGCAATAGCATTTCACTCAACCAACAAAATATATTTCACTTTCAAACTGAACACATTGATTGCAGAATATTTTGCTTTATGATTTTTATTTAAAACAAAATTAAATTCCGTATATTGTCATTTCTTGCATCCAATATCTTAAAGATGAGTATAACTCAATCTTTATTTATTATGTAACAACGATCTGGATACACAATACTGGAGATCGAGATACATGATCATATATGATTATATATAGTAAATATATATAATATAATATATAATATTCAGCCCATCCTTCTTTATGGAAGAGAAATGTGGACAGTAAACAAAATTAAGTGTGCAGGATAAGGTGGAGTCATCTGATATGTGGTTTTTAAGAAGAATGATGAACATTTTTCCAGGCATGGACAGCCAAGAAAAGTAATGTACAAGTTTTCAGTCATGCAGGAAGAGTAGAAAAGGACAACTTATAGCAAAAATTAAAATCAGAAAATCAAGATTTTTAGGGTTGAAAAACAATTGTTTTGGAAAAACAGTTTTGATGAAAAAACGGAACTAGAACATTTAGTAACCACTAATTAGCTAATGTGTGATGTCATTCAGTGAGTTGTGTAAACGTCCTCATGTAGGATGTGTAGATGTCATTGTGTGGGATGTGTATGTGTCATACTGTAAATGCATATAATATGCCATGTGATCTGTGTATAATATGATTCAAACCTAATTCCACTATAACTAATTTGACTTGGACTTCTTGGGACCAGAAGCTGGAGAGGCCTGCATATCAGGAGATACTTGAAGAAGATGTGTCTCCATTATAAACTTCATTTGTTTTGTTTCATTCCTTATAGCCCATGCTCTTTGCTCTATTTTACCTATTGTAGAGTGCATTAGCTCTCCGCCCTGCTCTCCATGAAATCCTAGACCAAATCTGTATCTGTCTAGCCATGGCACACAATGAAATTCTAAAATGTGCTGTTTGGGTATAACTTTTTGAGGAAAGAATCTTATGTACAGTGTCATGTATGTCTTAATGCATGCTTGTATATCTGAGATAGACTGTGTGTATAGGGGATGTGAATGAGATACTAAATTGTGTATATCACTGTATGCATTGTTCAGAGCATCAAACAGGTTACGAACTTTGAATGCTTTCTCAATAATTGAATATGTGGATGTATATTCGGTTGTTGTTGCTACAATTGTCTTGGTTAAGTCAGTGTATACTGGTGTTGTGAGATATTTGTTGCAGTGGTTGCCATTGAAAGATCTACTGTGAAATGATTGTATGTTAATATGATGTTTGTGTAGTATTTCGTCTAGTTTAGAACACACTGGACCAGACCTGGTAGTAAGTGGAACATAAAGCAAGTTATGCAAAGTGTCCTCACATGCTGACAGTTTTGTCTGGAACACTTCCTTTTGAACAGGATCAGTTTCAAACACAACACATCCTTGCAAGAGCTCCATTTCGGATGTCTTGCATTCAAGGAGTTTCCAGTTACTACCATATCTGGACAGTGTTTCTGCTTTTTTATTCCTGTTTTCACTGGTATCCTGTTCTATTGCTGCATCTATAGTGTCTGCTTCAATCTCTAAGAGTGTATGGTGTTTGTGAACTATACCAAGAAGAATGTGTAAGTATGGTGGACAGACTCTATCAATGTCAATATCTAACAATGGGGAATGTATACTATTGTGATAAAACTTTGCGTACTCCTTTCTCTCAAGTCCATATTTTCTAAATCTTCGATTATCTGTGTACAGCATAGCAAGTGTTCGTTCATGAATAACTGTTTGAGGTTTCTGTATGTCTGGTTTTTCTTGCAAGCACCACAAACAAGAAAATGTGCCTTGAGCTCCAGACAATCCATATACTTTACATAAGAAGTCATAATCCCCAAACAGAAATGTCACTATATTTTTCCCTTTCCACTCTATTCCCTCTACTTGTTTAATGTTTTCCCTAAGATCCGCTATCATAACTGTTAAGTTGTCATAAGTGTCTTTAATTTTTGCCATTCCTATCATAGTGGTATTGAATTTGGAATTAGGTCTGTCTATATTCCCTATTTGTAAAAATGTTTTTAAACTGCTCTTACCGTGATCTCCTCCAAATTTCACCCAAATTTCATTGTCTGGTATGTGTCTAGCGTGCCATGTCAACTGCTTCTATAGTGCACCTATACAAAGGCAAAGGTACCAAACAGTCTTGCGATAATCATAGGGGCATATCACTTTTGTCTATTGCTGGTAAAATTCTCGCTCGTGTCATACTCAACAGATTAAATAATTCTCTACTAAACGAGCTACTCCCAGAGAGTCAGTGCGGTTTTCGTGCAGGTCGTGGTACAGTTGATATGATATTCTCTGCACGACAAATTCAGGAAAAGTCACAAGAGCAACATAGTGAACTCTTAGCAACATTTGTGGACTTAACTAAAGCATTCGATACCGTTAACAGAGAAGGACTGTGGAAGGTGCTTACAAAGTTCGGATGCCCCCCAAAACTTGTCACTGTGATACGACAATTTCATGACGGTATGATGGCTAGTGTTATCTGCGACGGAGGAGTATCTCCTGCATTCCCTGTCACAAATGGTGTAAAGCAGGGATGTGTGCTGGCCCCTACTCTTTTCAGCCTGTTATTTACAGCCATGTTAACGGAAACACACCACAGTAATGAAACAGCAGGCATAATGATCAATTACAGAACGGATGGTGGTCTTTTCAATTTACGTCGTCTAAAAGCAAACAGGAAAACTAAATCTAGTACTGTTAGAGAATTACTTTATGCTGACGACTGTGCATTGTATGCTGACTCTGTCGTAAACATGCAGAGCACCATAGACCGCTTCTCAAAGGCCTGCAACAACTTTGGTCTCACTATTAACACCAAAAAAACAGAAGTCATGCACCAAGCAACATCAAATAGCCAACATACTGCTACTTCCATCATCGTCAATAAGGAAAAACTGCAGGTAGTCGACAATTTTACTTACCTTGGAAGCACTCTCTCTCGCGATGTCAACATTGATGTGGAAATTAACAAGAGACTGGCAAAAGCTAGTGCTGTATTTGTCGGATTACGCAAAAATGTATGGGACAGAAGAGGTATAAGAACAACCACCAAACTACAAGTATATCATGCTGCTGTTATACCAACCTTACTATACGCCTGCGAAACGTGGACAGTGTATGCTAGACATGCAAGAAAGTTAAATCATTTCCATCTTACCTGCCTACGTAAATTACTAAACATCCATTGGTGGGACAAAGTACCAGACTACGAGGTCTTGGAAAAATCAACCTCAATAAGCATCCACACAATACTTATGAAGGCGCAGGCACGCTGGGCAGGCCATCTTGTGCGTATGGAGAACTCGCGATTGCCAAAACAAATATATTATGGAGAACTCAAGGCAGGATTTCGAAAAGCTGGTGGACAGAAAAAGCGTTTCAAAGACACGCTCAAGTCATCCTTGAAACATCTTAACATTGACGTAGGCGCTTGGGAGAGCCTCGCTCAGGATAGAACGGCTTGGCGTTACAGCATTAGAACGGGAGCACTAGCGGCAGAGGAATTCAGACAAGAAACTGCAAGACAGAAGCGGACACGTAGAAAAGAAAAAACATCTCAACCTCACACAGATACCTTCTATTGTTGTCAATTCTGTAAAAGAACATTTTGTGCGCGCATTGGACTTGCTAGTCATTTAAAAACGCACTATTAACTTTATTATTTTATTAGTTATTGTTATTATTATTATGGTTGAGTTTTTGGTCATCGTCGATCACGACGGACGAACATCATCATCATGTCAACTGTCCTAAATTGTCGTGCTTGTCTAATATACTAACTACATACTTCTGAATATCTACAATTGATACATAAGGAAATACAACTTGCATGTTATCTACTCTAAATTCTTTTGTTTCTACTTGAACATGTTCAGACACGAGACTCTTTGCCAGACTTCGTTTACATCTTTCAAGGGGTAGATGCAAACCAGCCTCCTTCAAGAACTTCCTCTGGATTCTCAGTTGGCTCCATGTTAGCCCCGTGGCTTCCTTCATGATCAGTGCATTTTTCTCGTCCATGTCTATTTTTACATTTATTCCTGCTCTCTCACAAATTTCATATTGTTGTCTAGCAGGAATTTTCTTTAGTTCAGCAACGTGTTGCTTCTCTAAAGAATCTTTGGCCTGACCTGCAATATGTTTCCGTACACTGCATAGCAAATTAGTTCTTTTTTTTGTTGGTGTGCCAATTAGATTTGTTTGTTTTCGTGGAACTATTATTCTTTGAAACACTAAAGGTTGTCCTCCTGTTTTGCACCGTAAAAGTTTATTAGGGTTGTTGTAAAGCTTCCTTCTAATTAGATGTGTGAGTAATAATTCCTCCTTATTTGTCAATGGTTCTGATATAGGTTTGCTGATAGATTTTTAAAAACTAAAGTCATGTTTCATCATGGGAGAAGTCGCGCTGTCTGATGTTAACTTTCTGAATTCAGAAATTGTACATGTTGTAACTGCAGGATATATGCTAGATATAGCAGAATCGTGTATGTTATTGGGCGTTGAAGGTCTAAAATATGTGGAGGGTGTGCTGGTATAACTACATTGTGGATATGCAGGTGTTGTAAATGTGGAAGGTGTGCTGTTATAGTGAAGATGTGCAAATGCAGGTGTAAATATGGAAGGTGTGCTGGTATAGCTACATTGTGGATATGCAGTTGTTGCAAATGTGGAAAATATTCCATTATTATATTGAAGACAACGGCGAGCTGTGGGTACTGTTAAATTTGTTGGATTGTTATTACTATTGGTGAGTTGTGGAGACAATCTTGCTGTCACTGGCATTATAATATCTTCCTCTGTTTCTGTAGCAGGAAATAACACAGACACAGATACATCATGATCATTATCAGAATTATCAAAAACTCTCTTTCTTTTTATGCTGCCACAGTTCATACTTTGATGATGACTACACACGGAACATTCTAAAACAGTTAGGTTAGGATTAAAATCCATCCAGATGTGGGCACTGTTAGTAGCTATCAATTTGGCTCGAGCTAGAGATTTACTATCCTTGTTGATTTTGAGTTTATGATTTCGCATTACACACTTGACACACAATGTGGTTGAATGTTTTGTTTCACTATTGTCCATGATATGTATCCCATAAATACTAGCCAGGTCACTTTGATATAAGCTACAGGACCGTGGTTTCTTCTGCATCCTTTTATCTTTCTTAGATAATGTTCTTCCTACACAAATTCTGCACAAATCATTCAAAAATCGCATGTGTAGTGAACTGCAGTGATCCATCCTGTTTTGAAATAAATTTAAAAATATTATTAACACATTTTCATAAAAGAAACGTATAACATATACTTATTACAATAGTAAATTACTTTTCTGTGTATGTGTAGCATGCAACGAACTTATTCGAACGGTTATGGGGATCCAACCGCGATTGATAACTATCACACAGAACAAGTTCGTAGCGTTAATGCTACACAAAGAATGAATCTTTTACATGATCTAATTGCGCAATGTAACTAATTTTGATCATATTTGCACAAGTAAAATGAGATCTAACTAGATATACATGCTAAACTAGTGTTTGATGGTGGCATAATAGGTTTATTTTGGACTTATATTTGCCGACAACCAATTGAAAAATTATCATGAAGACACGTTCGTAACGTTAATGCTACACAAAGAATGAATCTTTTACATGATCTAATTGCGCAATTTAACTAATTTCGATCATATTTGCACGTGTAAAATGAGATCTAACTAGATATACATGCTAAACTAGTGTTTGATGGTGGCATAATAGGTTTATTTTGGACTTAATATTTGCCGACAACCAATTGAAAAATTATCATGAAGACACGTTCGTAACGTAAATGCTACACAAAGAATGAATCTTTTACATGATCTAATTGTGCAATTTAACTAATTTCGATCATATTTGCACAAGTAAAATGAGATCTAACTAGATATACATGCTAAACTAGTGTTTGATGGTGGCATAATAGGTTTATTTTGGACTTATATTTGCCGACCACGAATTGAAAAATTATCATGAAGACAAGTTCGTAGCGTTAATGCTACACAAAGAATGAATCTTTTACATGATCTAATTGCGCAATGTAACTAATTTCGATCATATTTGCACAAGTAAAATGAGATCTAACTAGATATACATGCTAAACTAGTGTTTGATGGTGGCATAATAGGTTTATTTTGGACTTAATATTTGCCGACAACCAATTGAAAAATTATCATGAAGACACGTTCGTAACGTTAATGCTACACAAAGAATGAATCTTTTACATGATCTAATTGCGCAATGTAACTAATTTCATATGATATTTGCAAACGTAAAATGAGATCTAACTAGATATACATGCTAAACTAGTGTTTGATCGTGGCATAATAGGTTTATTTTGCACATTCTTATGGTAAACGATGATCTAACAAATTTGACACTGTATGTAAAGTAATGATATTAGGCCTACTAAATTAACATGAAGAATAACGAAATTGTCTTACCTGTATAAATATTGAATGTGCACTGGTCAAAAACAATGACAACCTAATAGGACTTGTACAAAAATATGAGGATGGAAAATGTTGAGTTGTGCTTGCAAATGCACAAACTCTGGCTGCTGTATAAAATTCGCAAAATTGAGAAACGGTATCTTTGAACCAGAAGCGAAATCCAAGCCTCCACACGAATTATTTCATTCAGCGCTGGGTAATAAATATGTCAGGTCTGTTACACCCCTTCAGGACTACAATAGCTGAAATGCCTCTTGTGTGGCCCAACTAAAAGACCACATTTTTAGTAAAGAATAACAGGTGTGAATAAGCAAGTTATATAAAGCGATAATGCAATTACCGGTACTCTTGAAAATATTACAGCTGCACTAAAAAGATCATGAAACTCAGCGCCAGGACCTGGCGGCATTAGGTACGACGATCTTAGAAGCAGGTCAGACAAGGACCTTAAGGAGCTGGCAATGTTGTTCAACAAGAGCCTTGCGAATAGCTCAGTAGAAGAAAACTGGCTGTATAGTTATTTAATCCTACTACCCAAGCCTGACAAGAGTCATGCAAAGATACAGGGTTTCAGGCTCATAACCATGAAGAATACGATCGGCAAGTTGTTAGAAAAGATTGTTGAGTGGAAATTGTCCCTACATCTAGAGAGTAATAGACTGCCCTCAACATTGGGAGGCTATGGTCCAGGTAAGCAGACTCGGCACAGCGTTGCCGTATTCGCGCAAGAAGTGTTCGAAAGTTTTGACGAACGAATGGAGACTGTAATAGACCAGGAAGATGCTTAAAACAGAGTTCCCTTGAACTTCTTGATGACTATAATGATGAAACTCCAAGTAAGTAATTTTATTGTCAGGTGGATTGTCTCGAGACTTTTTCAGAGACAGGTTGTTCTTAAGTGTGGGAGTTGGTCTTTGGCGCCAATAGTCACAAGGGTCATCTCTGTCCCCATTATTATTTATTGTGTATACAGTTAAAATTACAAGCTGTCAAATTGCAGGAGAACTATGTCCTATGCTGAGGACATCTTGGTGTATAGTCAGGGTAGAGATAGAGAAACGAGCGCCAGGAATTTGCAGAGGTAGCTTGATTCCGGCTTAGGAAGGCTCGACATTAGAGTTGGGTTAGGTCTTCTTGCTTTTCCGAACGCCAATGATTGGGTCTGGGTCTCTGTCTGTAAGGAGCACAGGTATCTAGAATCTCGGCTCGAGCTGACGGGGCTTGTAGTTCCCCTTTCCTAGGTACTTTCACTTTCTATTTCCAGTTTGCTCTGCCCTGCCCTTTCATCGTACTCAGTATGAAATCTATTTGTCCCTCGCCATGCATCTACCTTTGCGTGCATTTTACATTGTCCGCCCCTCCAATGTTCGGACTGGACAAAACTAGCTTCACAGTATGTCGACAGTGTCGCTATGTGTGGTGATACTGGTGGTGTCGGAGATATTGTCTGTCTCTTAAGCAGTCAAATCTCTTTCCATCTGCTACCTCCACATTCTCGGACATGATCCCCAAATGATTTGGCCAGAATCAGCTCGAGCTGCTGTATTTCTGTTTCCAGGCTGCACCGCGAGGAGGTACATTTGGGATCTTGGTTATCTGCTAACCCTGGGTCCGCCTAGAGCGATGTGCTCCCTTTGCACCCCAATTACATAGTAAACACGCCCACGTTATCGGTTACTTTGAAAGGGGATGTCCTCAAGAGAACCAGCACAATGAAGTACATGTTGATTATGTTGGACCGAAGTCTGAGTTTCAAAGATTATGTTGACATCATTGTAAAGGCATATAAAGGTCTTGCGGCGATGAAAGTTATGGCTGCTGCTCAATGTGAGCAGAGGCTGCTATTTCTGCTGTATCAGGGATTGGTGGTGGCGATGGAAGAGACGCAATGGCGATTCTGACAATGATTCAGACTCAAACAGAAAGATTGGATAGAATCCAGAATGAGGCAATGCAAATCATTTTGGGGTACACGAGAGACACATCGGCACGGGCTATGCGATACTTACTTGATTCCCCAACTGCAGAGAATACAATGTGCCAAGTGCGGGACTACCTACAAATCACAGCTGATAAAGAGCACTATCTACAACCTGAAATTCTCAAAGACAGTCAACTCAAGAGAGGAAAGTCGTGGATGGGACGCACAGATGATATTATACGAAGTGTGTCCAGATTGGAGGATTTGCTACCTGGTGCGAAATAAAGTCGGGCGCCCTTAGATTGTCCGACAGCCTTCAAAGTAATAATATCACTCAATAGAGAATGCAGGGAATGGTGTCCGACAGTGGTGGAGTCAGAGAATTATTGCATTTTTCTTACCAAAAAGCAGGTAGACTTTTACCGTCATGAGGCGATCATTTATTGCCTTTGGTGAGCCTGCTAGTTTGCATAAAGTGATGTTTTAATAGCGAAGCATACTCACGCACTACGTCTTTCTTCAATGTCTCTTCTGCCCCAAAAGTATGTATAACCAGCAGCTCTTTCACAAAACTGACCAACACCAGCAAGGCGAGTTTCACTCAGATTTTCTATGTCAATACTTGATCTTTCTAGCTCTCTCCTAATCAAGGATGTTCATTTCATGCTCTTGGAAATTCGAGAATCGTCTTTGAGCAAGTGCATTAGGCGACGCTAGTAAGGTAATTTTTGGTCAACCTGATATACTGAGAGGGATTTGGCAGCTGAGCACTTATGGGAAAAGAGTGTTGTTACATCGGTTCATAGCTCAGCTGACCATTACCTTTCTTTTCCACAAGTAAAATTAATGACAAGAGTGAATGACACTTATAACTCATGACACTAGTAAACAATTAATTGGAGCTGATATAACTTAAACGTAATAGGAACCATTTAAAATATAATCTTACATTTATTTATTATTGATATGTACTGACATAAAGGAAGATTGCTCTTGTGCATATTGTACTAACAATAGATCTCACCTGCATACCCCAAGTCTGCCAGAAAGTCACCTAGCTCTGTTCTCTCGTTGCTGTAGTCCCAGTAAAGGTCTCCAATAGCCTTTTGATACTTCATGCCGTCTCCATGGTGATACTCCCCCATATTTTTCAGCTCTGTAACAGCAACAGACACCTTCTCCTTCACCTGCTCAATAGAAAGGTTTTCGCTTCGGGAATCTATGTCATTCTTTGATGTTGAATTCTGAAATTGAATGACAACATATTCAGTTTCTTGACACAATAGTCTTCAGGTGTTTTGATACATTGATACATATACAATCTAAGCAAACTCAAACATTTGTGATTGTGATTTCCTTGACTGCAATCTCTCTGTAAATATCACACTGTATTGCATTGGCTGCTAACTCATTCAATAAACTATCAAATAGCTGGCATTCAAAAACACTAAGAAATAACACAAAACTCAAAATCGTCAACTCCTGCATAAATCCAACATTAACATATGGATGCGAAAGTTGGAAAGCAACATCTAAATTAGAGCAAAGACTAAACACCTTTGAAAATAAATGTCTTGGAAGGCTACTGAACATACGTTGGTCAGACTTCAAATCAAACACAGTTGTCAGACAAGAATCAAAACAAGAATATGTATCCACCTATATTAGAAAGCGTCGCTGGAATTACATCGGACACGCACTACGAATGGATACTGAAAGACTCCCCTGTCAAGCTTTGATGTAGTCACCAAAAGGCAAGAGGTAACGAGGAAGACCAAAAGAAACTTTACGTAGAACTATTACAAGGGAACGTTTCACCATCGGTAGTAGAAACAATGAAGATCTAAAGCAAATTGCAATGAAATGAGAGACATGGAAATCTATGACATCCGTCTTTGGCCCTAGAGGAATAACTAACTAAATCTCTCCAGCTTTCTATCACACCTGAGGTTATTTAGATAGTAGGCACATTATCAGTTGCAGTCTTTGTGCATTCCTCTAGCCAAGTATTTCTTGTACACGCCTTTGAGGAATAAGGTATTTAAATCCTATTTTTCATTGACAAACTGCATACACAGGGACGATGAAGAAGCCTGCTCAACCTCCTGAGAAAGTAATGTCACAAGAACAAAACACCAACCACCTTTAGTTTTCCAGGACACATGATACCCACTTCCTCAGACTGAGCAGCCATTGTTAATTTGTACAACTATTTCCAGATAAACTGAAATGAAACCACAATACACTGGACTATAAAGCCAGTGCAGTAACTAGTTCTCAATAGTACAGTATAGTAAGAAACTATTCCACCAACACGTTCCTACAAATACTTATGGCATCTCATTAGGACTATGCTTGGTTGTATTGGGTCCATCTAGTATAATACAAGTCCATCTAGTAATTTTCTTTGTCGTCCCCTGTCTCTTCTCCCCTTAATATTTTCATCGTTATCGTGGTCTGCCTTTACTGTATCTGTGTAGCATAGCTTGCTTTGGTATGCTGTCTGGTGGTAGTCTGCTGATGTGTGCAAACCATTTGATCGGTTGGCTCTTAATAGTTATTCTAAGATTGGGATGGTGCCAGTTCTTTGTCTAATTAATGATAATAATGTCCACATTTCTCACTCTCTGCGATATTTCTAGGATTCTGCGTAAGTATTATACTGTATGCCATTTCAACTGTCATAAGTTTACGTTTTTCTTGTGCTGTCGTTGTCCATGTCTGGCATAGGTAGCACAGCGTTGGCATAATAATCGATGTGAATAGTGTTCTGTTATATGTTATTTTGGTGTTTAAATCTTAAATCTACAATGTTGTTTCTGAATATTGGTGCCATTTGCGCACTAGGGCTTGGCTTTACTAACATCTATTGTGCATTTCTTTACTGCTCTTGTCGTTATAAATTTGTTAGTAAAGTGTGTAAACTTCGTAAAACTACGCCTAAAACTATATATGTCTTTTAATAAGTCTTGATCTGAAAGTGAAAGAAGATCACTGTTTTGCAACATATCGAAAACAGGTAATTGTGGTATTCTTACTTTGCTACAATGTAACAGTGCATACAGATTACCTCATGAATCTAGTGTTTGCTGTGATAATATCTCCAGGTGTGACAATATTTCCTGGATTCTCTCCATGATACAAATCTGCTCCTGTAGCACGAGAACTGGCAAGTCTAATATCCACCGACATGTTATCTGTTGATAACGAAAGTACAACACAGATCTCACATCGCCTCCGATATTATTTTACCAGAAATTGCCAGCTTGCCATGCAGCTTAATGTGATTATTAAATTGTTTTTTAGAATATAATTTATCTAATTTATTTTGCATAATCCGTAAAAACTAACTATTTTATGCAATTTTACTTATTTGTATGAATTTTCAAAAATGAATTTAGTATTAAATTTGTAAAAATCACACTTAACTTCATTACATTAAAAAATGATTGAATCTTCTACGAGTCACTGGTAACAATAACAACTGCTAGAACTAGAAGTTTGTAATTCAAAATCAATGTCAATGTAGAAACAAGAAATGTCCAATAACTGAAAGTGAAATATAGATAGAAAGAGAGAGAGAGAGCTATTTGAGTTTGCAGTGATATACTAAACAAAAATGAATATATGAGTTCATATTGTACTTGGTTGTCCTGGTAATTTATAGGCAATATTTACTATCAATCAATACTCAATAGAGTGTCACGTGTGAGTGTCATCGATCATGTGTGTCACCACGACTCCGTCTCGGCGCTCTTGTGTTGTCAATAGCTCGGTTGATGAACTGCTACCGTGCTATAATTATAATACTAGTCCATCTAGCAACTTTTCTCTTTGTCGTACCCTATCTCTTCTCCCCTTGATCTTTCCAGTGGTTATTATATATTTACCTTAATATTTTTGGGCTGAAGTACATTATCATTAGTAGTTCTCCACTGTGACATTTGCTTTAGACTTAGTTTCGATGTGTTTTCTGAGCGTTTGTTTTGGGATTGCCTTGTAGAGTGCTATTAATAAGGGACATGCGCAGTGGTATACAGTAGCAGACGGAAAGAAACGAACAGGAGCAGACGATACAAATACTATGGAGGGTTTATGGGGTAGTGTTAAAAGAAAATTTAGAATTCAGGGTAGAAGATGTTCAGGGCAATTTGCATCGTATTTATGTGAGTATATATGGAGAAGGAAGCATGTCAGTTCGAATGATATATTCATGAAGTTCCTTTCGGAGTTAAAAAAGTGTATCCTGCAGAAAATTCTCAATAATTGAGTGTCATATTATTCATGCTGTTGTTACACAAGTTGCTTTTAATGCTACGTTGTGACCGTACCTCTAGTGTCATGGTATATCGTCACCTGTGGGCTAGCCGTAGGGATTAGGATTAGGGAGTAGGTTTGGGGAATAGGGAGTAGGTTTAGGGAATAGGGATTTGTTTTGAGGAATAGGGAGTAGGTTTGGGGAATAGGGATTAGTTTGGGGAATAGGGATTAGTTTGGGGAATAGGGATTAGGTTTGGGAGTAGTGATTACGGGATATGATTAGAGGTTGGGGATTAGGAACCGCAATAGCACACCGTTTACATCTTTAACTATTCGACCTCATGGATTTCTGTGTAACACCAGTGAAATTGATAGATGCCAATACGTAGAAAACACTAAAACACAAACGTTAGTGCATTTTCGGCAGGTAGAGACAGCACACCGCGTAACAAAATGTCATTTTCTTTAGTGCTATTATGTGCAGCGATAGTGATAACTAAAACTTGTTTGCGTTGGGACATGTGACGCCACGGCATCTATTTCAACTTCATGTGTTTTACACAGGAATCCATGATGTCACCTAGTTAAAAATGTAAACAGCTTGCTATTTATAGCACAGCAGAGAGCTATTCTGTACTTTCACCTATTTTTGTAACCACCGGAAAGGTCAACGGGAGAAGAGACAGGAAGACAAATTTCTGGATGTGTTGACAGTTGTGGTTGTCACTGTTGCACAAAAAGAAGTCACCAGCTGAACTTATTAACAACACCAAAGAGTTGTGGAGAAACGTGATGTATATATAACATGATGCCACATAATATATATATTTTGTGTTTGCAAAGACAAGATGGATCTGTTGATAACATTTCTGTAATTTTTAGATGCAAGCAGAACTAATTAATATTCAAAATGGCACTTTATTAGCATAATTAAAATGGAAATAAATTATATAACTATTGAATATAATAAAATACCACATAAACTATATTTTTGTGTGCGCACAGACAAGACACATCTGTTTATTACATTGTGCTAATTTTCTGAAGAAATTGGGGTTATTAAATATTCAAAATGGCGGCTAATTTGCATAATTAACATTGAATTTAGTGTAATTATTAAATATTTCAATTATTTACGAGAAAAATTATCCTATATACTATACATTTTAGTGTACTGGAAAACTAGACGAATCTCTGGATTACACAGCCATAATTTATAAATACAACCAAAGCTAATTAATATTCATAATGGCTAATTTATATAATTAAAATTGATTTTAATATAGAATTGTTAACCCCTTAGCTGCGGAGGTATTCTTAAGGATGCAATGAAAAGCCACTGCTATTTTGCGGAGATCCTCCTCTTCTTAGCTTCCCAGGGAAAACATTTATTTCTAATTTTGTCAGAAAATTTGATAATAAAATACTGTTATTTTTTACTTCCAGTACACAAGAGCTTCAAGTCTACTTTCTTGGGAAGGTGTGCGACACCAGTTCTCTGTCCCAGAAAATGTCAAGTTATCTCTGTGTACCTCTGAGTTCATGCAAATATCAAATATCATCTGTTAAACGTGAGTTTTACTGTGACTTCAGTCTATGTGTGCCTCTGAGTTCATGCGTGACATCAAATATCATCTGTTAAATGTGAGTTTTACTGTGACTTCGGTTATGAACTAAAAATATATTTGCTTCTCATCTATTCCTGAGTTAACTCTAAAATAACTGCTAGATGGGTATGAAGTGGTGTTCTCCTGTCTCCAGATGTGGAAAGTGGTAATCTAATACTGTC
The DNA here is from genome assembly GCA_034231615.1 of Meghimatium bilineatum. NCBI lineage: Eukaryota > Metazoa > Mollusca > Gastropoda > Stylommatophora > Philomycidae > Meghimatium > Meghimatium bilineatum. The sequence continues at coordinate 36,853,042 of CM067316.1, read as the reverse complement.
GTCCTGCTAACATTCCTCCCCTACAGTGTTGTATGGCATGAGATTATTGATGTTTGTACCTGTAAGCTAGTATTAATTATGTTTCTATAACCGCTTACTTCTAATTATTTTTTATATCTGCGAGTCCCCTTCAGAGTAGAATACTGCAGGTTGCTAGTATACAAAGACTTGGCACTGCATCCAAGTGTCACATTGAGTCGAACAATCTTCTAGAACTTGAATTCTCTGAAAACATTAAGTCGAACAATCTTCTATAACTTGAAAACTCTGTACACATTTATTTTAATTTAATACAAATTTTGTATGCACATTTTTTCAGATGAAGGTCCACCTGATATACAATTTAACCACCAAGGTTATCTTATCCTTGCCAGGGAAAATAAAGCAGAACAATTAGCGGTGAACGTAGATATGCAAAGGTAAGAGTTAGAAGTAATTGTGGCTTGGATTATGTTTTGTGTTTGTGATTAATTTGTTTATGATTCAAAACAAACTTCAACTTTGCTTGTTTGTCACTTTGACTTAAAAAGGAAAATGGCAACACTGTGACCTGACATGCATGTTGTAAAAGACAATTAAGGAGAATTCAGGGTAGAATTGACTGTCCCATCCCATAGGTCAAAGCATGGCCGACTCCAGTATAGATCTATCACCAGAACGTAAACTAGACTTCATTTGTTACGTTTTTTATTATTTTCATGTTTTTTGTTGGTCACTAGTTATATACTTTGGGTTTAGTGAATAGATAGATGGATTGAGAGTGTGATACAGTTGTCAGTGATTGTTTTATTATCTATCACAGGTCAATATAGATCTCCATGGATTGTTCTAAAAGAAGAGTTTAAAGGTATTAAAACAATGGAGCCACCAGGAACTGAGATCCCAAGAGAAACAGATTTCCTGATCATTGGTGGAGGAATTGTTGGATCATCGGTTGCTTACTGGCTGAAAAATTATAGTCAAAAGGCATTAAATGTTACAATCATTGAGAGGGATCCTGCAGTAAGTATGCCTTCAGATATTTGAATATGTTTGATATAATTGTTGTGGTATGTTTAGATGCATTTGTATGATCACTAAATATTTGTGGATATATATATATATATATATATATATAAAAGGGAAGAAATCTGTAGCTATATACATATATATAAAAGGGAAGAAATCTGTAGCTATATACATATATATAAAAGGGAAGAAATCTGTAGCTATATCATCATCAAGTGCCGTCTTCGCAACGAAGGTTGGCTGCAACGTATCTCCAACATCTCCTGTATCTTGTCTTGGTGGTACACTCTGCTAGACTGTAACCTGTCCATCGTGTAATGTTACTCTCCCACTTGTATCTCTGCCTACCTCTTGCTCGCTTCCCTTTGACTTTACCCTCAAGTAAGGTCTTCAATAAGAAGTCATGTCTTTTAATGTGTCCAAAGTATTTTATTTGCCTCATCTTTATTTCTCTTAAAGGGAAGAAATCTGTAGCTCTATATTTTTTTCTGTAACGTATAGGCTTCCTGAATTTAGCATGTCATCATCATCATTTTTAATGCAGAGTGCTGAAGTTTAAACATGCCCATGGCTGCGGCGAATTAACTCATCCAGAATCTTGAAGAGTTCAGAAGATATATAAAAAAGACCAACTATGTTCTGGAAAAAATATGTAATCTAATATATATTTATATTTTATATTTATGTCCTGTGTTTTGTTGTGTATATTATTTCACGTAAACATCCAACAGTGATAAAGTGTTAATCGTCATTCAGTAGAACTTCATTACCTGTTTCTCACGTGAGTACTATATATTTAAAGTGATTCTATAGGCAATATAAATACATTAATTTGTTTGCCATACCTTTCTGAATGGCCCTAATACACAGTTGAACCAGGTTTGAGCCTAGTACCTTGCCCATCATGGACATATTATCTTACTGTTATTTCTGCATAATAAACACTATTATATTATATTATACAGCATATAGAGACATCAACAGGGTTGGAGAGGAGTTGGGCGCCACCACTTTATACCTTAATCCCATACAAACACTTACAAAGAAAAGTCAACGCATATGTAAAACCAAAATCAAGTCAAGCTAAAATTATATTGTTTAGACATGTTTGCAGACATGATTCCTTGTCAAAAACAATATTTCAGGGTACAGTTGGAGGTGAAAGAAGCAGAGGGGAGGGGTGAAAGAAAATCATGGGAAGACAATATTAAAAACTGGATGGGTGAAGAATGTTCCACACTCATCCACATCACTGAGGATAGAAATCACAGGAGGACTCTTTTTGTTGACGCATCGAATGTAGTACCCATATGACCCTTATGAGTTTATGGATGGATGGATGCTTGTGCACTATTGAATTAATGGATGGATGCTTGTGCACTGTTGAATTAATGGATGGATGGATGCTTGTGCACTATTGAATTAATGGATGGATGCTTGTGCACTGTTGAATTAATGGATGGATGCTTGTGCACTGTTGAATTAATGGATGGATGCTTGTGCACTGTTGAATTAACAGCATGAAGGATATATAACATGGTACGGCAGATCAAAATTGAAGCACAACAGCAAATGCTGAAGTGCCGATTGAAAAATTATTTCTAATTTTGTCAGAAAATTTGATTATAAAAAACTGTTATTTCCTACTTCCAGTACACAAGAGCTTCAAGTCTACTTTCTTGGGAAGGTGTGCGACACAAGTTCTCTGTCCCAGAAAATGTCAAGTTATCTCTGTGTACCTCTGAGTTCATGCGTGACATCAAATGTCATCTGAGTGTTAAACGTGAGTTTTACTGTGACTTCAGTGTCTGTGTGCCGGAGTTCATGCATGACATCAAATATCATCTGTTAAATGTGAGTTTTACCGTGACTTCAGTCTCTGTGTTCCTCTGAGTTCATGCGTGACATCAAATATCATCTGTTAAACGTGAGCTTTACCGTGACTTCAGTCTCTGTGTGCCTCTGAGTTCATGTGTGACATCAAATATCATCTCTTAAATGTGAGTTTTACTGTGACTTCAGTCTCTGTGTACCTCTGAGTTCATGCGTGACATCAAATATCATCTGTTAATTGTGAGTTTTACTGTGACTTCGGTTATGAACTAAAAATATATTTGCTTCTCATCTATTCCTGAGTTAACTCTAAAATAACTGCTAGATGGGTATGAAGTTGTGTCCTCCTGTCTCCAGATGTGGAAAGTGGTAATCTAATACTGTCGTCCTGCTAACATTCCTCCCCTACAGTGTTGTATGGCATGAGATTATTGATGTTTGTACGTGTAAGCTAGTATTAATTATGTTTCTATAACCACTTACTTCTAATTATTTTTTATGTCTGCGAGTCCCCTTCAGAGTAGAATACTGCAGGTTGCTAGTATACAAAGATTTGGCACTGCATCCAAGTGTCACATTGAGTCGAACAATCTTCTAGAACTGGAAAACTCAGGACACATTGAGTCAAACAATCTTCTGGAACTTGAATTCTCTGAAAACATTGAGTTGAACAATATTCTTGAAGTTAAAAACTCTGAAAACATTGAGTCGAACAATCTTCTGTAACTTGAATTCTTTGAAAACATTAAGTCGAACAATCTTCTGGAGCTTGAATACTCTGGACACATTGAGTCAAACAATCTTCTATAACTTGAAAACTCTGTACATATTTATTTTAATTTAATACAAATTTTGTATGCACATTTTTTCAGATGAAGGTCCACCTGATATACAATTTAACCACCAAGGTTATCTTATCCTTGCCAGGGAAAATAAAGCAGAACAATTAGCGGTGAACGTAGATATGCGAAAGTAAGAGTTAGAAGTAATTGTGGCTTGGATTATGTTTTGTGTTTGTGATTAATTTGTTTATGATTCAAAACAAACTTCAACTTTGCTTGTTTGTCACATTGACCTAAAAAGGAAAATGGCAACACTGTGACCTGACATGCATGTTGTAAAAGACAATTAAGGAGAATTCAGGGTAGAATTGACTGTCCCATCCCATAGGTCAAAGCATGGCCGACTCCAGTATAGATCTATCACCAGAACGTAAACTAGACTTCATTCGTTGCGTTTTTGTATTATTTTCATGTTTTTTGTTGGTCACTAGTTATATACTTTGGGTTGCATGCCAAAGAGAGACAAGACTGACCAATGAAATTCATGAAAATGATAAATAATTAGCATTTCAGGTCATGTTTACTTTTTGCACACAGGTCTTTACTGCAGGTGGTTTTGGTCATAGTGACCCAAAAGTCATGCTGAATTCAGATGTATAGGCACATCTATCGAAACCAAGCTGTAAACTACGATAGCACATTCCGTTCTCTAGACTATTATTACATGGCATTAGATCAAAGAGTTAGAGCTAGTATACAAAGATGTAGATGACAGAAGCACCCTCGGGGGCATGTTTTATATGTATGTATGCATATGTGCAGAGTAGCGAAGTGGTTAGTGCACTGGCTTCGCATATGAGTGATCCTGGGTTCATTCTCCAGTTGACGCAGAAATGTTTTTCAGATCGCAACGTCTCCCGGTCCCCCAGCCTTAATTGGGTCTATCTATTTTTCCTTCCTCTTTTACTCTTTTACCCTTTACAGGTGTCGAGGGAGATACAATGTTCTTGTTCTCGCTTTTCTGGCAGCTTCAGAAAATGTAATTTGGTGTTCGTGTAATATCTCTTTGATGTTGTCATCCAGCGTACTCTAGGTCTACCTCTCGCTCTTATTTCTGCTTCTCCTCTCTTCATATATGATTTATAAACGAATGAATCACACAGCATTCTTTCCAGATGACCAAACCATTGTATCTGTTGGTTTTGTATGTATTGTAGAATTGATATGACACCCACTCTTTCTCTTATGACATTGTTTCTAATTCTGTGTCTTCTGGTCACTCCTGTGGCCTGGATGATGGAAAACAAACTAATTCTAATAAACCAGCCAGATGATACACCAACATTCTAATCCAGAGCCTGGAAAAAAATTAGCTCACCAGATCTTGCCATGGCAACAGATGACTAGACACATTACAAGAACAGTAGAAAGTCAACTGGGAGGAAGGGACCATGTACCAGTTTCCATGTACAGAACCTTACAAGAGGTCTAAATGAAGAAAAAAGAATCCACACTACAAGACTGTCATCAAAGATGAGAAACTGTCACATCATATTTCAAAGACCCTTCACGCAGATGACTTTGCTGGAGTGTGGCAGGCAACCTGTCCACTGCAAAAACAGAATGCAGACCACACTTGACACCCTACGTGAATGGGCATCTGACTGGGGAGTCCAGATAAACCTCTCCAAAACTGTGAAAAACCATCTTCTCACTTTCAAACCACCAAGAAAAACAAATCTACCAATAAATGAAAGTGAGTTAGCACTTGAGGAGATTATCTCAGGGTCAAACTAGACAAGCGACTCACCTGGAAACCACACCTGATAACCACTGAGCAAAAAGCAACCAGGAAACTATCCTTGATGAAGAAACTTGCAGGCACAAGTTGGGGAGAAAATGGAAGTATTTTCCGAAAAGTCTACATCAGTACAGTCAGACCTGTAGTAGAATGTGGAATAACATCCTGGGCATCAGAATCGAAAACAAATACTGATCACCTATCGAAAGTAAAAAATGCAGGATGTCAAATAATCTCATGAGGGATAAAAACCACTCTAATGCATGCAATGGAAAAACCATGTAAACATCCACCCCATTGGATGACAGAAAAAAAGGAAAGAGTGCTTGTACAAAGGGGAAAAAAATAAAACGCATGCCAAACCATCTAATGCATACGCAAATTTCTAAATCAACCACAAGTAGGCAGAAGAGAACCAACTTCTGTCACATCTCCAACCATCAGGATCGCCCAACATACAAAGAGCAGAGAAACCAGACCTGGCCATAGGATACAGATTTGAGGCAAAAGCTATGGGGCAATCGCTCTGACCTGGAGTAGACAGTGGACTTTGCCCTGACGACAGGACAGGCCTAACAATATAACGTGACCGTAGATGCTGAACGCAGAAGAAAAAGAAAGAACAGAATACTTCCCCTGCGACATCTAACACCATTGGTGAAAAAGATAATAGATAGACAAAGAAACGTAAGCTCAGCGAAAACAAATGACATAAGAACTATTGAATCATATGGGTGAAAATTTATATAAACAGTTTTATAAAATTTACTTTGTATGTAAATATGCGACTTATAAACTCATTCTACTTCTACTTAGTTCCTATATTGCAAAATTCAAAAATAAATTTTTTAAAATTTACTTTTTTTTTTAATGCTACATATAAACACATTCTTTTTCTACTTAGTTCCTATAGTGCAAAATTCAGAAGTAAACATTTTTATAAAATATACTTTGTATGTAAATATGCGACATATTAACACATTATTTTTTTCTACTTAGTTCCTATAGTGCAAAATTCAAAAATAAACATTAAAAAAAATTTACTCTTTTCTTTTTATGCAACATATAAACACATTCTTTTTCTACGGAGTTCCTATAGTGCAAATTCAATAATAAACATTTTTATAAAATATACTTTGTATGTAAATATGCGACATATTAACACATTATTTTTTTCTACTTAGTTCCTATAGTGCAAAATTCAAAAATAAACATTAAAAAAAATTTACTCTTTTCTTTTTATGCAACATATAAACACATTCTTTTTCTACGGAGTTCCTATAGTGCAAATTCAATAATAAACATTTTTTTTTAAATTCCCTTTTTTATGCGACATATAAACACATTATATTTCTACTTCATATTCGTATAGTGCATATTCTAGTGCGTATAGTGCATATTCTAGTTCGTATAGTGCAAAAATCAGAAGTAAATATTTTTATAAAATTTACCTTGTATATGACATATAAACACATTCTTTTTCTACTTATTTCCTATAGTGCACAGATCAAAAGGAAATATTTTAATAAAACTTACCTTGTATATAAATATATGACATATAAACACATTTTTTTTCTACTTAGTTCCTATAGTGCAAACATCAGAAGTAAATATTTTTCAAAATTTACCTTGTATATAAATATATGACATATAAACACATTCTTTTTCTGATTAGTTCCAATAGTGCAAAATTCAGAAGTAAACATTTTTATAAAATATACTTTGTATGTAAATATGCGCCATATTAACACATTCTTATAAACATGTAAAAAAAATTTCTTTTTATGCGACATATAAATACATTCTATTTCTACTTAGTTCCTATAGTGCAAAAATCAGAAGTAAATATTATTTAAAAATTTGCCTTGTATATAAATATATTACATATAAACACAATCTATTTATACTTAGTTCATATAGTGGCTAACTCAGAAGTAAATATATTTATTATATTTACCTTGTATATAAATATATGACATATAAACACATTTTTTTTCTAATTAGTTCATATAGTGCATAAATCAGAAGTAAATATTTTTATAAAATTTACCTTGTATATAAATATATGACATATAAACACATTCTTTTTCTACTTAGTTCCTATAGTGCACAAATCAGAAGTAAATATTTTTTTTAATTTACCTTGTATATAAATGTAAGACATATAAACACATTCTTTTTCTACTTATTTCCTATAGTGCACAGATCAAAAGGAAATATTTTAATAAAACTTACCTTGTATATAAATATATGACATATAAACGCATTTTTTTCTACTTACTTCCTATAGTGCAAACATCAGAAGTAAATATTTTTCAAAATTTACCTTGTATATAAATATATGACATATAAACACATTCTTTTTCTGATTAGTTCCAATAGTGCAAAATTCAGAAGTAAACATTTTTATAAAATATACTTTGTATGTAAATATGCGCCATATTAACACATTCTTATAAACATGTAAAAAAAATTTCTTTTTATGCGACATATAAATACATTATATTTCTACTTAGTTCCTATAGTGCAAAAATCAGAAGTAAATATTATTAAAAAATTTGCCTTGTATATAAATATATTACATATAAACACAATCTATTTATACTTAGTTCATATAGTGGCTAAATCAGAAGTAAATATATTTATTATATTTACCTTGTATATAAATATATGACATATAAACACATTTTTTTTCTAATTAGTTCATATAGTGCATAAATCAGAAGTAAATATTTTTATAAAATTTACCTTGTATATAAATATATGACATATAAACACATTCTTTTTCTACTTAGTTCCTATAGTGCACAAATCAGAAGTAAATATTTTTTAAAATTTACCTTGTATATAAATGTAAGACATATAAACACATTCTTTTTCTACTTATTTCCTATAGTGCACAGATCAAAAGGAAATATTTTAATAAAACTTACCTTGTATATAAATATATGACATATAAACACATTTTTTTTCTTCTTAGTTCCTATAGTGCAAACATCAGAAGTAAATATTTTTCAAAATTTACCTTGTATATAAATATATGACATATAAACACATTCTTTTTCTGATTAGTTCCAATAGTGCAAAATTCAGAAGTAAACATTTTTATAAAATATACTTTGTATGTAAATATGCGCCATATTAACACATTCTTATAAACATGTAAAAAATTTTTCTTTTTATGTGACATATAAACACATTCTATTTCTACTACATTCCTATAGTGCAAAATTCAGAAGTAAACATTTTAATAAAATATACTTTGTATGTAAATATGCGACATATTAACACATTTTTTTTTTCTACTTAGTTCCTATAGTGCAAAATTCAATAATAAGCATTTAAAAAAATTTTCTTTTTCCTTTTTATGCGACAAACACATTCTTTTTCTACTTAGATCCTATAGTGCAAAATTCAAAAATAATTTTTTTTTTAAATTTCCTTTTTTATTCGACATATAAACACATTCTATTGCTACTTAGTTCCTATAGTTCAAAAATCAGAAGTAAATATTTTTATAAAATTTACCTTGTATATAAATATATGACATATAAACAAATTATTTTTCTACTTAGTTCCTATAGTGCATCATTCAGAAGTAAACATTTTTATAAAATATACTTTGTATGTAAATATGTGACATATAAACACATTCTTTTTCTACGTAGTTCCTATAGTGCAAATTCAATAATAAACATTTTTTTAAAAATTCCCTTTTTTATGCGACATATAAACACATTATATTTCTACTTCATATTCGTATAGTGCATATTCTAGTGCGTATAGTGCATATTCTAGTTCGTATAGTGCAAAAATCAGAAGTAAATATTTTTATAAAATTTACCTTGCATATAAATTTATGACATATGAACACATTCTTTTTCTACTTAGTTCCTATAGTGCAAAAATCAGAAGTAAATATTTTTAGAAAATTTATCTTGTATATGACATATAAACACATTCTTTTTCTACTTATTTCCTATAGTGCACAGATCACAAGTAAATATTTTAATAAAATTTACCTTGTATATAAATATATGACATAAACACATTTTTTTTCTACTTAGTTCCTATAGAGTAAACATCAGAAGTAAATATTTTTCAAAATTTACCTTGTATATAAATATATGACATATAACCACATTCTTTTTCTGATTAGTTCCTATAGTGCAAAATTCAAAAATAAGCATTTAAATAAATTTACTTTTTCCTTTTTATGCGATATAAACACATTCTTTTTCTACTTAGATCCTATAGTGCAAAATTCAAAAATAAATATTTTTTTAAATTTCCTTTTTTATTCGACATATAAACACATTCTATTGCTACTTAGTTCCTATAGTTCAAAAATCAGAAGTAAATATTTTTATAAAATTTACCTTGTATATAAATATATGACATATAAACAAATTCTTTTTCTACTTAGTTCCTATAGTGCATCATTCAGAAGTAAACATTTTTATAAAATATACTTTGTATGTAAATATGTGACATATAAACACATTCTTTTTCTACGTAGTTCCTATAGTGCAAATTCAATAATAAACATTTTTTTTAAAATTCCCTTTTTTATGCGACATATAAACACATTATATTTCTACTTCATATTCGTATAGTGCATATTCTAGTGCGTATAGTGCATATTCTAGTTCGTATAGTGCAAAAATCAGAAGTAAATATTTTTATAAAATTTACCTTGCATATAAATTTATGACATATGAACACATTCTTTTTCTACTTAGTTCCTATAGTGCAAAAATATTTAGAAGTAAATATTTTTATAAAATTTACCTTGTATATAAATATATGACATATAAACACATTCTTTTTCTACTTAATTCCTATAGTGCAAAAATCAGAAGTAAATATTTTTAGAAAATTTATCTTGTATATGACATATAAACACATTCTTTTTCTACTTATTTCCTATAGTACACAGATCACAAGTAAATATTTTAATAAAATTTACCTTGTATATAAATATATGACATAAACGCATTTTTTTTCTACTTAGTTCCTATAGTGCAAACATCAGAAGTAAATATTTTTCAAAATTTACCTTGTATATAAATATATGACATATAAACACATTCTTTTTCTGATTAGTTCCAATAGTGCAAAATTCAGAAGTAAACATTTTTATAAAATATACTTTGTATGTAAATATGCGCCATATTAACACATTCTTATAAACATGTAAACAAAATTTCTTTTTATGCGACATATAAACACATTCTATTTCTACTTAGTTCCTATAGTGCAAAAATCAGAAGTAAATATTATTAAAAAATTTGCCTTGTATATAAATATATTACATATAAACACATTCTATTTATACTTAGTTCATATAGTGGCTAAATCAGAAGTAAATATTTTTATAAAATTTACCTTGTATATAAATATATGACATATAAACAAATTTTTTTTCTACTTAGTTCCTATAGTGTAAACATCAAGTAAATATTTTTCAAAATTTACCTTGTATATAAATATATGACATATAAACACATTCTTTTTCTGATTAGTTCTAATAGTGCAAAATTCAGAAGTAAACATTTCTATAAAATATGCTTTGTATGTAAATATGCGCCATATTAACACATTTTTTTTTTTACTTAGTTCCTATAGTGCAAAATTCTAAAATAAACATTTAAAAAAATTTACATTTTCCTTTTTATGCGACATAAACACATTCTTTTTCTACTTAGATCCTATAGTTCAAAAATCAGAAGTAAATATTTTTATAAAATTTACCTTGTATATAAATATATGACATATAAACAAATTATTTTTCTACTTAGTTCCTATAGTGCATCATTCAGAAGTAAACATTTTTATAAAATATACTTTGTATGTAAATATGTGACATATTAACACATTCTCTTTTCTACTTAGTTCCTATAGTGTAAAATTCAAAAATAAACAATAAAAAAAAATTTACTCTTTTCGTTTTATGCGAAATATAAACACATTCTTTTTCTACTTAGTTCGTATAGTGCAAAATTCAAAAATAAACATTTAAAAAAATGAATTTTGTTTTCTTTTTATGCGACATATAAACACATTCTATTTCTACTTAGTTCCTATAGTGCAAAAATCAGAAGTAAATATTTTTTAAAATTTACCTTGTATATAAATATAAGACATATAAACACATTCTTTTTCTACTTATTTCCTATAGTGCACAGATCAAAAGGAAATATTTTAATAAAACTGACCTGGTATATAAATATATGACATATAAACACATTTCTTTTCTACTTAGTTCCTATAGTGCAAACATCAGAAGTAAATATTATTTAAAAATTTGCCTTGTATATAAATATAGTACATATAAACACATTCTATTTATACTTAGTTCATATAGTGGCTAAATCAGAAGTAAATATTTTTATAAAATTTACCTTGCATATAAATTTATGACATATGAACACATTCTTTTTCTACTTAGTTCCTATAGTGCAAAAATATTTAGAAGTAAATATTTTTATAAAATTTACCTTGTATATAAATATATGACATATAAACACATTCTTTTTCTACTTAATTCCTATAGTGCAAAAATCAGAAGTAAATATTTTTAGAAAATTTATCTTGTATATGACATATAAACACATTCTTTTTCTACTTATTTCCTATAGTACACAGATCACAAGTAAATATTTTAATAAAATTTACCTTGTATATAAATATATGACATAAACGCATTTTTTTTCTACTTAGTTCCTATAGTGCAAACATCAGAAGTAAATATTTTTCAAAATTTACCTTGTATATAAATATATGACATATAAACACATTCTTTTTCTGATTAGTTCCAATAGTGCAAAATTCAGAAGTAAACATTTTTATAAAATATACTTTGTATGTAAATATGCGCCATATTAACACATTCTTATAAACATGTAAACAAAATTTCTTTTTATGCGACATATAAACACATTCTATTTCTACTTAGTTCCTATAGTGCAAAAATCAGAAGTAAATATTATTAAAAAATTTGCCTTGTATATAAATATATTACATATAAACACATTCTATTTATACTTAGTTCATATAGTGGCTAAATCAGAAGTAAATATTTTTATAAAATTTACCTTGTATATAAATATATGACATATAAACAAATTTTTTTTCTACTTAGTTCCTATAGTGTAAACATCAAGTAAATATTTTTCAAAATTTACCTTGTATATAAATATATGACATATAAACACATTCTTTTTCTGATTAGTTCTAATAGTGCAAAATTCAGAAGTAAACATTTCTATAAAATATGCTTTGTATGTAAATATGCGCCATATTAACACATTTTTTTTTTTACTTAGTTCCTATAGTGCAAAATTCTAAAATAAACATTTTAAAAAATTTACATTTTCCTTTTTATGCGACATAAACACATTCTTTTTCTACTTAGATCCTATAGTTCAAAAATCAGAAGTAAATATTTTTATAAAATTTACCTTGTATATAAATATATGACATATAAACAAATTATTTTTCTACTTAGTTCCTATAGTGCATCATTCAGAAATAAACATTTTTATAAAATATACTTTGTATGTAAATATGTGACATATTAACACATTCTCTTTTCTACTTAGTTCCTATAGTGTAAAATTCAAAAATAAACAATAAAAAAAATTTACTCTTTTCGTTTTATGCGAAATATAAACACATTCTTTTTCTACTTAGTTCGTATAGTGCAAAATTCAAAAATAAACATTTAAAAAAATGAATTTTGTTTTCTTTTTATGCGACATATAAACACATTCTATTTCTACTTAGTTCCTATAGTGCAAAAATCAGAAGTAAATATTTTTTAAAATTTACCTTGTATATAAATATAAGACATATAAACACATTCTTTTTCTACTTATTTCCTATAGTGCACAGATCAAAAGGAAATATTTTAATAAAACTGACCTGGTATATAAATATATGACATATAAACACATTTCTTTTCTACTTAGTTCCTATAGTGCAAACATCAGAAGTAAATATTATTTAAAAATTTGCCTTGTATATAAATATAGTACATATAAACACATTCTATTTATACTTAGTTCATATAGTGGCTAAATCAGAAGTAAATATTTTTATAAAATTTACCTTGCATATAAATTTATGACATATGAACACATTCTTTTTCTACTTAGTTCCTATAGTGCAAAAATATTTAGAAGTAAATATTTTTATAAAATTTACCTTGTATATAAATATATGACATATAAACACATTCTTTTTCTACTTAATTCCTATAGTGCAAAAATCAGAAGTAAATATTTTTAGAAAATTTATCTTGTATATGACATATAAACACATTCTTTTTCTACTTATTTCCTATAGTACACAGATCACAAGTAAATATTTTAATAAAATTTACCTTGTATATAAATATATGACATAAACGCATTTTTTTTCTACTTAGTTCCTATAGTGCAAACATCAGAAGTAAATATTTTTCAAAATTTACCTTGTATATAAATATATGACATATAAACACATTCTTTTTCTGATTAGTTCCAATAGTGCAAAATTCAGAAGTAAACATTTTTATAAAATATACTTTGTATGTAAATATGCGCCATATTAACACATTCTTATAAACATGTAAACAAAATTTCTTTTTATGCGACATATAAACACATTCTATTTCTACTTAGTTCCTATAGTGCAAAAATCAGAAGTAAATATTATTAAAAAATTTGCCTTGTATATAAATATATTACATATAAACACATTCTATTTATACTTAGTTCATATAGTGGCTAAATCAGAAGTAAATATTTTTATAAAATTTACCTTGTATATAAATATATGACATATAAACAAATTTTTTTTCTACTTAGTTCCTATAGTGTAAACATCAAGTAAATATTTTTCAAAATTTACCTTGTATATAAATATATGACATATAAACACATTCTTTTTCTGATTAGTTCTAATAGTGCAAAATTCAGAAGTAAACATTTCTATAAAATATGCTTTGTATGTAAATATGCGCCATATTAACACATTTTTTTTTTTACTTAGTTCCTATAGTGCAAAATTCTAAAATAAACATTTTAAAAAATTTACATTTTCCTTTTTATGCGACATAAACACATTCTTTTTCTACTTAGATCCTATAGTTCAAAAATCAGAAGTAAATATTTTTATAAAATTTACCTTGTATATAAATATATGACATATAAACAAATTATTTTTCTACTTAGTTCCTATAGTGCATCATTCAGAAATAAACATTTTTATAAAATATACTTTGTATGTAAATATGTGACATATTAACACATTCTCTTTTCTACTTAGTTCCTATAGTGTAAAATTCAAAAATAAACAATAAAAAAAATTTACTCTTTTCGTTTTATGCGAAATATAAACACATTCTTTTTCTACTTAGTTCGTATAGTGCAAAATTCAAAAATAAACATTTAAAAAAATGAATTTTGTTTTCTTTTTATGCGACATATAAACACATTCTATTTCTACTTAGTTCCTATAGTGCAAAAATCAGAAGTAAATATTTTTTAAAATTTACCTTGTATATAAATATAAGACATATAAACACATTCTTTTTCTACTTATTTCCTATAGTGCACAGATCAAAAGGAAATATTTTAATAAAACTGACCTGGTATATAAATATATGACATATAAACACATTTCTTTTCTACTTAGTTCCTATAGTGCAAACATCAGAAGTAAATATTATTTAAAAATTTGCCTTGTATATAAATATAGTACATATAAACACATTCTATTTATACTTAGTTCATATAGTGGCTAAATCAGAAGTAAATATTTTTATAAAATTTACCTTGTATATAAATATATGACATATAAACAAATTTTTTTTCTAATTAGTTCATATAGTGCAAAAATCAGAAGTAAATATTTTTATAAAATTTACCTTATATATAAATATATGACTTATAAACACATTCTTTTTCTACTTAGTTCATATAGTGCAAAAATCAGAAGTAAATATTTTAATAAAACTTACCTTGTATATAAATATATGACATATAAACACATTTTTTTTCTACTTAGTTCCTATTGTGCAAACATCAGAAGTAAATATTTTTCAAAATTTACCTTGTATATAAATATATGACATATACACACATTCTTTTTCTGATTAGTTCCAATAGTGCAAAATTCAGAAGTAAACATTTTTATAAAATATACTTTGTATGTAAATATGCGCCATATTAACACATTCTTGTAAACATGTAAAAAAAATTTCTTTTTATGCGACATATAAACACATTCTATTTCTACTACATTCCTATAGTGCAAAATTCAGAAGTAAACATTTTTATAAAATATACTTTGTATGTAAATATGCGACATATTAACACATTTTTTTTTTACTTAGTTCCTATAGTGCAAAATTCAAAAATAAGCATTTAAAAAAATTTACTTTTTCCTTTTTATGCGACATAAACACATTCTTTTTCTACTTAGATCCTATAGTGCAAAATTCAAAAATAACATTTTTTTTAAATTTCCTTTTTTATTCGACATATAAACACATTCTATTGCTACTTAGTTCCTATAGTTCAAAAATCAGAAGTAAATATTTTTATAAAATTTACCTTGTATATAAATATATGACATATAAACAAATTCTTTTTCTTCTTAGTTCCTATAGTGCATCATTCAGAAGTAAACATTTTTATAAAATATACTTTGTATGTAAATATGTGACATATTAACACATTCTCTTTTCTACTTAATTCCTATAGTGTAAAATTCAAAAATAAACAATAAAAAAAATTTACTCTTTTCGTTTTATGCGACATATAAACACATTCTTTTTCTACTTATTTCCTATAGTGCACAGATCAAAAGGAAATATTTTAATAAAACTTACCTTGTATATAAATATATGACATATAAACACATTTTTTTTCTACTTAGTTCCTATAGTGCAAACATCAGAAGTAAATATTATTTAAAACTGTGCCTTGTATATAAATATATTACATATAAACACATTCTATTTATACTTAGTTCATATAGTGGCTAAATCAGAAGTAAATATTTTTATTAAATTTACCTTGTATATAAATATATGACATATAAACAAATTTTTTTTCTAATTAGTTCATATAGTGCACAGATCAAAAGGAAATATTTTAATAAAACTTACCTTGTATATAAATATATGACATATAAACACATTTTTTTTCTACTTAGTTCCTATAGTGCAAACATCAGAAGTAAATATTTTTCAAAATTTACCGTGTATATAAATATATGACATATAAACACATTCTTTTTCTGATTAGTTCCAATAGTGCAAAATTCAGAAATAAACATTTTTATAAATATACTTTGTATGTAAATATGCGCCATATTAACACATTCTTATAAACATGTAAACAAAATTTCTTTTTATGCGACATATAAACACATTCTATTTCTACTTAGTTCCTATAGTGCAAAATTCAGAAGTAAACATTTTTATAAAATATACTTTGTATGTAAATATATTACATATAAACACAATCTATTTATACTTAGTTCATATAGTGGCTAAATCAGAAGTAAATATTTTTATAAAATTTACCTTGTATATAAATATATGACATATTAACACATTATTTTTTTCTACTTAGTTCCTATAGTGCAAAATTCAAAAATAAACATTTACAAAAATTTACTTTTTCCTTTTTATGCGACATAAACACATTCTTTTTCTACTTAGATCCTATAGTGCAAAATTCAAAAATAAATATTTTTTTAAATTTCCTTTTTTATTCGACATATAAACACATTCTATTGCTACTTAGTTCCTATAGTTCAAAAATCAGAAGTAAATATTTTTATAAAATTTACCTTGTATATAAATATATGACATATAAACAAATTCTTTTTCTACTTAGTTCCTATAGTGCATCATTCAGAAGTAAACATTTTTATAAAATATACTTTGTATGTAAATATGTGACATATAAACACATTCTTTTTCTACGTAGTTCCTATAGTGCAAATTCAATAATAAACATTTTTTTTAAAATTCCCTTTTTTATGCGACATATAAACACATTATATTTCTACTTCATATTCGTATAGTGCATATTCTAGTGCGTATAGTGCATATTCTAGTTCGTATAGTGCAAAAATCAGAAGTAAATATTTTTATAAAATTTACCTTGCATATAAATTTATGACATATGAACACATTCTTTTTCTACTTAGTTCCTATAGTGCAAAAATATTTAGAAGTAAATATTTTTATAAAATTTACCTTGTATATAAATATATGACATATAAACACATTCTTTTTCTACTTAATTCCTATAGTGCAAAAATCAGAAGTAAATATTTTTAGAAAATTTATCTTGTATATGACATATAAACACATTCTTTTTCTACTTATTTCCTATAGTACACAGATCACAAGTAAATATTTTAATAAAATTTACCTTGTATATAAATATATGACATAAACGCATTTTTTTTCTACTTAGTTCCTATAGTGCAAACATCAGAAGTAAATATTTTTCAAAATTTACCTTGTATATAAATATATGACATATAAACACATTCTTTTTCTGATTAGTTCCAATAGTGCAAAATTCAGAAGTAAACATTTTTATAAAATATACTTTGTATGTAAATATGCGCCATATTAACACATTCTTATAAACATGTAAACAAAATTTCTTTTTATGCGACATATAAACACATTCTATTTCTACTTAGTTCCTATAGTGCAAAAATCAGAAGTAAATATTATTTAAAAATTTGCCTTGTATATAAATATATTACATATAAACACATTCTATTTATACTTAGTTCATATAGTGGCTAAATCAGAAGTAAATATTTTTATAAAATTTACCTTGTATATAAATATATGACATATAAACACATTCTTTTTCTGATTAGTTCCAATAGTGCAAAATTCAGAAGTAAACATTTTTATAAAATATACTTTGTATGTAAATATGCGACATATTAACACATTTTTTTTTTACTTAGTTCCTATAGTGCAAAATTCAAAAATAAGCATTTAAAAAAATTTACTTTTTCCTTTTTATGCGACATAAACACATTCTTTTTCTACTTAGATCCTATAGTGCAAAATTCAAAAATAACATTTTTTTTAAATTTCCTTTTTTATTCGACATATAAACACATTCTATTGCTACTTAGTTCCTATAGTTCAAAAATCAGAAGTAAATATTTTTATAAAATTTACCTTGTATATAAATATATGACATATAAACAAATTCTTTTTCTTCTTAGTTCCTATAGTGCATCATTCAGAAGTAAACATTTTTATAAAATATACTTTGTATGTAAATATGTGACATATTAACACATTCTCTTTTCTACTTAATTCCTATAGTGTAAAATTCAAAAATAAACAATAAAAAAAATTTACTCTTTTCGTTTTATGCGACATATAAACACATTCTTTTTCTACTTATTTCCTATAGTGCACAGATCAAAAGGAAATATTTTAATAAAACTTACCTTGTATATAAATATATGACATATAAACACATTTTTTTTCTACTTAGTTCCTATAGTGCAAACATCAGAAGTAAATATTATTTAAAACTGTGCCTTGTATATAAATATATTACATATAAACACATTCTATTTATACTTAGTTCATATAGTGGCTAAATCAGAAGTAAATATTTTTATTAAATTTACCTTGTATATAAATATATGACATATAAACAAATTTTTTTTCTAATTAGTTCATATAGTGCACAGATCAAAAGGAAATATTTTAATAAAACTTACCTTGTATATAAATATATGACATATAAACACATTTTTTTTCTACTTAGTTCCTATAGTGCAAACATCAGAAGTAAATATTTTTCAAAATTTACCGTGTATATAAATATATGACATATAAACACATTCTTTTTCTGATTAGTTCCAATAGTGCAAAATTCAGAAATAAACATTTTTATAAATATACTTTGTATGTAAATATGCGCCATATTAACACATTCTTATAAACATGTAAACAAAATTTCTTTTTATGCGACATATAAACACATTCTATTTCTACTTAGTTCCTATAGTGCAAAATTTAGAAGTAAACATTTTTATAAAATATACTTTGTATGTAAATATATTACATATAAACACAATCTATTTATACTTAGTTCATATAGTGGCTAAATCAGAAGTAAATATTTTTATAAAATTTACCTTGTATATAAATATATGACATATTAACACATTATTTTTTTCTACTTAGTTCCTATAGTGCAAAATTCAAAAATAAACATTTACAAAAATTTACTTTTTCCTTCTAATGCAACATAAACACATTCTTTTTCTACTTAGATCCTATAGTGCAAAATTCAAAAATAAATTATTTTTTTTAATTTCCGTATTTATTCGACATATAAACACATTCTATTGCTACTTTGTTCCTATAGTTCAAAAATCAGAAGTAAATATTTTTATAAAATTTACCTTGTATATAAATATATGACATATAAACAAATTCTTTTTCTACTTAGTTCCTATAGTGCAAAATTCAAAAAAAATCATGAAAAAAATTTACTTTTTTATATTTATGCAACATAAACACATTCTTTTTCTACTTAGATCCTATAGTGCAAAATTACAAAAATATATATTTTTATAAAATTTCTTTTTTTCTTTTTATGCGACATACAAATACATTATTTTTTTAATTAGAACCTATAGTGCAAAATTCAAAAATAAACATTTAAAAAAAATTTCCATTTTTATGCGACATATAAACACATTCTATTTCTACTTAGTTCGTATAGTGCAAAAATCAGAAGTAAATATTTTTATAAAATTTACCTTGTATATAAATATATGAAATATAAACATTCTAATTAGTTCCTATAGTGCAAAAATCAGAAGTAAATATTTTTATAAAATTTGCCATGTATATAAATATATTACATATAAACACATTCTTTTTCTCCTTAGTTTCTGTAGTGCAAAATTCAAAAATAAACATTTTTTTTAAAAATGTACCGGTACTCTTTTCTTTTTATGCAACATATAAACACATTCTTTTTCTACTTAGTTCCTATAGTGCAAAAATCAAGAATAAACATGAAAAAAATTTCCTTTTTTATATTTATGCGACATAAACACATTATTTTTCTACTTAGATCCTATAGTGTAAAAATTTTTATAAAATTTCCTTTTTTATTTTTCTGCAACATATAAACACATTATTTTCCTACTTAGATCCTATAGTGCAAAATTCAAAAATAAACATTTAAAAAAAAATTCCGTTTTTATGCGACATATAAACACATTCTATTTCTACTTAGTTCCTATAGTGCAAAATTCACAAATAAAAATTTAAAAATAAATTCCCTCTTTTTGCGACAAATAAACACATTATATTTCTACTTAGATCCTATTGTGCATAATTCAAAAATAAACATTTTAAAAAAATTTCTTTTTTTCTTTTTATGTGACATATAAACACATTATTTTTCTATTTAGAACCTATAGTGCAAAATTCACAAATAAACATTAAAAAAAATTCCCATTTTTATGTGACATATAAACACATTCTATTTCTACTTAGTTCGTATAGTGCAAAAATCAGAAGTAAATATTTTTATAAAATTTACCTTGTATATAAATATATGACATATAAACATTCTAATTAGTTCCTATAGTGCAAAAATCAGAAGTAAATATTTTTATAAAATTTGCCATGTATATAAATATATTACATATAAACACATTCTTTTTCTCCTTAGTTTCTGTAGTGCAAAATTCAAAAATAAACATTTTTTTAAAAAATGTACCGGTACTCTTTTCTTTTTATGCAACATATAAACACATTCTTTTTCTACTTAGTTCCTATAGTGCAAAATTCAAAAATAATCATGAAAAAAATTACTCTTTTCTTTTTATGCGACATATAAATACATTCTTTTTCTACTTAGTTCCTATAGTGCAAAATTCACAAATAAAAATTTAAAAATAAATTCCCTCTTTTTGCGACAAATAAACACATTCTATTTCTACTTAGATCCTATAGTGCATAATTCAAAAATAAACATTTAAAAAAAATTACTCTTTTCTTTTTATGCGACATATAAATACATTCTTTTTCTACTTAGTTCCTATAGTGCAAAATTCAAAAATAATCATGAAAAATTTGACTTTTTTATATTTATGCAACATAAACACATTCTTTTTCTACTTAGATCCTATTGTGCAAAATTAAAAAATAAACATTTTTATAAAATTTCTTTTTTTCTTTTTATGCGACATATAAACACATTCTATTTCTACTTAGTTCGTATAGTGCAAAAATCAGAAGTAAATATTTTTATAAAATTTACAGTGTATATAAATATATGACATATAAACACATTTTTTTTCTACCTAGTTCCTATAGTGCACAGATCAGAAGCAAATATTATTATAAAATTTGCCTTGTATATAAATACAGGACATATAAACACATTCTTTTTCTCCTTAGTTACTTTAGTACAAAATTCAAAAATAAATATTTAAAAAAATTTTACTCTTTCTTTTTATGCGACATATAAACACATTCTTTTTCTACTTAGTTCCTATAGTGAAAAATTCAAAAATAAACATTAAAAAAATTTACTTTTTTTTATGTGACATATAAACACATTCTATTTCTACTTAGTTCGTATAGTGCAAAAATCAGAAGTAAATATTATTATAAAATTTGCCTTGTATTTAAATATATTACATATAAACACATTCTTTTTCTCCTTAGATACTATAGTGCAAAATTCAATAATAAACATTTAGTTAAAATTTCCTTTTTTTTATGTGACATATAAACACATTCTATTTCTACTTAGTTCGTATAGTGCAAAAATCAGAAGTAAATATTTTTATAAAATTTACCTTGTATATAAATATATGACATATAAACATTCTAATTATTTCCTATAGTGCAAAAATCAGAAATAAAAATTTTTATTTAATTTAACTTGTATATCAATATATATCATATAAACACATTCTTTTTCTACTTAGTTCCTTTAGTGCAAACATCAGAAGTAAATATTTTTCAAAATTTACCTTGTATATAAATATATGTCATATAAACACATTCTTTTTCTGATTAGTTCCAATAGTGCAAAATTCAGAAGTAAACATTTTTATAAAATATACTTTGTATGTAAATATGCGCCATAATAACACATTCTTATAAACATGTAAAAAAATGTTCTTTTATGCGATATATAAACACATTCTATTTCTACTACATTCCTTTAGTGCAAAATTCAGAAGTAAACATTTTTATAAAATATACTTTGTATGTAAATATGGACATATTAACACAATATCTTTTTTCTACTTAGTTTCTATAGAGCAAAATTCAAAAATAAACATTTTAAAAAATTTACTTTTTCCTTTTTATGCGACATAAACACATTCTTTTTCTACTTAGATTCTATAGTGCAAAATTCAAAAATAACATTTTTTTTAAATTTCCTTTTTTATTCGACATATAAACACATTCTATTGCTACTTAGTTCCTATAGTTCAAAAATCAGAAGTAAATATTTTTTATAAAATTTACCTTGTATGTAAATATGCGACATATTAATGCATTATTTTTTCTACTTAGTTCCTATAGTGCAAATGTGAAAAATAAATATTTTAATAAAATTTACTCTTTTCTTTTTATGCGATATATAAACACATTCTTTTTCTACTTAGTTTCTATAGTACAAAAATCAGAAGTAAAAATTTTTATAAAATATACTTTGTATGTAAATATGTGACATATTAACACATTCTCTTTTCTACTTAGTTCCTATAGTGCAAAATTAAAAAATATACATTTTAAAAAAATCCGTTTTTATTCGACATATAAACACATTCTATTTCTACTTAGTTCCTATAGTGCAAAATTCAAAAATAAAAATTTAAAAATAAATTCCTTCTTTTTGCGACAAATAAACACATTATATTTCTACTTAGATCCTATAGTGCATAATTCAAAAATAAACATTTAAAAAAAATTTCTTTTTTTCTTTTTATGTGACATATAAACACATTATTTTTCTACTTAGAACCTATAGTGCAAAATTCACAAATAAACATTTTAAAAAAATTCCCATTTTTATGCGACATATAAATACATTCTTTTTCTACTTAGTTCCTATAGTGCAAAATTCAAAAATAATCATGAAAAATTTGACTTTTTTATATTTATGCAACATGGCAACATATGCAACATATTATTATAAACACATTCTTTTTCTACTTAGATCCTATTGTGCAAAATTAAAAAATAAACATTTTTATAAAATTTCTTTTTTTCTTTTTATGCGACATATAAACACATTCTATTTCTACTTAGTTCGTATAGTGCAAAAATCAGAAGTAAATATTTTTATAAAATTTACCTTGTATATAAATATATGACATATAACATTTTTTTTCTACCTAGTTCCTATAGTGCACAGATCAGAAGCAAATATTATTATAAAATTTGCCTTGTATACAAATACATGACATATAAACACATTCTTTTTCTCCTTAGTTTCTTTAGTACAAAATTCAAAAATAAATATTTAAAAAAATTTTACTCTTTCTTTTTATGCGACATATAAACACATTCTTTTTCTACTTAGTTCCTATAGTGCAAAATTCAAAAATAAACATTAAAAAAATTTACTTTTATATTTATGCGACATAAACACATTCTTTATCTACTTAGATACTATAGTGCAAAATTCAATAATAAATTATTTTTTTTAATTTCCTTTTTTTATGCAACATATAAACACATTCTATTTCTACTTAGTTTGTATAGTGCAAAAATCAGAAATAAATATTTTTATAAAATTTACCTTGTATATAAATATATGACATATAAACAAATTCTTTTTCTACTTAGTTCCTATAGTGCATCATTTAGAAATAAACATTTTTATAAAATATACTTTGTATGTAAATATGCGACATATTAACACATTATTTTTTTCTACTTAGTTCCTATAGTGCAAATGGGAAAAATAAATATTTTTAAAAAAATTACTCTTTTCTTTTTATGCTATATATAAATACATTCTTTTTCTACTTAGTTTCTATAGTGCAAAAAGCAGAAGTAAACATTTTTATAAAATATACTTTGTATGTAAATATGTGACATATTAACACATTCTCTTTTCTACTTAGCTCCTATAGTGTAAAATTCAAAAATAAACATTAAAAAAAATTTACTCTTTTCGTTTTATGCGACAAATAAACACATTCTTTTTCTACTTAGTTCGTATAGTGCAAAATTCAAAAATAAACATTTAAAAAAAATGTATTTTTTTATATTTATGCGACATAAACACATTCTTTTTCTACTTAGATCCTATGTTATGTTATGTTATGTTATGTTCCTCCAGGGCCATAGGCGGCGCATAGGGCAGAAACCATAGCTTTCCATTTCTGTCTTTGTGTTGCCAGGTCTTTCAATTGTTGCGTGTTGTTTAGGTTCATTGACATGCCTTCTCTATTAATGGTTCTTCGTAGAGTTTCTCTAGGTCTCCCTCTTCTTCTTACTCCAGGTGGCACCCAATATAGTGATTGCTGGGGAATTCTTAGGCTGTTCATTCTGAGAACATGGCCGATGTAAGTCCAACGCCTTTGTCTAATGAAGGAAGATATATAGGTTTGTTTGCTTTCCTCTCTTATAGTAGTGTTAGATTTAAAGTCACTCCACTTAACGTTCAGAATGGTACGTAGGCATTTGTTTTCAAAGGAGTCGAGTCTTTTATCTGTGGTTTTTGTGGCTTTCCAACTTTCGCACCCATATGATAGAATAGGGATGATGTTGGAGTTAAATAACTTGAGTTTTGTGGTGTTTCTTAGTGTGTTTGACGTCCATATGTTGCGTAGTTTATTGAAAGCACCCGCTGCAAGGGCAATACGGTGTAAAATTTCTTTTGATGAGTCTCCATCCAATGCTAGATTGGTGCCTAAATATGTAAAATTGTTGACTTTTAATAATGGAACATTTTGAATTTCTATGTTGTCGTTGGATCTCGTAAAATCTAGTATATGAGTTTTTGATGTGTTGATTTTCAACCCTATCTGATTTGAGTAGTGTTGGAGATTGTCAAACTTAGATTGAGCATCTATGTGGTTTGCGCTCAAAAGGGCTAGGTCATCTGCGTAGTCAAGATCTTCGAGAACGGTATTATTAATCCATTTTATTCCTGTCAGCTCATTTTCAGTGCTCTTTCTCATGACCCAATCAATAGCGACGCAGAAAAGTAATGGGGACATGATGCATTAATGTTTAACGCCCGTAACAACTTGGAACCATTCTGACTTCTCAGTGTTTGTTTGAACACAGAAATGTGAGTTGGTGTAGAATGCCTATATAACATTGATTATTTTAGTAGGAAAACCGTATTGCTGTAGAATATTCCATAACGTAGGCCGATGAAGACTATCAAATCCTATAGTGCAAAATTAAAAAATAAACATTTTTATAAAATTTCCTTTTTTCTTTTTATGCAACATATAAACACATTATTTTCCTACTTAGATCCTATAGTGCAAAATTCAAAAATAAACATTTTTTAAAAAAATCCTTTTTTATGCGACATATAAACACATTCTATTTCTACTTAGTTCCTATAGTGCAAAATTCAAAAATAAACATTTTAAAAAAAATTTCCTCTTTTTGCGTCAAATAAACACATTCTATTTCTACTTAGATCCTATAGTGCATAATTCAGAA
Source organism: Meghimatium bilineatum (assembly GCA_034231615.1). Taxonomy (NCBI): domain Eukaryota; kingdom Metazoa; phylum Mollusca; class Gastropoda; order Stylommatophora; family Philomycidae; genus Meghimatium; species Meghimatium bilineatum. The sequence continues at coordinate 36,826,884 of CM067316.1, read as the reverse complement.
ATAAACATATAAAAAAATTACTCTTTTCCTTTTTATGCGACATAAACACATTCTTTTTCTACTTAGATCCTATAGTGCAAAATTCAAAAATAAATTATTTTTTAAATTTCCATTTTTATTCGACATATAAACACATTCTATTGCTACTTAGTTCCTATAGTTCAAAAATCAGAAGTAAATATTTTTATAAAATTTACCTTGTATGTAAATATATGACATATAAACAAATTCTTTTTCTACTTAGTTCCTATAGTGCATCATTCAGAAGTAAACATTTTTATAAAATATACTTTGTATGTAAATATGCGACATATTAACACATTATTTTTTCTACTTAGTTCCTATAGTGCAAATGTGAAAAATAAATATTTAAAAAAAAATTACTCTTTTCTTTTTATGCGATATATAAACACATTCTTTTTCTACTTAGTTTCTATAGTGCAAAAATCAGAAGTAAACATTTTTATAAAATATACTTTGTATGTAAATATGAGACATATTAACACATTCTCTTTTCTACTTAGTTCCTATAGTGTAAAATTCAAAAGTAAACATTAAAAAAATGTACTCTTTTCGTTTTATGCAACATATAAACACATTCTTTTTCTACTTAGTTCCTATAATGCAAAATTCAGAAGGAAACATTTTTATATTATATACTTTGTATATAAATATGCAACATATTAACACATTCTTTTTGCTACTTAGTTCTTATAGTGTAAAATTCAAAAATAAACATTAAAAAAATTTACTCTTTTCTTTTTATGCGACATATAAACACATTCTATTTCTACTTAGTTCCTATAGTGCAAAAATCAGAAGTAAATATTATTATAAAATTTGCCTTGTATGTAAATATGTGACATATTAACACATTCTCTTTTCTACTTAGTTCCTATAGTGTAAATTTCAAAAATAAACATTTTAAAAACATTTCCATTTTTATGCGACATATAAACACATTCTATTTCTACTTAGTTATATAGTGCAAAAATCAGAAGTAAATATTTTTATAAAATTTACCTTGTATATAAATACGAGGCGTGTTCAAATGAAAACGGGACTTGTGGATTTATTTAAAAAGTATCATACGCAATTTAATATTTTCAACGGAATTGAACAAAGCAACCACTTGTGAATAAGAATGCACCTGGGTTCATCAGAAAAAATCTCCGTATGCATTTAGGCAAGCATCCCATTGTTTAGGTAGACGTCGAATGCCATCCGAGAAAAAGTTGCGTGGCTGTTCTCTGAACCATGTGGTCACCGCTGTCTTCACGTCTGCGTCGCTGTTGAATCGCTGTCCCTTTAGTGCTTTCTTCAACGGTCCGAACAAATGGAAATCACACGGGGATAAATCGGGACTATAGGCTGGGTGATGAAGAACTTCCCAATTCTTCTTTGCCAATGTTTCCTGCACAATTTTTGCGACGTGCGGACGAGCGTTGTCGTGGAGAAGAATCACACCTTGAGAAAGTCTGCCTGGTCGCTTAGCCTTGATGGCCTTATGCAGCTTGTCTAAAGTGTCTTTATAATGGGCGGCATTGATGTTGACACCAGGTTCCTTAAAATCAGTCAACAAAAGCCCTTCATGGTCAAAAAATGCAGTCACCATAACCTTCCCAGCAGAAACCTGTGTCTTGAATTTTTTGGGTTTTGGTGAACCTGGATGTTTCCATTGCATGCTGTCAATTTTGCTGCTCGGTTCATAGTGGTGGCACCATGATTCATCACCTGCCACAATGCTCAACAGTAATGCATCACCCTCTGCCCTGTAACGCATCAGGTGGTTCAAACTCCACCCCATCCGTTCTTCCTTATGGTGGTCAGTCAACATCCGTGGGACCCACTGTGAACACACCTTCCGATAGTTCAATTTCTTCCGAACAACCATGTGGGCTGTCCCAATTGACATATGGAATTCTTCTGCAAGCGAACGAATGCTCCGACGACGGTCAATCAGTACTGCTTTATCAAGCACGGCTATGGCTTCTTCTGTTGCAACAATATGCGCCTGACCTGGCCGTGCAAGATCTGCCGTTAACTCACGTCCGTCTTTAAACATACGCACCCACTCCATCACTCTGGTCCTCAACAAACATTTGTCACCATATGCTGCCTTCATTCTCCGATGAATGTCTACTGCTTGACATCCTTCAAATGAAAGAAACTGGATCACAGCACGCTGATTCACTTTGGACGGGTTCGGAATCACACCCGCCATATTGTTAACAGTCTTCTGCAGCACATATGCATGCTGGGAAGATGAACACGTGACCGTATGTAAATTATTGGATACTCATTACTAGTGCAAAATGTCATCAATATCAGTGCGCTCTGTCACGCGTGGTGTAACAAGTCCCGTTTTCATTTGAACACGCCTCGTATATGGCATATAAACACGTTCTTTTGCTACTTAGTTCCTATAGTGCACAGATCAGAAGTAAATATTTTAATAAAATTTAGCTTGTATATAAATATATGACATATAAACACATTCTTTTTCTGATTAGTTCCAATAGTGCATCATTCAGAAGTAAACATTTTTATAAAATATACTTTGTATGTAAATATGCGACATATTAACACATTATTTTTTTCTACTTAGTTCCTATAGTGCAAATGTGAAAAATAAATATTTTTAAAAAATTTACTCTTTTCTTTTTATGCGATATATAAACACATTCTTTTTCTACTTAGTTTCTATAGTGCAAAAATCAGAAGTAAACATTTTTATAAAATATACTTTGTATATAAATATGTGACATATTAACACATTCTCTTTTCTACTTAGTTCCTATAGTGTAAAATTCAAAAATAAACATTAAAAAAATGTACTCTTTTCGTTTTATGCAACATATATACACATTCTTTTTCTACTTAGTTCCTATAGTGCAAAATTCAGAAGGAAACATTTTTATATTATATACTTTGTATATAAATATGCAACATATTAACACATTCTTTTTCTCCTTAGTTTCTGTAGTGCATAATTCAAAAATAAACATTTAAAAAAAATTACTCTTTCCTTTTTATTCGACATATAAACAAATTCTTTTTCTACTTAGTTCCTATAGTGCAAAATTCAAAAATAATCATGAAAAAAATTTACTTTTTTATATTTATGCAACATAAACACATTCTTTTTCTACTTAGATCCTATAGTGCAAAATTACAAAAATATATATTTTTATAAAATTTCTTTTTTTCTTTTTATGCGACATACAAATACATTATTTTTCTACTTAGATCCTATAGTGCAAAATTAAAAAATAAACATTTAAAAAAAATTTCCATTTTTATGCGACATATAAACACATTCTATTTCTACTTAGTTCCTATAGTGCATCATTCAGAAGTAAACATTTTTATAAAATATACTTTGTATGTAAATATGCGACATATTAACACATTATTTTTTTCTACTTCGTTCCTATAGTGCAAATGTGAAAAATAAATATTTAAAGAAATTTACTATTTTCTTTTTATGCGATATATAAACACATTCTTTTTCTACTTAGTTTCTATAGTGCAAAAATCAGAAGTAAACATTTTTATAAAATATACTTTGTATGTAAATATGTGACATATTAACACATTCTCTTTTCTACTTAGTTCCTATAGTGTAAAATTCAAAAATAAACATTAAAAAAATGTACTCTTTTCGTTTTATGCAACATATATACACATTCTTTTTCTACTTAGTTCCTATAGTGCAAAATTCAGAAGGAAACATTTTTATATTATATACTTTGTATATAAATATGCAACATATTAACACATTCTTTTTCTCCTTAGTTTCTGTAGTGCATAATTCAAAAATAAACATTAAAAAAATTTACTCTTTTCTTTTTATGCGACATATAAACACATTCTATTTCTACTTAGTTCCTATAGTGCAAAAATAAGAAGTAAATATTATTATAAAATTTGCCTTGTATATAAATATATTACATATAAACACATTCTTTTTCTCCTTAGTTTCTGTAGTGCATAATTCAAAAATAAACATTAAAAAAAAAATTACTCTTTCCTTTTTATTCGACATAAACAAATTCTTTTTCTACTTAGTTCCTATAGTGCAAAATTCAAAAATAATCATGAAAAAAATTTACTTTTTTATATTTATGCAACATAAACACATTCTTTTTCTACTTAGATCCTCTAGTGCACAATTACAAAATATATATTTTTATAAAATTTCTTCTTTTTTTTTTATGCGACATACAAATACCTTATTTTTCTACTTAGATCCTATAGTGCAAAATTTAAAAATAAACATTTTAAAAAAATTTCCATTTTTATGCGACATATAAACACATTCTATTTCTACTTAGTTCATATAATGTAAAAATCAGAAGTAAATATTTTTATAAATTTTACCTTGTATAAAAATATATGGCATATAAGCACGTTCTTTTGCTACTTAGTTTCTATAGTGCAAAAATCAGAAGTAAACATTTTTATAAAATATACTTTGTAAATATGTGACATATTAACACATTCTCTTTTCTACTTAGTTCCTATAGTGTAAAATTCAAAAATAAACATTAAAAAAATGTACTCTTTTCGTTTTATGCAACATATATACACATTCTTTTTCTGATTAGTTCATATAGTGCAAAATTCAGAAGTAAACATTTTTATAAAATATACTTTGTATGTAAATATGCGACATTAACACATTATTTTTTTCTACTTAGTTTCTATAGTGTAAAATTCAAAAGTAAACATTAAAAAAATGTACTCTTTTCAATTTATGCAACATATAAACACATTCTTTTTCTACTTAGTTCCTATAATGCAAAATTCAGAAGAAAACATTTTTATATTATATACTTTGTATATAAATATGCAACATATTAACACATTCTTTTTGCTACTTAGTTCTTATAGTGTAAAATTCAAAAATAAACATTTAAAAAATTTACAGTTTTCTTTTTATGCGACATATAAACACATTCTATTTCTACTTAGTTCCTATAGTGCAATAATGAGAAGTAAATATTATTATAAAATTTGCCTTGTTTATAAATATATTACATATAAACACATTCTTTTTCTCCTTAGTTTCTGTAGTGCATAATTCAAAAATAAACATTTAAAAAAAATTACTCTTTCCTTTTTATTCGACATATAAACACTTTCTTTTTCTACTTAGTTCCTATAGTGCAAAATTCAAAAATAATCATGAAAAAAATTTACTTTTTTATATATATGCAACATAAACACATTCTTTTTCTACTTAGATCATATAGTGCAAAATTACAAAAATAAATATTTTTATAAAATTTCTTTTTTCTTTTTATGCGACATATAAATACATTATTTTTCTACTTAGATCCTATAGTGCAAAATTAAAAAATAAACATTTTTAAAAAATTTCCATTTTTATGCGACATATAAACACATTCTATTTCTACTTAGTTCATATAGTGCAAAAATCAGAAGTAAATATTTTTATAAAATTTACCTTGTATATAAATATATGGCATATAAACACGTTCTTTTGCTACTTAGTTCCTATAGTGCACAGATCAGAAGTAAATATTTTAATAAAATTTAGCTTGTATATAAATATATGACATATAAGCACATTCTTTTTCTGATTAGTTCCAATAGTGCAAAATTCAGAAGTAAACATTTTTATAAAATATACTTTGTATGTAAATATGCGCCATATTAACACATTCTTATAAACATGTAAAAAAAATTTCTTTTTATTCGACATATAAACACATTCTATTGCTATTTAGTTCTTATAGTTCAAAAATCAGAAGTAAATATTTTTATAAAATTTACCTTGTATATAAATATATGACATATAAACAAATTCTTTTTCTACTTAGTTCCTATAGTGCATCATTCAGAAGTAAACATTTTTATAAAATATACTTTGTATGTAAATATGCGACATATTAACACATTATTTTTTTCTACTTCGTTCCTATAGTGCAAATGTGAAAAATAAATATTTAAAGAAATTTACTATTTTCTTTTTATGCGATATATAAACACATTCTTTTTCTACTTAGTTTCTATAGTGCAAAAATCAGAAGTAAACATTTTTATAAAATATACTTTGTATGTAAATATGTGACATATTAACACATTCTCTTTTCTACTTAGTTCCTATAGTGTAAAATTCAAAAATAAACATTAAAAAAATGTACTCTTTTCGTTTTATGCAACATATATACACATTCTTTTTCTACTTAGTTCCTATAGTGCAAAATTCAGAAGGAAACATTTTTATATTATATACTTTGTATATAAATATGCAACATATTAACACATTCTTTTTCTCCTTAGTTTCTGTAGTGCATAATTCAAAAATAAACATTTAAAAAAAATTACTCTTTCCTTTTTATGCGATATATAAACACATTCTTTTTCTACTTAGATCCTATAGTGCAAAATTCAAAAACAAATTTTTTTTTAAATTTCCTTTTTTATTCGACATATAAACACATTCTATTGCTATTTAGTTCTTATAGTTCAAAAATCAGAAGTAAATATTTTTATAAAATTTACCTTGTATATAAATATATGACATATAAACAAATTCTTTTTCTACTTAGTTCCTATAGTGCATCATTCAGAAGTAAACATTTTTATAAAATATACTTTGTATGTAAATATGTGACATATTAACACATTATTTTTTTCTACTTCGTTCCTATAGTGCAAATGTGAAAAATAAATATTTAAAGAAATTTACTATTTTCTTTTAATGCGATATATAAACACATTCTTTTTCTACTTAGTTTCTATAGTGCAAAAATCAGAAGTAAACATTTTTATAAAATATACTTTGTATGTAAATATGTGACATATTAACACATTCTCTTTTCTACTTAGTTCCTAAAGTGTAAAATTCAAAAAATAAACATTAAAAAAATGTACTCTTTTCGTTTTATGCAACATATATACACATTCTTTTTCTACTTAGTTCCTATAGTGCAAAATTCAGAAGGAAACATTTTTATATTATATACTTTGTATATAAATATGCAACATATTAACACATTCTTTTTCTCCTTAGTTTCTGTAGTGCATAATTCAAAAATAAACATTAAAAAAATTTACTCTTTTCTTTTTATGCGACATATAAACACATTCTATTTCTACTTAGTTCCTATAGTGCAAAAATAAGAAGTAAATATTATTATAAAATTTGCCTTGTTTATAAATATATTACATATAAACACATTCTTTTTCTCCTTAGTTTCTGTAGTGCATAATTCAAAAATAAACATTTTAAAAAAAATTACTCTTTCCTTTTTATTCGACATAAACAATTTCTTTTTCTACTTAGTTCCTATAGTGCAAAATTCAAAAATAATCATGAAAAAAATTTACTTTTTTATATTTATGCAACATAAACACATTCTTTTTCTACTTAGATCCTATAGTGCACAATTACAAAATATATATTTTTATAAAATTTCTTCTTTTTTTTTTATGCGACATACAAATACCTTATTTTTCTACTTAGATCCTATAGTGCAAAATTTAAAAATAAACATTTTTAAAAAATTTCCATTTTTATGCGACATATAAACACATTCTATTTCTACTTAGTTCATATAATGTAAAAATCAGAAGTAAATATTTTTATAAATTTTACCTTGTATAAAAATATATGGCATATAAGCACGTTCTTTTGCTACTTAGTTTCTATAGTGCAAAAATCAGAAGTAAACATTTTTATAAAATATACTTTGTATGTAAATATGTGACATATTAACACATTCTCTTTTCTACTTAGTTCCTATAGTGTAAAATTCAAAAATAAACATTAAAAAAATGTACTCTTTTTGTTTTATGCAACATATATACACATTCTTTTTCTGATTAGTTCATATAGTGCAAAATTCAGAAGTAAACATTTTTATAAAATATACTTTGTATGTAAATATGCGACATTAACACATTATTTTTTTCTACTTAGTTTCTATAGTGTAAAATTCAAAAGTAAACATTAAAAAAATGTACTCTTTTCAATTTATGCAACATATAAACACATTCTTTTTCTACTTAGTTCCTATAATGCAAAATTCAGAAGAAAACATTTTTATATTATATACTTTGTATATAAATATGCAACATATTAACACATTCTTTTTGCTACTTAGTTCTTATAGTGTAAAATTCAAAAATAAACATTTAAAAAATTTACAGTTTTCTTTTTATGCGACATATAAACACATTCTATTTCTACTTAGTTCCTATAGTGCAATAATGAGAAGTAAATATTATTATAAAATTTGCCTTGTTTATAAATATATTACATATAAACACATTCTTTTTCTCCTTAGTTTCTGTAGTGCATAATTCAAAAATAAACATTTAAAAAAAATTACTCTTTCCTTTTTATTCGACATATAAACACTTTCTTTTTCTACTTAGTTCCTATAGTGCAAAATTCAAAAATAATCATGAAAAAAATTTACTTTTTTATATATATGCAACATAAACACATTCTTTTTCTACTTAGATCATATAGTGCAAAATTACAAAAATAAATATTTTTATAAAATTTCTTTTTTTCTTTTTATGCGACATATAAATACATTATTTTTCTACTTAGATCCTATAGTGCAAAATTAAAAAATAAACATTTTTAAAAAATTTCCATTTTTATGCGACATATAAACACATTCTATTTCTACTTAGTTCATATAGTGCAAAAATCAGAAGTAAATATTTTTATAAAATTTACCTTGTATATAAATATATGGCATATAAACACGTTCTTTTGCTACTTAGTTCCTATAGTGCACAGATCAGAAGTAAATATTTTAATAAAATTTAGCTTGTATATAAATATATGACATATAAGCACATTCTTTTTCTGATTAGTTCCAATAGTGCAAAATTCAGAAGTAAACATTTTTATAAAATATACTTTGTATGTAAATATGCGCCATATTAACACATTCTTATAAACATGTAAAAAAAATTTCTTTTTATTCGACATATAAACACATTCTATTGCTATTTAGTTCTTATAGTTCAAAAATCAGAAGTAAATATTTTTATAAAATTTACCTTGTATATAAATATATGACATATAAACAAATTCTTTTTCTACTTAGTTCCTATAGTGCATCATTCAGAAGTAAACATTTTTATAAAATATACTTTGTATGTAAATATGCGACATATTAACACATTATTTTTTTCTACTTCGTTCCTATAGTGCAAATGTGAAAAATAAATATTTAAAGAAATTTACTATTTTCTTTTTATGCGATATATAAACACATTCTTTTTCTACTTAGTTTCTATAGTGCAAAAATCAGAAGTAAACATTTTTATAAAATATACTTTGTATGTAAATATGTGACATATTAACACATTCTCTTTTCTACTTAGTTCCTATAGTGTAAAATTCAAAAATAAACATTAAAAAAATGTACTCTTTTCGTTTTATGCAACATATATACACATTCTTTTTCTACTTAGTTCCTATAGTGCAAAATTCAGAAGGAAACATTTTTATATTATATACTTTGTATATAAATATGCAACATATTAACACATTCTTTTTCTCCTTAGTTTCTGTAGTGCATAATTCAAAAATAAACATTTAAAAAAAATTACTCTTTCCTTTTTATGCGATATATAAACACATTCTTTTTCTACTTAGATCCTATAGTGCAAAATTCAAAAACAAATTTTTTTTTAAATTTCCTTTTTTATTCGACATATAAACACATTCTATTGCTATTTAGTTCTTATAGTTCAAAAATCAGAAGTAAATATTTTTATAAAATTTACCTTGTATATAAATATATGACATATAAACAAATTCTTTTTCTACTTAGTTCCTATAGTGCATCATTCAGAAGTAAACATTTTTATAAAATATACTTTGTATGTAAATATGCGACATATTAACACATTATTTTTTTCTACTTCGTTCCTATAGTGCAAATGTGAAAAATAAATATTTAAAGAAATTTACTATTTTCTTTTAATGCGATATATAAACACATTCTTTTTCTACTTAGTTTCTATAGTGCAAAAATCAGAAGTAAACATTTTTATAAAATATACTTTGTATGTAAATATGTGACATATTAACACATTCTCTTTTCTACTTAGTTCCTAAAGTGTAAAATTCAAAAAATAAACATTAAAAAAATGTACTCTTTTCGTTTTATGCAACATATATACACATTCTTTTTCTACTTAGTTCCTATAGTGCAAAATTCAGAAGGAAACATTTTTATATTATATACTTTGTATATAAATATGCAACATATTAACACATTCTTTTTCTCCTTAGTTTCTGTAGTGCATAATTCAAAAATAAACATTAAAAAAATGTACTCTTTTCTTTTTATGCGACATATAAACACATTCTATTTCTACTTAGTTCCTATAGTGCAAAAATAAGAAGTAAATATTATTATAAAATTTGCCTTGTTTATAAATATATTACATATAAACACATTCTTTTTCTCCTTAGTTTCTGTAGTGCATAATTCAAAAATAAACATTTAAAAAAAAATTACTCTTTCCTTTTTATTCGACATAAACAAATTCTTTTTCTACTTAGTTCCTATAGTGCAAAATTCAAAAATAATCATGAAAAAAATTTACTTTTTTATATTTATGCAACATAAACACATTCTTTTTCTACTTAGATCCTATAGTGCACAATTACAAAATATATATTTTTATAAAATTTCTTCTTTTTTTTTTATGCGACATACAAATACCTTATTTTTCTACTTAGATCCTATAGTGCAAAATTTAAAAATAAACATTTTTAAAAAATTTCCATTTTTATGCGACATATAAACACATTCTATTTCTACTTAGTTCATATAATGTAAAAATCAGAAGTAAATATTTTTATAAATTTTACCTTGTATAAAAATATATGGCATATAAGCACGTTCTTTTGCTACTTAGTTTCTATAGTGCAAAAATCAGAAGTAAACATTTTTATAAAATATACTTTGTATGTAAATATGTGACATATTAACACATTCTCTTTTCTACTTAGTTCCTATAGTGTAAAATTCAAAAATAAACATTAAAAAAATGTACTCTTTTTGTTTTATGCAACATATATACACATTCTTTTTCTGATTAGTTCATATAGTGCAAAATTCAGAAGTAAACATTTTTATAAAATATACTTTGTATGTAAATATGCGACATTAACACATTATTTTTTTCTACTTAGTTTCTATAGTGTAAAATTCAAAAGTAAACATTAAAAAAATGTACTCTTTTCAATTTATGCAACATATAAACACATTCTTTTTCTACTTAGTTCCTATAATGCAAAATTCAGAAGAAAACATTTTTATATTATATACTTTGTATATAAATATGCAACATATTAACACATTCTTTTTGCTACTTAGTTCTTATATTGTAAAATTCAAAAATAAACATTTAAAAAATTTACAGTTTTCTTTTTATGCGACATATAAACACATTCTATTTCTACTTAGTTCCTATAGTGCAATAATGAGAAGTAAATATTATTATAAAATTTGCCTTGTTTATAAATATATTACATATAAACACATTCTTTTTCTCCTTAGTTTCTGTAGTGCATAATTCAAAAATAAACATTTAAAAAAAATTACTCTTTCCTTTTTATTCGACATATAAACACTTTCTTTTTCTACTTAGTTCCTATAGTGCAAAATTCAAAAATAATCATGAAAAAAATTTACTTTTTTATATATATGCAACATAAACACATTCTTTTTCTACTTAGATCATATAGTGCAAAATTACAAAAATAAATATTTTTATAAAATTTCTTTTTTTCTTTTTATGCGACATATAAATACATTATTTTTCTACTTAGATCCTATAGTGCAAAATTAAAAAATAAACATTTTTAAAAAATTTCCATTTTTATGCGACATATAAACACATTCTATTTCTACTTAGTTCATATAGTGCAAAAATCAGAAGTAAATATTTTTATAAAATTTACCTTGTATATAAATATATGGCATATAAACACGTTCTTTTGCTACTTAGTTCCTATAGTGCACAGATCAGAAGTAAATATTTTAATAAAATTTAGCTTGTATATAAATATATGACATATAAGCACATTCTTTTTCTGATTAGTTCCAATAGTGCAAAATTCAGAAGTAAACATTTTTATAAAATATACTTTGTATGTAAATATGCGCCATATTAACACATTCTTATAAACATGTAAAAAAAATTTCTTTTTATTCGACATATAAACACATTCTATTGCTATTTAGTTCTTATAGTTCAAAAATCAGAAGTAAATATTTTTATAAAATTTACCTTGTATATAAATATATGACATATAAACAAATTCTTTTTCTACTTAGTTCCTATAGTGCATCATTCAGAAGTAAACATTTTTATAAAATATACTTTGTATGTAAATATGCGACATATTAACACATTATTTTTTTCTACTTCGTTCCTATAGTGCAAATGTGAAAAATAAATATTTAAAGAAATTTACTATTTTCTTTTTATGCGATATATAAACACATTCTTTTTCTACTTAGTTTCTATAGTGCAAAAATCAGAAGTAAACATTTTTATAAAATATACTTTGTATGTAAATATGTGACATATTAACACATTCTCTTTTCTACTTAGTTCCTATAGTGTAAAATTCAAAAATAAACATTAAAAAAATGTACTCTATTCGTTTTATGCAACATATATACACATTCTTTTTCTACTTAGTTCCTATAGTGCAAAATTCAGAAGGAAACATTTTTATATTATATACTTTGTATATAAATATGCAACATATTAACACATTCTTTTTCTCCTTAGTTTCTGTAGTGCATAATTCAAAAATAAACATTTAAAAAAAATTACTCTTTCCTTTTTATGCGATATATAAACACATTCTTTTTCTACTTAGATCCTATAGTGCAAAATTCAAAAACAAATTTTTTTTTAAATTTCCTTTTTTATTCGACATATAAACACATTCTATTGCTATTTAGTTCTTATAGTTCAAAAATCAGAAGTAAATATTTTTATAAAATTTACCTTGTATATAAATATATGACATATAAACAAATTCTTTTTCTACTTAGTTCCTATAGTGCATCATTCAGAAGTAAACATTTTTATAAAATATACTTTGTATGTAAATATGCGACATATTAACACATTATTTTTTTCTACTTCGTTCCTATAGTGCAAATGTGAAAAATAAATATTTAAAGAAATTTACTATTTTCTTTTTATGCGATATATAAACACATTCTTTTTCTACTTAGTTTCTATAGTGCAAAAATCAGAAGTAAACATTTTTATAAAATATACTTTGTATGTAAATATGTGACATATTAACACATTCTCTTTTCTACTTAGTTCCTAAAGTGTAAAATTCAAAAAATAAACATTAAAAAAATGTACTCTTTTCGTTTTATGCAACATATATACACATTCTTTTTCTACTTAGTTCCTATAGTGCAAAATTCAGAAGGAAACATTTTTATATTATATACTTTGTATATAAATATGCAACATATTAACACATTCTTTTTCTCCTTAGTTTCTGTAGTGCATAATTCAAAAATAAACATTAAAAAAATGTACTCTTTTCTTTTTATGCGACATATAAACACATTCTATTTCTACTTAGTTCCTATAGTGCAAAAATAAGAAGTAAATATTATTATAAAATTTGCCTTGTTTATAAATATATTACATATAAACACATTCTTTTTCTCCTTAGTTTCTGTAGTGCATAATTCAAAAATAAACATTTAAAAAAAAATTACTCTTTCCTTTTTATTCGACATAAACAAATTCTTTTTCTACTTAGTTCCTATAGTGCAAAATTCAAAAATAATCATGAAAAAAATTTACTTTTTTATATTTATGCAACATAAACACATTCTTTTTCTACTTAGATCCTATAGTGCACAATTACAAAATATATATTTTTATAAAATTTCTTCTTTTTTTTTTATGCGACATACAAATACCTTATTTTTCTACTTAGATCCTATAGTGCAAAATTTAAAATTAAACATTTTTAAAGAATTTCCATTTTTATGCGACATATAAACACATTCTATTTCTACTTAGTTCATATAATGTAAAAATCAGAAGTAAATATTTTTATAAATTTTACCTTGTATAAAAATATATGGCATATAAGCACGTTCTTTTGCTACTTAGTTTCTATAGTGCAAAAATCAGAAGTAAACATTTTTATAAAATATACTTTGTATGTAAATATGTGACATATTAACACATTCTCTTTTCTACTTAGTTCCTATAGTGTAAAATTCAAAAATAAACATTAAAAAAATGTACTCTTTTCGTTTTATGCAACATATATACACATTCTTTTTCTACTTAGTTCCTATAGTGCAAAATTCAGAAGGAAACATTTTTATAAAATATACTTTGTATGTAAATATGCGACATTAACACATTATTTTTTTCTACTTAGTTTCTATAGTGTAAAATTCAAAAGTAAACATTAAAAAAATGTACTCTTTTCAATTTATGCAACATATAAACACATTCTTTTTCTACTTAGTTCCTATAATGCAAAATTCAGAAGAAAACATTTTTATATTATATACTTTGTATATAAATATGCAACATATTAACACATTCTTTTTGCTACTTAGTTCTTATAGTGTAAAATTCAAAAATAAACATTTAAAAAATTTACAGTTTTCTTTTTATGCGACATATAAACACATTCTATTTCTACTTAGTTCCTATAGTGCAATAATGAGAAGTAAATATTAGTATAAAATTTGCCTTGTTTATAAATATATTACATATAAACACATTCTTTTTCTCCTTAGTTTCTGTAGTGCATAATTCAAAAATAAACATTTAAAAAAAATTACTCTTTCCTTTTTATTCGACATATAAACACTTTCTTTTTCTACTTAGTTCCTATAGTGCAAAATTCAAAAATAATCATGAAAAAAATTTACTTTTTTATATATATGCAACATAAACACATTCTTTTTCTACTTAGATCATATAGTGCAAAATTACAAAAATAAATATTTTTATAAAATTTCTTTTTTTCTTTTTATGCGACATATAAATACATTATTTTTCTACTTAGATCCTATAGTGCAAAATTAAAAAATAAAAATTTTTAAAAAATTTCCATTTTTATGCGACATATAAACACATTCTATTTCTACTTAGTTCATATAGTGCAAAAATCAGAAGTAAATATTTTTATAAAATTTACCTTGTATATAAATATATGGCATATAAACACGTTCTTTTGCTACTTAGTTCCTATAGTGCACAGATCAGAAGTAAATATTTTAATAAAATTTAGCTTGTATATAAATATATGACATATAAGCACATTCTTTTTCTGATTAGTTCCAATAGTGCAAAATTCAGAAGTAAACATTTTTATAAAATATACTTTGTATGTAAATATGCGCCATATTAACACATTCTTATAAACATGTAAAAAAAATTTCTTTTTATTCGACATATAAACACATTCTATTGCTATTTAGTTCTTATAGTTCAAAAATCAGAAGTAAATATTTTTATAAAATTTACCTTGTATATAAATATATGACATATAAACAAATTCTTTTTCTACTTAGTTCCTATAGTGCATCATTCAGAAGTAAACATTTTTATAAAATATACTTTGTATGTAAATATGCGACATATTAACACATTATTTTTTTCTACTTTGTTCCTATAGTGCAAATGTGAAAAATAAATATTTAAAGAAATTTACTATTTTCTTTTTATGCGATATATAAACACATTCTTTTTCTACTTAGTTTCTATAGTGCAAAAATCAGAAGTAAACATTTTTATAAAATATACTTTGTATGTAAATATGTGACATATTAACACATTCTCTTTTCTACTTAGTTCCTATAGTGTAAAATTCAAAAATAAACATGAAAAAAATGTACTCTTTTCGTTTTATGCAACATATATACACATTCTTTTTCTACTTAGATCCTATAGTGCAAAATTTAAAAATAAACATTTTTAAAGAATTTCCATTTTTATGCGACATATAAACACATTCTATTTCTACTTAGTTCATATAATGTAAAAATCAGAAGTAAATATTTTTATAAATTTTACCTTGTATAAAAATATATGGCATATAAGCACGTTCTTTTGCTACTTAGTTTCTATAGTGCAAAAATCAGAAGTAAACATTTTTATAAAATATACTTTGTATGTAAATATGTGACATATTAACACATTCTCTTTTCTACTTAGTTCCTATAGTGTAAAATTCAAAAATAAACATTAAAAAAATGTACTCTTTTCGTTTTATGCAACATATATACACATTCTTTTTCTACTTAGTTCCTATAGTGCAAAATTCAGAAGGAAACATTTTTATAAAATATACTTTGTATGTAAATATGCGACATTAACACATTATTTTTTTCTACTTAGTTTCTATAGTGTAAAATTCAAAAGTAAACATTAAAAAAATGTACTCTTTTCAATTTATGCAACATATAAACACATTCTTTTTCTACTTAGTTCCTATAATGCAAAATTCAGAAGAAAACATTTTTATATTATATACTTTGTATATAAATATGCAACATATTAACACATTCTTTTTGCTACTTAGTTCTTATAGTGTAAAATTCAAAAATAAACATTTAAAAAATTTACAGTTTTCTTTTTATGCGACATATAAACACATTCTATTTCTACTTAGTTCCTATAGTGCAATAATGAGAAGTAAATATTATTATAAAATTTGCCTTGTTTATAAATATATTACATATAAACACATTCTTTTTCTCCTTAGTTTCTGTAGTGCATAATTCAAAAATAAACATTTAAAAAAAATTACTCTTTCCTTTTTATTCGACATATAAACACTTTCTTTTTCTACTTAGTTCCTATAGTGCAAAATTCAAAAATAATCATGAAAAAAATTTACTTTTTTATATATATGCAACATAAACACATTCTTTTTCTACTTAGATCATATAGTGCAAAATTACAAAAATAAATATTTTTATAAAATTTCTTTTTTTCTTTTTATGCGACATATAAATACATTATTTTTCTACTTAGATCCTATAGTGCAAAATTAAAAAATAAAAATTTTTTAAAAATTTCCATTTTTATGCGACATATAAACACATTCTATTTCTACTTAGTTCATATACTGCAAAAATCAGAAGTAAATATTTTTATAAAATTTACCTTGTATATAAATATATGGCATATAAACACGTTCTTTTGCTACTTAGTTCCTATAGTGCACAGATCAGAAGTAAATATTTTAATAAAATTTAGCTTGTATATAAATATATGACATATAAGCACATTCTTTTTCTGATTAGTTCCAATAGTGCAAAATTCAGAAGTAAACATTTTTATAAAATATACTTTGTATGTAAATATGCGCCATATTAACACATTCTTATAAACATGTAAAAAAAATTTCTTTTTATTCGACATATAAACACATTCTATTGCTATTTAGTTCTTATAGTTCAAAAATCAGAAGTAAATATTTTTATAAAATTTACCTTGTATATAAATATATGACATATAAACAAATTCTTTTTCTACTTAGTTCCTATAGTGCATCATTCAGAAGTAAACATTTTTATAAAATATACTTTGTATGTAAATATGCGACATATTAACACATTATTTTTTTCTACTTCGTTCCTATAGTGCAAATGTGAAAAATAAATATTTAAAGAAATTTACTATTTTCTTTTTATGCGATATATAAACACATTCTTTTTCTACTTAGTTTCTATAGTGCAAAAATCAGAAGTAAACATTTTTATAAAATATACTTTGTATGTAAATATGTGACATATTAACACATTCTCTTTTCTACTTAGTTCCTATAGTGTAAAATTCAAAAATAAACATTAAAAAAATGTACTCTTTTCGTTTTATGCAACATATATACACATTCTTTTTCTACTTAGTTCCTATAGTGCAAAATTCAGAAGGAAACATTTTTATATTATATACTTTGTATATAAATATGCAACATATTAACACATTCTTTTTCTCCTTAGTTTCTGTAGTGCATAATTCAAAAATAAACATTTAAAAAAAATTACTCTTTCCTTTTTATGCGATATATAAACACATTCTTTTTCTACTTAGATCCTATAGTGCAAAATTCAAAAACAAATTTTTTTTTAAATTTCCTTTTTTATTCGACATATAAACACATTCTATTGCTATTTAGTTCTTATAGTTCAAAAATCAGAAGTAAATATTTTTATAAAATTTACCTTGTATATAAATATATGACATATAAACAAATTCTTTTTCTACTTAGTTCCTATAGTGCATCATTCAGAAGTAAACATTTTTATAAAATATACTTTGTATGTAAATATGCGACATATTAACACATTATTTTTTTCTACTTCGTTCCTATAGTGCAAATGTGAAAAATAAATATTTAAAGAAATTTACTATTTTCTTTTTATGCGATATATAAACACATTCTTTTTCTACTTAGTTTCTATAGTGCAAAAATCAGAAGTAAACATTTTTATAAAATATACTTTGTATGTAAATATGTGACATATTAACACATTCTCTTTTCTACTTAGTTCCTAAAGTGTAAAATTCAAAAAATAAACATTAAAAAAATGTACTCTTTTCGTTTTATGCAACATATATACACATTCTTTTTCTACTTAGATCCTATAGTGCACAATTACAAAATATATATTTTTATAAAATTTCTTCTTTTTTTTTATGCGACATACAAATACCTTATTTTTCTACTTAGATCCTATAGTGCAAAATTTAAAAATAAACATTTTTAAAGAATTTCCATTTTTATGCGACATATAAACACATTCTATTTCTACTTAGTTCATATAATGTAAAAATCAGAAGTAAATATTTTTATAAATTTTACCTTGTATAAAAATATATGGCATATAAGCACGTTCTTTTGCTACTTAGTTTCTATAGTGCAAAAATCAGAAGTAAACATTTTTATAAAATATACTTTGTATGTAAATATGTGACATATTAACACATTCTCTTTTCTACTTAGTTCCTATAGTGTAAAATTCAAAAATAAACATTAAAAAAATGTACTCTTTTCGTTTTATGCAACATATATACACATTCTTTTTCTACTTAGTTCCTATAGTGCAAAATTCAGAAGGAAACATTTTTATAAAATATACTTTGTATGTAAATATGCGACATTAACACATTATTTTTTTCTACTTAGTTTCTATAGTGTAAAATTCAAAAGTAAACATTAAAAAAATGTACTCTTTTCAATTTATGCAACATATAAACACATTCTTTTTCTACTTAGTTCCTATAATGCAAAATTCAGAAGAAAACATTTTTATATTATATACTTTGTATATAAATATGCAACATATTAACACATTCTTTTTGCTACTTAGTTCTTATAGTGTAAAATTCAAAAATAAACATTTAAAAAATTTACAGTTTTCTTTTTATGCGACATATAAACACATTCTATTTCTACTTAGTTCCTATAGTGCAATAATGAGAAGTAAATATTATTATAAAATTTGCCTTGTTTATAAATATATTACATATAAACACATTCTTTTTCTCCTTAGTTTCTGTAGTGCATAATTCAAAAATAAACATTTAAAAAAAATTACTCTTTCCTTTTTATTCGACATATAAACACTTTCTTTTTCTACTTAGTTCCTATAGTGCAAAATTCAAAAATAATCATGAAAAAAATTTACTTTTTTATATATATGCAACATAAACACATTCTTTTTCTACTTAGATCATATAGTGCAAAATTACAAAAATAAATATTTTTATAAAATTTCTTTTTTTCTTTTTATGCGACATATAAATACATTATTTTTCTACTTAGATCCTATAGTGCAAAATTAAAAAATAAACATTTTTAAAAAATTTCCATTTTTATGCGACATATAAACACATTCTATTTCTACTTAGTTCATATACTGCAAAAATCAGAAGTAAATATTTTTATAAAATTTACCTTGTATATAAATATATGGCATATAAACACGTTCTTTTGCTACTTAGTTCCTATAGTGCACAGATCAGAAGTAAATATTTTAATAAAATTTAGCTTGTATATAAATATATGACATATAAGCACATTCTTTTTCTGATTAGTTCCAATAGTGCAAAATTCAGAAGTAAACATTTTTATAAAATATACTTTGTATGTAAATATGCGCCATATTAACACATTCTTATAAACATGTAAAAAAAATTTCTTTTTATTCGACATATAAACACATTCTATTGCTATTTAGTTCTTATAGTTCAAAAATCAGAAGTAAATATTTTTATAAAATTTACCTTGTATATAAATATATGACATATAAACAAATTCTTTTTCTACTTAGTTCCTATAGTGCATCATTCAGAAGTAAACATTTTTATAAAATATACTTTGTATGTAAATATGCGACATATTAACACATTATTTTTTTCTACTTCGTTCCTATAGTGCAAATGTGAAAAATAAATATTTAAAGAAATTTACTATTTTCTTTTTATGCGATATATAAACACATTCTTTTTCTACTTAGTTTCTATAGTGCAAAAATCAGAAGTAAACATTTTTATAAAATATACTTTGTATGTAAATATGTGACATATTAACACATTCTCTTTTCTACTTAGTTCCTATAGTGTAAAATTCAAAAATAAACATTAAAAAAATGTACTCTTTTCGTTTTATGCAACATATATACACATTCTTTTTCTACTTAGATCCTATAGTGCAAAATTTAAAAATAAACATTTTGAAAGAATTTCCATTTTTATGCGACATATAAAAACATTCTATTTCTACTTAGTTCATATAATGTAAAAATCAGAAGTAAATATTTTTATAAATTTTACCTTGTATAAAAATATATGGCATATAAGCACGTTCTTTTGCTACTTAGTTTCTATAGTGCAAAAATCAGAAGTAAACATTTTTATAAAATATACTTTGTATGTAAATATGTGACATATTAACACATTCTCTTTTCTACTTAGTTCCTATAGTGTAAAATTCAAAAATAAACATTTAAAAAAATGTACTCTTTTTGTTTTATGCAACATATATACACATTCTTTTTCTGATTAGTTCATATAGTGCAAAATTCAGAAGTAAACATTTTTATAAAATATACTTTGTATGTAAATATGCGACATTAACACATTATTTTTTTCTACTTAGTTTCTATAGTGTAAAATTCAAAAGTAAACATTAAAAAAATGTACTCTTTTCAATTTATGCAACATATAAACACATTCTTTTTCTACTTAGTTCCTATAATGCAAAATTCAGAAGAAAACATTTTTATATTATATACTTTGTATATAAATATGCAACATATTAACACATTCTTTTTGCTACTTAGTTCTTATAGTGTAAAATTCAAAAATAAACATTTAAAAAATTTACAGTTTTCTTTTTATGCGACATATAAACACATTCTATTTCTACTTAGTTCCTATAGTGCAATAATGAGAAGTAAATATTATTATAAAATTTGCCTTGTTTATAAATATATTACATATAAACACATTCTTTTTCTCCTTAGTTTCTGTAGTGCATAATTCAAAAATAAACATTTTAAAAAAATTACTCTTTCCTTTTTATTCGACATATAAACACTTTCTTTTTCTACTTAGTTCCTATAGTGCAAAATTCAAAAATAATCATGAAAAAAATTTACTTTTTTATATATATGCAACATAAACACATTCTTTTTCTACTTAGATCATATAGTGCAAAATTACAAAAATAAATATTTTTATAAAATTTCTTTTTTTCTTTTTATGCGACATATAAATACATTATTTTTCTACTTAGATCCTATAGTGCAAAATTAAAAAATAAACATTTTTAAAAAATTTCCATTTTTATGCGACATATAAACACATTCTATTTCTACTTAGTTCATATAGTGCAAAAATCAGAAGTAAATATTTTTATAAAATTTACCTTGTATATAAATATATGGCATATAAACACGTTCTTTTGCTACTTAGTTCCTATAGTGCACAGATCAGAAGTAAATATTTTAATAAAATTTAGCTTGTATATAAATATATGACATATAAGCACATTCGTTTTCTGATTAGTTCCAATAGTGCAAAATTCAGAAGTAAACATTTTTATAAAATATACTTTGTATGTAAATATGCGCCATATTAACACATTCTTATAAACATGTAAAAAAAATTTCTTTTTATTCGACATATAAACACATTCTATTGCTATTTAGTTCTTATAGTTCAAAAATCAGAAGTAAATATTTTTATAAAATTTACCTTGTATATAAATATATGACATATAAACAAATTCTTTTTCTACTTAGTTCCTATAGTGCATCATTCAGAAGTAAACATTTTTATAAAATATACTTTGTATGTAAATATGCGACATATTAACACATTATTTTTTTCTACTTCGTTCCTATAGTGCAAATGTGAAAAATAAATATTTAAAGAAATTTACTATTTTCTTTTTATGCGACATACAAATACATTATTTTTCTACTTAGATCCTATAGTGCAAAATTAAAAAATAAACATTTAAAAAAAATTTCCATTTTTATGCGACATATAAACACATTCTATTTCTACTTAGTTCCTATAGTGCATCATTCAGAAGTAAACATTTTTATAAAATATACTTTGTATGTAAATATGCGACATATTAACACATTATTTTTTTCTACTTCGTTCCTATAGTGCAAATGTGAAAAATAAATATTTAAAGAAATTTACTATTTTCTTTTTATGCGATATATAAGCACGTTCTTTTGCTACTTAGTTTCTATAGTGCAAAAATCAGAAGTAAACATTTTTATAAAATATACTTTGTATGTAAATATGTGACATATTAACACATTCTCTTTTCTACTTAGTTCCTATAGTGTAAAATTCAAAAATAAACATTAAAAAAATGTACTCTTTTTGTTTTATGCAACATATATACACATTCTTTTTCTGATTAGTTCATATAGTGCAAAATTCAGAAGTAAACATTTTTATAAAATATACTTTGTATGTAAATATGCGACATTAACACATTATTTTTTTCTTCTTAGTTTCTATAGTGTAAAATTCAAAAGTAAACATTAAAAAAATGTACTCTTTTCAATTTATGCAACATATAAACACATTCTTTTTCTACTTAGTTCCTATAATGCAAAATTCAGAAGAAAACATTTTTATATTATATACTTTGTATATAAATATGCAACATATTAACACATTCTTTTTGCTACTTAGTTCTTATAGTGTAAAATTCAAAAATAAACATTTAAAAAATTTAGTTTTCTTTTTATGCGACATATAAACACATTCTATTTCTACTTAGTTCCTATAGTGCAATAATGAGAAGTAAATATTATTATAAAATTTGCCTTGTTTATAAATATATTACATATAAACACATTCTTTTTCTCCTTAGTTTCTGTAGTGCATAATTCAAAAATAAACATTTAAAAAAAATTACTCTTTCCTTTTTATTCGACATATAAACACTTTCTTTTTCTACTTAGTTCCTATAGTGCAAAATTCAAAAATAATCATGAAAAAAATTTACTTTTTTATATATATGCAACATAAACACATTCTTTTTCTACTTAGATCATATAGTGCAAAATTACAAAAATAAATATTTTTATAAAATTTCTTTTTTTCTTTTTATGCGACATATAAATACATTATTTTTCTACTTAGATCCTATAGTGCAAAATTAAAAAATAAACATTTTTAAAAAATTTCCATTTTTATGCGACATATAAACACATTCTATTTCTACTTAGTTCATATACTGCAAAAATCAGAAGTAAATATTTTTATAAAATTTACCTTGTATATAAATATATGGCATATAAACACGTTCTTTTGCTACTTAGTTCCTATAGTGCACAGATCAGAAGTAAATATTTTAATAAAATTTAGCTTGTATATAAATATATGACATATAAGCACATTCTTTTTCTGATTAGTTCCAATAGTGCAAAATTCAGAAGTAAACATTTTTATAAAATATACTTTGTATGTAAATATGCGCCATATTAACACATTCTTATAAACATGTAAAAAAAATTTCTTTTTATTCGACATATAAACACATTCTATTGCTATTTAGTTCTTATAGTTCAAAAATCAGAAGTAAATATTTTTATAAAATTTACCTTGTATATAAATATATGACATATAAACAAATTCTTTTTCTACTTAGTTCCTATAGTGCATCATTCAGAAGTAAACATTTTTATAAAATATACTTTGTATGTAAATATGCGACATATTAACACATTATTTTTTTCTACTTCGTTCCTATAGTGCAAATGTGAAAAATAAATATTTAAAGAAATTTACTATTTTCTTTTTATGCGATATATAAACACATTCTTTTTCTACTTAGTTTCTATAGTGCAAAAATCAGAAGTAAACATTTTTATAAAATATACTTTGTATGTAAATATGTGACATATTAACACATTCTCTTTTCTACTTAGTTCCTATAGTGTAAAATTCAAAAATAAACATTAAAAAAATGTACTCTTTTCGTTTTATGCAACATATATACACATTCTTTTTCTACTTAGATCCTATAGTGCAAAATTTAAAAATAAACATTTTGAAAGAATTTCCATTTTTATGCGACATATAAAAACATTCTATTTCTACTTAGTTCATATAATGTAAAAATCAGAAGTAAATATTTTTATAAATTTTACCTTGTATAAAAATATATGGCATATAAGCACGTTCTTTTGCTACTTAGTTTCTATAGTGCAAAAATCAGAAGTAAACATTTTTATAAAATATACTTTGTATGTAAATATGTGACATATTAACACATTCTCTTTTCTACTTAGTTCCTATAGTGTAAAATTCAAAAATAAACATTTAAAAAAATGTACTCTTTTTGTTTTATGCAACATATATACACATTCTTTTTCTGATTAGTTCATATAGTGCAAAATTCAGAAGTAAACATTTTTATAAAATATACTTTGTATGTAAATATGCGACATTAACACATTATTTTTTTCTACTTAGTTTCTATAGTGTAAAATTCAAAAGTAAACATTAAAAAAATGTACTCTTTTCAATTTATGCAACATATAAACACATTCTTTTTCTACTTAGTTCCTATAATGCAAAATTCAGAAGAAAACATTTTTATATTATATACTTTGTATATAAATATGCAACATATTAACACATTCTTTTTGCTACTTAGTTCTTATAGTGTAAAATTCAAAAATAAACATTTAAAAAATTTACAGTTTTCTTTTTATGCGACATATAAACACATTCTATTTCTACTTAGTTCCTATAGTGCAATAATGAGAAGTAAATATTATTATAAAATTTGCCTTGTTTATAAATATATTACATATAAACACATTCTTTTTCTCCTTAGTTTCTGTAGTGCATAATTCAAAAATAAACATTTAAAAAAAATTACTCTTTCCTTTTTATTCGACATATAAACACTTTCTTTTTCTACTTAGTTCCTATAGTGCAAAATTCAAAAATAATCATGAAAAAAATTTACTTTTTTATATATATGCAACATAAACACATTCTTTTTCTACTTAGATCATATAGTGCAAAATTACAAAAATAAATATTTTTATAAAATTTCTTTTTTTCTTTTTATGCGACATATAAATACATTATTTTTCTACTTAGATCCTATAGTGCAAAATTAAAAAATAAACATTTTTAAAAAATTTCCATTTTTATGCGACATATAAACACATTCTATTTCTACTTAGTTCATATAGTGCAAAAATCAGAAGTAAATATTTTTATAAAATTTACCTTGTATATAAATATATGGCATATAAACACGTTCTTTTGCTACTTAGTTCCTATAGTGCACAGATCAGAAGTAAATATTTTAATAAAATTTAGCTTGTATATAAATATATGACATATAAGCACATTCGTTTTCTGATTAGTTCCAATAGTGCAAAATTCAGAAGTAAACATTTTTATAAAATATACTTTGTATGTAAATATGCGCCATATTAACACATTCTTATAAACATGTAAAAAAAATTTCTTTTTATTCGACATATAAACACATTCTATTGCTATTTAGTTCTTATAGTTCAAAAATCAGAAGTAAATATTTTTATAAAATTTACCTTGTATATAAATATATGACATATAAACAAATTCTTTTTCTACTTAGTTCCTATAGTGCATCATTCAGAAGTAAACATTTTTATAAAATATACTTTGTATGTAAATATGCGACATATTAACACATTATTTTTTTCTACTTCGTTCCTATAGTGCAAATGTGAAAAATAAATATTTAAAGAAATTTACTATTTTCTTTTTATGCGATATATAAACACATTCTTTTTCTACTTAGTTTCTATAGTGCAAAAATCAGAAGTAAACATTTTTATAAAATATACTTTGTATGTAAATATGTGACATATTAACACATTCTCTTTTCTACTTAGTTCCTATAGTGTAAAATTCAAAAATAAACATTAAAAAAATGTACTCTTTTCGTTTTATGCAACATATATACACATTCTTTTTCTACTTAGTTCCTATTGTGCAAAATTCAGAAGGAAACATTTTTATATTATATACTTTGTATATAAATATGCAACATATTAACACATTCTTTTTCTCCTTAGTTTCTGTAGTGCATAATTCAAAAATAAACATTTTAAAAAAAATTACTCTTTCCTTTTTATGCGATATATAAACACATTCTTTTTCTACTTAGATCCTATAGTGCAAAATTCAAAAACAAATTTTTTTTAAATTTCCTTTTTTATTCGACATATAAACACATTCTATTGCTATTTAGTTCTTATAGTTCAAAAATCAGAAGTAAATATTTTTATAAAATTTACCTTGTATATAAATATATGACATATAAACAAATTCTTTTTCTACTTAGTTCCTATAGTGCATCATTCAGAAGTAAACATTTTTATAAAATATACTTTGTATGTAAATATGCGACATATTAACACATTATTTTTTTCTACTTCGTTCCTATAGTGCAAATGTGAAAAATAAATATTTAAAGAAATTTACTATTTTCTTTTTATGCAATATATAAACACATTCTTTTTCTACTTAGTTTCTATAGTGCAAAAATCAGAAGTAAACATTTTTATAAAATATACTTTGTATGTAAATATGTGACATATTAACACATTCTCTTTTCTACTTAGTTCCTAAAGTGTAAAATTCAAAAAATAAACATTAAAAAAATGTACTCTTTTCGTTTTATGCAACATATATACACATTCTTTTTCTACTTAGTTCCTATAGTGCAAAATTCAGAAGGAAACATTTTTATATTATATACTTTGTATATAAATATGCAACATATTAACACATTCTTTTTCTCCTTAGTTTCTGTAGTGCATAATTCAAAAATAAACATTAAAAAAATGTACTCTTTTCTTTTTATGCGACATATAAACACATTCTATTTCTACTTAGTTCCTATAGTGCAAAAATAAGAAGTAAATATTATTATAAAATTTGCCTTGTTTATAAATATATTACATATAAACACATTCTTTTTCTCCTTAGTTTCTGTAGTGCATAATTCAAAAATAAACATTTAAAAAAAAATTACTCTTTCCTTTTTATTCGACATAAACAAATTCTTTTTCTACTTAGTTCCTATAGTGCAAAATTCAAAAATAATCATGAAAAAAATTTACTTTTTTATATTTATGCAACATAAACACATTCTTTTTCTACTTAGATCCTATAGTGCACAATTACAAAATATATATTTTTATAAAATTTCTTCTTTTTTTTTTATGCGACATACAAATACCTTATTTTTCTACTTAGATCCTATAGTGCAAAATTTAAAAATAAACATTTTTAAAGAATTTCCATTTTTATGCAACATATAAACACATTCTATTTCTACTTAGTTCATATAATGTAAAAATCAGAAGTAAATATTTTTATAAATTTTACCTTGTATAAAAATATATGGCATATAAGCACGTTCTTTTGCTACTTAGTTTCTATAGTGCAAAAATCAGAAGTAAACATTTTTATAAAATATACTTTGTATGTAAATATGTGACATATTAACACATTCTCTTTTCTACTTAGTTCCTATAGTGTAAAATTCAAAAATAAACATTAAAAAAATGTACTCTTTTCGTTTTATGCAACATATATACACATTCTTTTTCTACTTAGTTCCTATAGTGCAAAATTCAGAAGGAAACATTTTTATAAAATATACTTTGTATGTAAATATGCGACATTAACACATTATTTTTTTCTACTTAGTTTCTATAGTGTAAAATTCAAAAGTAAACATTAAAAAAATGTACTCTTTTCAATTTATGCAACATATAAACACATTCTTTTTCTACTTAGTTCCTATAATGCAAAATTCAGAAGAAAACATTTTTATATTATATACTTTGTATATAAATATGCAACATATTAACACATTCTTTTTGCTACTTAGTTCTTATAGTGTAAAATTCAAAAATAAACATTTAAAAAATTTACAGTTTTCTTTTTATGCGACATATAAACACATTCTATTTCTACTTAGTTCCTATAGTGCAATAATGAGAAGTAAATATTATTATAAAATTTGCCTTGTTTATAAATATATGACATATAAGCACATTCTTTTTCTACTTAGTTCCTATAGTGCATCATTCAGAAGTAAACATTTTTATAAAATATACTTTGTATGTAAATATGCGACATATTAACACATTATTTTTTCTACTTCGTTCCTATAGTGCAAATGTGAAAAATAAATATTTAAAGAAATTTACTATTTTCTTTTTATGCGATATATAAACACATTCTTTTTCTACTTAGTTTCTATAGTGCAAAAATCAGAAGTAAACATTTTTATAAAATATACTTTGTATGTAAATATGTGACATATTAACACATTCTCTTTTCTACTTAGTTCCTATAGTGTAAAATTCAAAAATAAACATTAAAAAAATGTACTCTTTTCGTTTTATGCAACATATATACACATTCTTTTTCTACTTAGTTCCTATAGTGCAAAATTCAGAAGGAAACATTTTTATATTATATACTTTGTATATAAATATGCAACATATTAACACATTCTTTTTCTCCTTAGTTTCTGTAGTGCATAATTCAAAAATAAACATTTAAAAAAAATTACTCTTTCCTTTTTATGCGATATATAAACACATTCTTTTTCTACTTAGATCCTATAGTGCAAAATTCAAAAACAAATTTTTTTTTAAATTTCCTTTTTTATTCGACATATAAACACATTCTATTGCTATTTAGTTCTTATAGTTCAAAAATCAGAAGTAAATATTTTTATAAAATTTACCTTGTATATAAATATATGACATATAAACAAATTCTTTTTCTACTTAGTTCCTATAGTGCATCATTCAGAAGTAAACATTTTTATAAAATATACTTTGTATGTAAATATGCGACATATTAACACATTATTTTTTTCTACTTCGTTCCTATAGTGCAAATGTGAAAAATAAATATTTAAAGAAATTTACTATTTTCTTTTTATGCGATATATAAACACATTCTTTTTCTACTTAGTTTCTATAGTGCAAAAATCAGAAGTAAACATTTTTATAAAATATACTTTGTATGTAAATATGTGACATATTAACACATTCTCTTTTCTACTTAGTTCCTAAAGTGTAAAATTCAAAAAATAAACATTAAAAAAATGTACTCTTTTCGTTTTATGCAACATATATACACATTCTTTTTCTACTTAGTTCCTATAGTGCAAAATTCAGAAGGAAACATTTTTATATTATATACTTTGTATATAAATATGCAACATATTAACACATTCTTTTTCTCCTTAGTTTCTGTAGTGCATAATTCAAAAATAAACATTAAAAAAATGTACTCTTTTCTTTTTATGCGACATATAAACACATTCTATTTCTACTTAGTTCCTATAGTGCAAAAATAAGAAGTAAATATTATTATAAAATTTGCCTTGTTTATAAATATATTACATATAAACACATTCTTTTTCTCCTTAGTTTCTGTAGTGCATAATTCAAAAATAAACATTTTAAAAAAAATTACTCTTTCCTTTTTATTCGACATAAACAAATTCTTTTTCTACTTAGTTCCTATAGTGCAAAATTCAAAAATAATCATGAAAAAAATTTACTTTTTTATATTTATGCAACATAAACACATTCTTTTTCTACTTAGATCCTATAGTGCACAATTACAAAATATATATTTTTATAAAATTTCTTCTTTTTTTTTTATGCGACATACAAATACCTTATTTTTCTACTTAGATCCTATAGTGCAAAATTTAAAAATAAACATTTTTAAAGAATTTCCATTTTTATGCGACATATAAACACATTCTATTTCTACTTAGTTCATATAATGTAAAAATCAGAAGTAAATATTTTTATAAATTTTACCTTGTATGAAAATATATGGCATATAAGCACGTTCTTTTGCTACTTAGTTTCTATAGTGCAAAAATCAGAAGTAAACATTTTTATAAAATATACTTTGTATGTAAATATGTGACATATTAACACATTCTCTTTTCTACTTAGTTCCTATAGTGTAAAATTCAAAAATAAACATTAAAAAAATGTACTCTTTTCGTTTTATGCAACATATATACACATTCTTTTTCTACTTAGTTCCTATAGTGCAAAATTCAGAAGGAAACATTTTTATATTATATACTTTGTATATAAATATGCAACATATTAACACATTCTTTTTCTCCTTAGTTTCTGTAGTGCATAATTCAAAAATAAACATTTAAAAAAAATTACTCTTTCCTTTTTATGCGATATATAAACACATTCTTTTTCTACTTAGATCCTATAGTGCAAAATTCAAAAACAAATTTTTTTTTTAATTTCCTTTTTTATTCGACATATAAACACATTCTATTGCTATTTAGTTCTTATAGTTCAAAAATCAGAAGTAAATATTTTTATAAAATTTACCTTGTATATAAATATATGACATATAAACAAATTCTTTTTCTACTTAGTTCCTATAGTGCATCATTCAGAAGTAAACATTTTTATAAAATATACTTTGTATGTAAATATGCGACATATTAACACATTATTTTTTTCTACTTCGTTCCTATAGTGCAAATGTGAAAAATAAATATTTAAAGAAATTTACTATTTTCTTTTAATGCGATATATAAACACATTCTTTTTCTACTTAGTTTCTATAGTGCAAAAATCAGAAGTAAACATTTTTATAAAATATACTTTGTATGTAAATATGTGACATATTAACACATTCTCTTTTCTACTTAGTTCCTAAAGTGTAAAATTCAAAAAATAAACATTAAAAAAATGTACTCTTTTCTTTTTATGCGACATATAAACACATTCTATTTCTACTTAGTTCCTATAGTGCAAAAATAAGAAGTAAATATTATTATAAAATTTGCCTTGTTTATAAATATATTACATATAAACACATTCTTTTTCTCCTTAGTTTCTGTAGTGCATAATTCAAAAATAAACATTTTTAAAAAAATTACTCTTTCCTTTTTATTCGACATAAACAAATTCTTTTTCTACTTAGTTCCTATAGTGCAAAATTCAAAAATAATCATGAAAAAAATTTACTTTTTTATATTTATGCAACATAAACACATTCTTTTTCTACTTAGATCCTATAGTACACAATTACAAAATATATATTTTTATAAAATTTCTTCTTTTTTTTTTATGCGACATACAAATACCTTATTTTTCTACTTAGATCCTATAGTGCAAAATTTAAAAATAAACATTTTGAAAGAATTTCCATTTTTATGCGACATATAAACACATTCTATTTCTACTTAGTTCATATAATGTAAAAATCAGAAGTAAATATTTTTATAAATTTTACGTTGTATAAAAATATATGGCATATAAGCACGTTCTTTTGCTACTTAGTTTCTATAGTGCAAAAATCAGAAGTAAACATTTTTATAAAATATACTTTGTATGTAAATATGTGACATATTAACACATTCTCTTTTCTACTTAGTTCCTATAGTGTAAAATTCAAAAATAAACATTAAAAAAAATGTACTCTTTTTGTTTTATGCAACATATATACACATTCTTTTTCTGATTAGTTCATATAGTGCAAAATTCAGAAGTAAACATTTTTATAAAATATACTTTGTATGTAAATATGCGACATTAACACATTATTTTTTTCTACTTAGTTTCTATAGTGTAAAATTCAAAAGTAAACATTAAAAAAATGTACTCTTTTCAATTTATGCAACATATAAACACATTCTTTTTCTACTTAGTTCCTATAATGCAAAATTCAGAAGAAAACATTTTTATATTATATACTTTGTATATAAATATGCAACATATTAACACATTCTTTTTGCTACTTAGTTCTTATAGTGTAAAATTCAAAAATAAACATTAAAAAAATTTACAGTTTTCTTTTTATGCGACATATAAACACATTCTATTTCTACTTAGTTCCTATAGTGCAATAATGAGAAGTAAATATTATTATAAAATTTGCCTTGTTTATAAATATATTACATATAAACACATTCTTTTTCTCCTTAGTTTCTGTAGTGCATAATTCAAAAATAAACATTTAAAAAAAATTACTCTTTCCTTTTTATTCGACATATAAACACTTTCTTTTTCTACTTAGTTCCTATAGTGCAAAATTCAAAAATAATCATGAAAAAAATTTACTTTTTTATATATATGCAACATAAACACATTCTTTTTCTACTTAGATCATATAGTGCAAAATTACAAAAATAAATATTTTTATAAAATTTCTTTTTTTCTTTTTATGCGACATATAAATACATTATTTTTCTACTTAGATCCTATAGTGCAAAATTAAAAAATAAACATTTTTTAAAAATTTCCATTTTTATGCGACATATAAACACATTCTATTTCTACTTAGTTCATGTAGTGCAAAAATCAGAAGTAAATATTTTTATAAAATTTACCTTGTATATAAATATATGGCATATAAACACGTTCTTTTGCTACTTAGTTCCTATAGTGCACAGATCAGAAGTAAATATTTTAATAAAATTTAGCTTGTATATAAATATATGACATATAAGCACATTCTTTTTCTGATTAGTTCCAATAGTGCAAAATTCAGAAGTAAACATTTTTATAAAATATACTTTGTATGTAAATATGCGCCATATTAACACATTCTTATAAACATGTAAAAAAAATTTCTTTTTATTCGACATATAAACACATTCTATTGCTATTTAGTTCTTATAGTTCAAAAATCAGAAGTAAATATTTTTATAAAATTTACCTTGTATATAAATATATGACATATAAACAAATTCTTTTTCTACTTAGTTCCTATAGTGCATCATTCAGAAGTAAACATTTTTATAAAATATACTTTGTATGTAAATATGCGACATATTAACACATTATTTTTTTCTACTTCGTTCCTATAGTGCAAATGTGAAAAATAAATATTTAAAGAAATTTACTATTTTCTTTTTATGCGATATATAAACACATTCTTTTTCTACTTAGTTTCTATAGTGCAAAAATCAGAAGTAAACATTTTTATAAAATATACTTTGTATGTAAATATGTGACATATTAACACATTCTCTTTTCTACTTAGTTCCTAAAGTGTAAAATTCAAAAAATAAACATTAAAAAAATGTACTCTTTTCGTTTTATGCAACATATATACACATTCTTTTTCTACTTAGTTCCTATAGTGCAAAATTCAGAAGGAAACATTTTTATATTATATACTTTGTATATAAATATGCAACATATTAACACATTCTTTTTCTCCTTAGTTTCTGTAGTGCATAATTCAAAAATAAACATTAAAAAAATGTACTCTTTTCTTTTTATGCGACATATAAACACATTCTATTTCTACTTAGTTCCTATAGTGCAAAAATAAGAAGTAAATATTATTATAAAATTTGCCTTGTTTATAAATATATTACATATAAACACATTCTTTTTCTCCTTAGTTTCTGTAGTGCATAATTCAAAAATAAACATTTAAAAAAAAATTACTCTTTCCTTTTTATTCGACATAAACAAATTCTTTTTCTACTTAGTTCCTATAGTGCAAAATTCAAAAATAATCATGAAAAAAATTTACTTTTTTATATTTATGCAACATAAACACATTCTTTTTCTACTTAGATCCTATAGTGCACAATTACAAAATATATATTTTTATAAAATTTCTTCTTTTTTTTTTATGCGACATACAAATACCTTATTTTTCTACTTAGATCCTATAGTGCAAAATTTAAAAATAAACATTTTTAAAGAATTTCCATTTTTATGCGACATATAAACACATTCTATTTCTACTTAGTTCATATAATGTAAAAATCAGAAGTAAATATTTTTATAAATTTTACCTTGTATAAAAATATATGGCATATAAGCACGTTCTTTTGCTACTTAGTTTCTATAGTGCAAAAATCAGAAGTAAACATTTTTATAAAATATACTTTGTATGTAAATATGTGACATATTAACACATTCTCTTTTCTACTTAGTTCCTATAGTGTAAAATTCAAAAATAAACATTAAAAAAATGTACTCTTTTCGTTTTATGCAACATATATACACATTCTTTTTCTACTTAGTTCCTATAGTGCAAAATTCAGAAGGAAACATTTTTATAAAATATACTTTGTATGTAAATATGCGACATTAACACATTATTTTTTTCTACTTAGTTTCTATAGTGTAAAATTCAAAAGTAAACATTAAAAAAATGTAATCTTTTCAATTTATGCAACATATAAACACATTCTTTTTCTACTTAGTTCCTATAATGCAAAATTCAGAAGAAAACATTTTTATATTATATACTTTGTATATAAATATGCAACATATTAACACATTCTTTTTGCTACTTAGTTCTTATAGTGTAAAATTCAAAAATAAACATTAAAAAAATTTACAGTTTTCTTTTTATGCGACATATAAACACATTCTATTTCTACTTAGTTCCTATAGTGCAATAATGAGAAGTAAATATTATTATAAAATTTGCCTTGTTTATAAATATATTACATATAAACACATTCTTTTTCTCCTTAGTTTCTGTAGTGCATAATTCAAAAATAAACATTTAAAAAAAATTACTCTTTCCTTTTTATTCGACATATAAACACTTTCTTTTTCTACTTAGTTCCTATAGTGCAAAATTCAAAAATAATCATGAAAAAAATTTACTTTTTTATATATATGCAACATAAACACATTCTTTTTCTACTTAGATCATATAGTGCAAAATTACAAAAATAAATATTTTTATAAAATTTCTTTTTTTCTTTTTATGCGACATATAAATACATTATTTTTCTACTTAGATCCTATAGTGCAAAATTAAAAAATAAACATTTTTAAAAAATTTCCATTTTTATTCGACATATAAACACATTCTATTGCTATTTAGTTCTTATAGTTCAAAAATCAGAAGTAAATATTTTTATAAAATTTACCTTGTATATAAATATATGACATATAAACAAATTCTTTTTCTACTTAGTTCCTATAGTGCATCATTCAGAAGTAAACATTTTTATAAAATATACTTTGTATGTAAATATGCGACATATTAACACATTATTTTTTTCTACTTCGTTCCTATAGTGCAAATGTGAAAAATAAATATTTAAAGAAATTTACTATTTTCTTTTTATGCGATATATAAACACATTCTTTTTCTACTTAGTTATAGTGCAAAAATCAGAAGTAAACATTTTTATAAAATATACTTTGTATGTAAATATGTGACATATTAACACATTCTCTTTTCTACTTAGTTCCTATAGTGTAAAATTCAAAAAATAAACATTAAAAAAATGTACTCTTTTCGTTTTATGCAACATATATACACATTCTTTTTCTACTTAGTTCCTATAGTGCAAAATTCAGAAGGAAACATTTTTATATTATATACTTTGTATATAAATATGCAACATATTAACACATTCTTTTTCTCCTTAGTTTCTGTAGTGCATAATTCAAAAATAAACATTTAAAAAAAATTACTCTTTCCTTTTTATTCGACACATAAACAAATTCTTTTTCTACTTAGTTCCTATAGTGCAAAATTCAAAAATAATCATGAAAAAAATTTACTTTTTTATATTTATGCAACATAAACACATTCTTTTTCTACTTAGATCCTATAGTGCAAAATTACAAAAATATATATTTTTATAAAATTTCTTTTTTTCTTTTTATGCGACATACAAATACATTATTTTTCTACTTAGATCCTATAGTGCAAAATTAAAAAATAAACATTTAAAAAAAATTTCCATTTTTATGCGACATATAAACACATTCTATTTCTACTTAGTTCCTATAGTGCATCATTCAGAAGTAAACATTTTTATAAAATATACTTTGTATGTAAATATGCGACATATTAACACATTATTTTTTTCTACTTCGTTCCTATAGTGCAAATGTGAAAAATAAATATTTAAAGAAATTTACTATTTTCTTTTTATGCGATATATAAGCACGTTCTTTTGCTACTTAGTTTCTATAGTGCAAAAATCAGAAGTAAACATTTTTATAAAATATACTTTGTATGTAAATATGTGACATATTAACACATTCTCTTTTCTACTTAGTTCCTATAGTGTAAAATTCAAAAATAAACATTAAAAAAATGTACTCTTTTTGTTTTATGCAACATATATACACATTCTTTTTCTGATTAGTTCATATAGTGCAAAATTCAGAAGTAAACATTTTTATAAAATATACTTTGTATGTAAATATGCGACATT
This sequence comes from Meghimatium bilineatum, assembly GCA_034231615.1. Classification (NCBI taxonomy): domain Eukaryota; kingdom Metazoa; phylum Mollusca; class Gastropoda; order Stylommatophora; family Philomycidae; genus Meghimatium; species Meghimatium bilineatum. The sequence continues at coordinate 36,790,049 of CM067316.1, read as the reverse complement.
AACACATTATTTTTTTCTTCTTAGTTTCTATAGTGTAAAATTCAAAAGTAAACATTAAAAAAATGTACTCTTTTCAATTTATGCAACATATAAACACATTCTTTTTCTACTTAGTTCCTATAATGCAAAATTCAGAAGAAAACATTTTTATATTATATACTTTGTATATAAATATGCAACATATTAACACATTCTTTTTGCTACTTAGTTCTTATAGTGTAAAATTCAAAAATAAACATTTAAAAAATTTACAGTTTTCTTTTTATGCGACATATAAACACATTCTATTTCTACTTAGTTCCTATAGTGCAATAATGAGAAGTAAATATTATTATAAAATTTGCCTTGTTTATAAATATATTACATATAAACACATTCTTTTTCTCCTTAGTTTCTGTAGTGCATAATTCAAAAATAAACATTTAAAAAAAATTACTCTTTCCTTTTTATTCGACATATAAACACTTTCTTTTTCTACTTAGTTCCTATAGTGCAAAATTCAAAAATAATCATGAAAAAAATTTACTTTTTTATATATATGCAACATAAACACATTCTTTTTCTACTTAGATCATATAGTGCAAAATTACAAAAATAAATATTTTTATAAAATTTCTTTTTTTCTTTTTATGCGACATATAAATACATTATTTTCTACTTAGATCCTATAGTGCAAAATTAAAAAATAAACATTTTTAAAAAATTTCCATTTTTATGCGACATATAAACACATTCTATTTCTACTTAGTTCATATAGTGCAAAAATCAGAAGTAAATATTTTTATAAAATGTACCTTGTATATAAATATATGGCATATAAACACGTTCTTTTGCTACTTAGTTCCTATAGTGCACAGATCAGAAGTAAATATTTTAATAAAATTTAGCTTGTATATAAATATATGACATATAAACACATTCATTTTCTGATTAGTTCCAATAGTGCAAAATTCAGAAGTAAACATTTTTATAAAATATACTTTGTATGTAAATATGCGCCATATTAACACATTCTTATAAACATGTAAAAAAAATTTCTTTTTATTCGACATATAAACACATTCTATTGCTATTTAGTTCTTATAGTTCAAAAATCAGAAGTAAATATTTTTATAAAATTTACCTTGTATATAAATATATGACATATAAACAAATTCTTTTTCTACTTAGTTCCTATAGTGCATCATTCAGAAGTAAACATTTTTATAAAATATACTTTGTATGTAAATATGCGACATATTAACACATTATTTTTTTCTACTTCGTTCCTATAGTGCAAATGTGAAAAATAAATATTTAAAGAAATTTACTATTTTCTTTTTATGCGATATATAAACACATTCTTTTTCTACTTAGTTATAGTGCAAAAATCAGAAGTAAACATTTTTATAAAATATACTTTGTATGTAAATATGTGACATATTAACACATTCTCTTTTCTACTTAGTTCCTATAGTGTAAAATTCAAAAAATAAACATTAAAAAAATGTACTCTTTTCGTTTTATGCAACATATATACACATTCTTTTTCTACTTAGTTCCTATAGTGCAAAATTCAGAAGGAAACATTTTTATATTATATACTTTGTATATAAATATGCAACATATTAACACATTCTTTTTCTCCTTAGTTTCTGTAGTGCATAATTCAAAAATAAACATTTAAAAAAAATTACTCTTTCCTTTTTATTCGACACATAAACAAATTCTTTTTCTACTTAGATCCTATAGTGCAAAATTACAAAAATATATATTTTTATAAAATTTCTTTTTTTCTTTTTATGCGACATACAAATACATTATTTTTCTACTTAGATCCTATAGTGCAAAATTAAAAAATAAACATTTAAAAAAAATTTCCATTTTTATGCGACATATAAACACATTCTATTTCTACTTAGTTCCTATAGTGCATCATTCAGAAGTAAACATTTTTATAAAATATACTTTGTATGTAAATATGCGACATATTAACACATTATATTTTTCTACTTCGTTCCTTATAGTGCAGATGTGAAAAATAAATATTTAAAGAAATTTACTATTTTCTTTTTATGCGATATATAAACACATTCTTTTTCTACTTAGTTTCTATAGTGCAAAAATCAGAAGTAAACATTTTTATAAAATATACTTTGTATGTAAATATGTGACATATTAACACATTCTCTTTTCTACTTAGTTCCTATAGTGTAAAATTCAAAAATAAACATTAAAAAAATGTACTCTTTTCGTTTTATGCAACATATATACACATTCTTTTTCTACTTAGTTCCTATAGTGCAAAATTCAGAAGGAAACATTTTTATATTATATACTTTGTATATAAATATGCAACATATTAACACATTCTTTTTCTCCTTAGTTTCTGTAGTGCATAATTCAAAAATAAACATTTAAAAAAAATTACTCTTTCCTTTTTATGCGATATATAAACACATTCTTTTTCTACTTAGATCCTATAGTGCAAAATTCAAAAACAAATTTTTTTTTTAATTTCCTTTTTTATTCGACATATAAACACATTCTATTGCTATTTAGTTCTTATAGTTCAAAAATCAGAAGTAAATATTTTTATAAAATTTACCTTGTATATAAATATATGACATATAAACAAATTCTTTTTCTACTTAGTTCCTATAGTGCATCATTCAGAAGTAAACATTTTTATAAAATATACTTTGTATGTAAATATGCGACATATTAACACATTATTTTTTTCTACTTCGTTCCTATAGTGCAAATGTGAAAAATAAATATTTAAAGAAATTTACTATTTTCTTTTTATGCGATATATAAACACATTCTTTTTCTACTTAGTTTCTATAGTGCAAAAATCAGAAGTAAACATTTTTATAAAATATACTTTGTATGTAAATATGTGACATATTAACACATTCTCTTTTCTACTTAGTTCCTATAGTGTAAAATTCAAAAATAAACATTAAAAAAATGTACTCTTTTCGTTTTATGCAACATATATACACATTCTTTTTCTACTTAGTTCCTATAGTGCAAAATTCAGAAGGAAAGATTTTTATATTATATACTTTGTATATAAATATGCAACATATTAACACATTCTTTTTCTCCTTAGTTTCTGTAGTGCATAATTCAAAAATAAACATTTAAAAAATTTACTGTTTTCTTTTTATGCGACATATAAACACATTCTATTTCTACTTAGTTCCTATAGTGCAAAAATCAGAAGTAAATATTATTATAAAATTTGCCTTGTTTATAAATATATTACATATAAACACATTCTTTTTCTCCTTAGTTTCTGTAGTGCATAATTCAAAAATAAACATAAAAAAAAAAATTACTCTTTCCTTTTTATTCGACATAAACAAATTCTTTTTCTACTTAGTTCCTATAGTGCAAAATTCAAAAATAATCATGAAAAAAATTTACTTTTTTATATTTATGCAACATAAACACATTCTTTTTCTACTTAGATCCTAAAGTGCACAATTACAAAATATATATTTTTATAAAATTTCTTTTTTTTTTTTATGCGACATACAAATACCTTATTTTTCTACTTAGATCCTATAGTGCAAAATTTAAAAATAAACATTTTTAAAAAATTTCCATTTTTATGCGACATATAAACACATTCTATTTCTACTTAGTTCATATAGTGTAAAAATCAGAAGTAAATATTTTTATAAATTTTACCTTGTATAAAAATATATGGCATATAAGCACGTTCTTTTGCTACTTAGTTCCTATAGTGCACAGATCAGAAGTAAATATTTTAATAAAATTTAGCTTGTATATAAATATATGACATATAAACACATTCTTTTTCTGAATAGTTCCAATAGTGCAAAATTCAGAAGTAAACATTTTTATAAAATATACTTTGTATGTAAATATGCGCCATATTAACACATTCTTATAAACATGTAAAAAAAATTTATTTTTATTCGACATATAAACACATTCTATTGCTATTTAGTTCTTATAGTTCAAAAATCAGAAGTAAATATTTTTATAAAATTTACCTTGTATATAAATATATGACATATAAACAAATTCTTTTTCTACTTAGTTCCTATAGTGCATCATTCAGAAGTAAACATTTTTATAAAATATACTTTGTATGTAAATATGCGACATATTAACACATTATTTTTTTTACTTCGTTCCTATAGTGCAAATGTGAAAAATAAATATTTAAAGAAATTTACTATTTTCTTTTTATGCGATATATAAACACATTCTTTTTCTACTTAGTTTCTATAGTGCAAAAATCAGAAGTAAACATTTTTATAAAATATACTTTGTATGTAAATATGTGACATATTAACACATTCTCTTTTCTACTTAGTTCCTATAGTGTAAAATTCAAAAATAAGCATTAAAAAAATGTACTCTTTTCGTTTTATGCAACATATATACACATTCTTTTTCTACTTAGTTCCTATAGTGCAAAATTCAGAAGGAAACATTTTTATATTATATACTTTGTATATAAATATGCAACATATTAACACATTCTTTTTCTCCTTAGTTTCTGTAGTGCATAATTCAAAAATAAACATTAAAAAAAAATTACTCTTTCCTTTTTATGCGATATATAAACACATTCTTTTTCTACTTAGATCCTATAGTGCAAAATTCAAAAACAAATTTTTTTTTAAATTTCCTTTTTTATTCGACATATAAACACATTCTATTGCTATTTAGTTCTTATAGTTCAAAAATCAGAAGTAAATATTTTTATAAAATTTACCTTGTATATAAATATATGACATATAAACAAATTCTTTTTCTACTGAGTTCCTATAGTGCATCATTCAGAAGTAAACATTTTTATAAAATATACGTTGTATGTAAATATGCGACATATTAACACATTATTTTTTTCTACTTCGTTCCTATAGTGCAAATGTGAAAAATAAATATTTAAAGAAATTTACTATTTTCTTTTTATGCGATATATAAACACATTCTTTTTCTACTTAGTTTCTATAGTGCAAAAATCAGAAGTAAACATTTTTATAAAATATACTTTGTATGTAAATATGTGACATATTAACACATTCTCTTTTCTACTTAGTTCCTATAGTGTAAAATTCAAAAAATAAACATTAAAAAAATGTACTCTTTTCGTTTTATGCAACATATATACACATTCTTTTTCTACTTAGTTCCTATAGTGCAAAATTCAGAAGGAAACATTTTTATATTATATACTTTGTATATAAATATGCAACATATTAACACATTCTTTTTCTCCTTAGTTTCTGTAGTGCATAATTCAAAAATAAACATTAAAAAAAAATTACTCTTTCCTTTTTATTCGACATATAAACAAATTCTTTTTCTACTTAGTTCCTATAGTGCAAAATTCAAAAATAATCATGAAAAAAATTTACTTTTTTATATTTATGCAACATAAACACATTATTTTTCTACTTAGATCCTATAGTGCAAAATTACAAAAATATATATTTTTATAAAATTTCTTTTTTTCTTTTTATGCGACATACAAATACATTATTTTTCTACTTAGATCCTATAGTGCAAAATTAAAAAATAAACATTTAAAAAAAATTTCCATTTTTATGCGACATATAAACACATTCTATTTCTACTTAGTTCCTATAGTGCATCATTCAGAAGTAAACATTTTTATAAAATATACTTTGTATGTAAATATGCGACATATTAACACATTATATTTTTCTACTTCGTTCCTTATAGTGCAAATGTGAAAAATAAATATTTAAAGAAATTTACTATTTTCTTTTTATGCGATATATAAACACATTCTTTTTCTACTTAGTTTCTATAGTGCAAAAATCAGAAGTAAACATTTTTATAAAATATACTTTGTATGTAAATATGTGACATATTAACACATTCTCTTTTCTACTTAGTTCCTATAGTGTAAAATTCAAAAATAAACATTAAAAAAATGTACTCTTTTCGTTTTATGCAACATATATACACATTCTTTTTCTACTTAGTTCCTATAGTGCAAAATTCAGAAGGAAACATTTTTATATTATATACTTTGTATATAAATATGCAACATATTAACACATTCTTTTTCTCCTTAGTTTCTGTAGTGCATAATTCAAAAATAAACATTTAAAAAAAATTACTCTTTCCTTTTTATGCGATATATAAACACATTCTTTTTCTACTTAGATCCTATAGTGCAAAATTCAAAAACAAATTTTTTTTTTAATTTCCTTTTTTATTCGACATATAAACACATTCTATTGCTATTTAGTTCTTATAGTTCAAAAATCAGAAGTAAATATTTTTATAAAATTTACCTTGTATATAAATATATGACATATAAACAAATTCTTTTTCTACTTAGTTCCTATAGTGCATCATTCAGAAGTAAACATTTTTATAAAATATACTTTGTATGTAAATATGCGACATATTAACACATTATTTTTTTCTACTTCGTTCCTATAGTGCAAATGTGAAAAATAAATATTTAAAGAAATTTACTATTTTCTTTTTATGCAATATATAAACACATTCTTTTTCTACTTAGTTTCTATAGTGCAAAAATCAGAAGTAAACATTTTTATAAAATATACTTTGTATGTAAATATGTGACATATTAACACATTCTCTTTTCTACTTAGTTCCTATAGTGTAAAATTCAAAAATAAACATTAAAAAAATGTACTCTTTTCGTTTTATGCAACATATATACACATTCTTTTTCTACTTAGTTCCTATAGTGCAAAATTCAGAAGGAAAGATTTTTATATTATATACTTTGTATATAAATATGCAACATATTAACACATTCTTTTTCTCCTTAGTTTCTGTAGTGCATAATTCAAAAATAAACATTTAAAAAATTTACTGTTTTCTTTTTATGCGACATATAAACACATTCTATTTCTACTTAGTTCCTATAGTGCAAAAATCAGAAGTAAATATTATTATAAAATTTGCCTTGTTTATAAATATATTACATATAAACACATTCTTTTTCTCCTTAGTTTCTGTAGTGCATAATTCAAAAATAAACATTAAAAAAAAAATTACTCTTTCCTTTTTATTCGACATAAACAAATTCTTTTTCTACTTAGTTCCTATAGTGCAAAATTCAAAAATAATCATGAAAAAAATTTACTTTTTTATATTTATGCAACATAAACACATTCTTTTTCTACTTAGATCCTAAAGTGCACAATTACAAAATATATATTTTTATAAAATTTCTTTTTTTTTTTTATGCGACATACAAATACCTTATTTTTCTACTTAGATCCTATAGTGCAAAATTTAAAAATAAACATTTTTAAAAAATTTCCATTTTTATGCGACATATAAACACATTCTATTTCTACTTAGTTCATATAGTGTAAAAATCAGAAGTAAATATTTTTATAAATTTTACCTTGTATAAAAATATATGGCATATAAGCACGTTCTTTTGCTACTTAGTTCCTATAGTGCACAGATCAGAAGTAAATATTTTAATAAAATTTAGCTTGTATATAAATATATGACATATAAACACATTCTTTTTCTGATTAGTTCCAATAGTGCAAAATTCAGAAGTAAACATTTTTATAAAATATACTTTGTATGTAAATATGCGCCATATTAACACATTCTTATAAACATGTAAAAAAAATTTATTTTTATTCGACATATAAACACATTCTATTGCTATTTAGTTCTTATAGTTCAAAAATCAGAAGTAAATATTTTTATAAAATTTACCTTGTATATAAATATATGACATATAAACAAATTCTTTTTCTACTTAGTTCCTATAGTGCATCATTCAGAAGTAAACATTTTTATAAAATATACTTTGTATGTAAATATGCGACATATTAACACATTATTTTTTTTACTTCGTTCCTATAGTGCAAATGTGAAAAAAAAATATTTAAAGAAATTTACTATTTTCTTTTTATGCGATATATAAACACATTCTTTTTCTACTTAGTTTCTATAGTGCAAAAATCAGAAGTAAACATTTTTATAAAATATACTTTGTATGTAAATATGTGACATATTAACACATTCTCTTTTCTACTTAGTTCCTATAGTGTAAAATTCAAAAATAAACATTAAAAAAATGTACTCTTTTCGTTTTATGCAACATATATACACATTCTTTTTCTACTTAGTTCCTATAGTGCAAAATTCAGAAGGAAACATTTTTATATTATATACTTTGTATATAAATATGCAACATATTAACACATTCTTTTTCTGCTTAGTTTCTGTAGTGCATAATTCAAAAATAAACATTAAAAAAAAATTACTCTTTCCTTTTTATGCGATATATAAACACATTCTTTTTCTACTTAGATCCTATAGTGCAAAATTCAAAAACAAATTTTTTTTTTAATTTCCTTTTTTATTCGACATATAAACACATTCTATTGCTATTTAGTTCTTATAGTTCAAAAATCAGAAGTAAATATTTTTATAAAATTTACCTTGTATATAAATATATGACATATAAACAAATTCTTTTTCTACTTAGTTCCTATAGTGCATCATTCAGAAGTAAACATTTTTATAAAATATACTTTGTATGTAAATATGCGACATATTAACACATTATTTTTTTCTACTTCGTTCCTATAGTGCAAATGTGAAAAATAAATATTTAAAGAAATTTACTATTTTCTTTTTATGCGATATATAAACACATTCTTTTTCTACTTAGTTTCTATAGTGCAAAAATCAGAAGTAAACATTTTTATAAAATATACTTTGTATGTAAATATGTGACATATTAACACATTCTCTTTTCTACTTAGTTCCTATAGTGTAAAATTCAAAAATAAACATTAAAAAAATGTACTCTTTTCGTTTTATGCAACATATATACACATTCTTTTTCTACTTAGTTCCTATAGTGCAAAATTCAGAAGGAAAGATTTTTATATTATATACTTTGTATATAAATATGCAACATATTAACACATTCTTTTTCTCCTTAGTTTCTGTAGTGCATAATTCAAAAATAAACATTTAAAAAATTTACTGTTTTCTTTTTATGCGACATATAAACACATTCTATTTCTACTTAGTTCCTATAGTGCAAAAATCAGAAGTAAATATTATTATAAAATTTGCCTTGTTTATAAATATATTACATATAAACACATTCTTTTTCTCCTTAGTTTCTGTAGTGCATAATTCAAAAATAAACATTAAAAAAAAAATTACTCTTTCCTTTTTATTCGACATAAACAAATTCTTTTTCTACTTAGTTCCTATAGTGCAAAATTCAAAAATAATCATGAAAAAAATTTACTTTTTTATATTTATGCAACATAAACACATTCTTTTTCTACTTAGATCCTAAAGTGCACAATTACAAAATATATATTTTTATAAAATTTCTTTTTTTTTTTTATGCGACATACAAATACCTTATTTTTCTACTTAGATCCTATAGTGCAAAATTTAAAAATAAACATTTTAAAAAAATTTCCATTTTTATGCGACATATAAACACATTCTATTTCTACTTAGTTCATATAGTGTAAAAATCAGAAGTAAATATTTTTATAAATTTTACCTTGTATAAAAATATATGGCATATAAGCACGTTCTTTTGCTACTTAGTTCCTATAGTGCACAGATCAGAAGTAAATATTTTAATAAAATTTAGCTTGTATATAAATATATGACATATAAACACATTCTTTTTCTGATTAGTTCCAATAGTGCAAAATTCAGAAGTAAACATTTTTATAAAATATACTTTGTATGTAAATATGCGCCATATTAACACATTCTTATAAACATGTAAAAAAAATTTCTTTTTATTCGACATATAAACACATTCTATTGCTATTTAGTTCTTATAGTTCAAAAATCAGAAGTAAATATTTTTATAAAATTTACCTTGTATATAAATATATGACATATAAACAAATTCTTTTTCTACTTAGTTCCTATAGTGCATCATTCAGAAGTAAACATTTTTATAAAATATACGTTGTATGTAAATATGCGACATATTAACACATTATTTTTTTTACTTCGTTCCTATAGTGCAAATGTGAAAAATAAATATTTAAAGAAATTTACTATTTTCTTTTTATGCGATATATAAACACATTCTTTTTCTACTTAGTTTCTATAGTGCAAAAATCAGAAGTAAACATTTTTATAAAATATACTTTGTATGTAAATATGTGACATATTAACACATTCTCTTTTCTACTTAGTTCCTATATTGTAAAATTCAAAAATAAGCATTAAAAAAATGTACTCTTTTCGTTTTATGCAACATATATACACATTCTTTTTCTACTTAGTTCCTATAGTGCAAAATTCAGAAGGAAACATTTTTATATTATATACTTTGTATATAAATATGCAACATATTAACACATTCTTTTTCTCCTTAGTTTCTGTAGTGCATAATTCAAAAATAAACATTAAAAAAAAATTACTCTTTCCTTTTTATGCGATATATAAACACATTCTTTTTCTACTTAGATCCTATAGTGCAAAATTCAAAAACAAATTTTTTTTTTAATTTCCTTTTTTATTCGACATATAAACACATTCTATTGCTATTTAGTTCTTATAGTTCAAAAATCAGAAGTAAATATTTTTATAAAATTTACCTTGTATATAAATATATGACATATAAACAAATTCTTTTTCTACTTAGTTCCTATAGTGCATCATTCAGAAGTAAACATTTTTATAAAATATACGTTGTATGTAAATATGCGACATATTAACACATTATTTTTTTCTACTTCGTTCCTATAGTGCAAATGTGAAAAATAAATATTTAAAGAAATTTACTATTTTCTTTTTATGCGATATATAAACACATTCTTTTTCTACTTAGTTTCTATAGTGCAAAAATCAGAAGTAAACATTTTTATAAAATATACTTTGTATGTAAATATGTGACATATTAACACATTCTCTTTTCTACTTAGTTCCTATAGTGTAAAATTCAAAAAATAAACATTAAAAAAATGTACTCTTTTCGTTTTATGCAACATATATACACATTCTTTTTCTACTTAGTTCCTATAGTGCAAAATTCAGAAGGAAACATTTTTATATTATATACTTTGTATATAAATATGCAACATATTAACACATTCTTTTTCTCCTTAGTTTCTGTAGTGCATAATTCAAAAATAAACATTAAAAAAAAATTACTCTTTCCTTTTTATTCGACATATAAACAAATTCTTTTTCTACTTAGTTCCTATAGTGCAAAATTCAAAAATAATCATGAAAAAAATTTACTTTTTTATATTTATGCAACATAAACACATTCTTTTTCTACTTAGATCCTATAGTGCAAAATTACAAAAATATATATTTTTATAAAATTTCTTTTTTTCTTTTTATGCGACATACAAATACATTATTTTTCTACTTAGATCCTATAGTGCAAAATTAAAAAATAAACATTTTAAAAAAATTTCAATTTTTATGCGACATATAAACACATTCTATTTCTACTTAGTTCCTATAGTGCATCATTCAGAAGTAAACATTTTTATAAAATATACTTTGTATGTAAATATGCGACATATTAACACATTATTTTTTTCTACTTAGTTCCTATAGTGCAAATGTGAAAAATAAATATTTTTAAAAAATTTACTCTTTTCTTTTTATGCGATATATAAACACATTCTTTTTCTACTTAGTTTCTATAGTGCAAAAATCAGAAGTAAACATTTTTATAAAATATACTTTGTGTATAAATATGTGACATATTAACACATTCTCTTTTCTACTTAGTTCCTATAGTGTAAAATTCAAAAATAAACATTAAAAAAATGTACTCTTTTCGTTTTATGCAACATATACACACATTCTTTTTCCACTTAGTTCCTATAGTGCAAAATTCAGAAGGAAACATTTTTATATTATGTACTTTGTATATAAATATGCAACATATTAACACATTCTTTTTGCTACTTAGTTCTTATAGTGTAAAATTCAAAAATAAACATTTAAATTATTTACTGTTTTCTTTTTATGCGACATATAAACACATTCTATTTCTACTTAGTTCCTATAGTGCAAAAATCAGAAGTAAATATTATTATAAAATTTGCCTTGTTTATAAATATATTACATATAAACACATTCTTTTTCTCCTTAGTTTCTGTAGTGCATAATTCAAAAATAAACATTAAAAAAAAAATTACTCTTTCCTTTTTATTCGACATAAACAAATTATTTTTCTACTTAGTTCCTATAGTGCAAAATTCAAAAATAATCATGAAAAAAATTTACTTTTTTATATTTATGCAACATAAACACATTCTTTTTCTACTTAGATCCTATAGTGCACAATTACAAAATATATATTTTTATAAAATTTCTTTTTTTTTTTTATGCGAGATACAAATACCTTATTTTTCTACTTAGATCCTATAGTGCAAAATTTAAAAATAAACATTTTTAAAAAATTTCCATTTTTATGCGACATATAAACACATTCTATTTCTACTTAGTTCATATAGTGTAAAAATCAGAAGTAAATATTTTTATAAATTTTACCTTGTATAAAAATATATGGCATATAAGCACGTTCTTTTGCTACTTAGTTCCTATAGTGCACAGATCAGAAGTAAATATTTTAATAAAATTTAGCTTTTATATAAATATATGACATATAAACACATTCTTTTTCTACTTAGTTCCTATAGTGCAAACATCAGAAGTAAATATTTTTCAAAATTTACCTTGTATATAAATATATGACATGTAAACACATTCTTTTTCTGATTAGTTCCAATAGTGCAAAATTCAGAAGTAAACATTTTTATAAAATATACTTTGTATGTAAATATGCGCCATATTAACACATTATTTTTTTCTACTTAGTTCCTATAGTGCAAATGTGAAAAATAAATATTTAAAAAAATGTACTCTTTTCGTTTTATGCAACATATAAACACATTCTTTTTCTACTTAGTTCCTATAATGCAAAATTCAGAAGGAAACATTTTTATATTATGTACTTTGTATATAAATATGCAACATATTAACACATTCTTTTTGCTACTTAGTTCTTATAGTGTAAAATTCAAAAATAAACATTTAATAAATTTACTGTTTTCTTTTTATGCGACATATAAACACATTCTATTTCTACTTAGTTCCTATAGTGCAAAAATCAGAAGTAAATATTATTATAAAATTTGCCTTGTTTATAAATATATTACATATAAACACATTCTTTTTCTCCTTAGTTTCTGTAGTGCATAATTCAAAAATAAACATTTAAAAAAAATTACTCTTTCCTTTTTATTCGACATATAAACACATTCTTTTTCTACTTAGTTCCTATATTGCAAAATTCAAAAATAATCATGAAAAAAATTTACTTTTTTATATATATGCAACATAAACACATTCTTTTTCTACTTAGATCATATAGTGCAAAATTACAAAAATATATATTTTTATAAAATTTCTTTTTTTCTTTTTATGCGACATACAAATACATTATTTTTCTACTTAGATCCTATAGTGCAAAATTAAAAAATAAACATTTAAAAAAAATTTCCATTTTTATGCGACATATAAACACATTCTATTTCTACTTAGTTCATATAGTGCAAAAATCAGAAGTAAATATTTTTATAAAATTTACCTTGTATATAAATATATGGCATATAAACACGTTCTTTTGCTACTTAGTTCCTATAGTGCACAGATCAGAAGTAAATATTTTAATAAAATTTAGCTTGTATATAAATATATGACATATAAGCACATTCTTTTTCTACTTAGTTCCTATAGTGCAAACATCAGAAGTAAATATTTTTCATAATTTACCTTGTATATAAATATATTACATATAAACACATTCTTTTTCTGATTAGTTCATATAGTGCAAAATTCAGAAGTAAACATTTTTATAAAATATACTTTGTATGTAAATATGCGACATTAACACATTATTTTTTTCTACTTAGTTCCTATAGTGTAAAATTCAAAAGTAAACATTAAAAAAATGTACTCTTTTCAATTTATGCAACATATAAACACATTCTTTTTCTACTTAGTTCCTATAATGCAAAATTCAGAAGAAAACATTTTTATATTACGAGGCGTGTTCAAATGAAAACGGGACTTGTTACACCACGCGTGATAGAGCGCACTGATATTGATGACATTTTGCACTAGTAATGAGTATCCAATAATTTACATACGGTCACGTGTTCATCTTCCCAGCATGCATATGTGCTGCAGAAGACTGTTAACAATATGGCGGGTGTGATTCCGAACCCGTCCAAAGTGAATCAGCGTGCTGTGATCCAGTTTCTTTCATTTGAAGGATGTCAAGCAGTAGACATTCATCGGAGAATGAAGGCAGCATATGGTGACAAATGTTTGTCGAGGACCAGAGTGATGGAGTGGGTGCGTATGTTTAAAGACGGACGTGAGTTAACGGCAGATCTTGCACGGCCAGGTCAGGCGCATATTGTTGCAACAGAAGAAGCCATAGCCGTGCTTGATAAAGCAGTACTGACTGACCATCAAGGCTAAGCGACAAGGCAGACTTTCTCAAGGTGTGATTCTTCTCCACGACAACGCTCGTCCGCACGTCGCAAAAATTGTGCAGGAAACATTGGCAAAGAAGAATTGGGAAGTTCTTCATCACCCAGCCTATAGTCCCGATTTATCCCCGTGTGATTTCCATTTGTTCGGACCGTTGAAGAAAGCACTAAAGGGACAGCGATTCAACAGCGACGCAGACGTGAAGACAGCGGTGACCACATGGTTCAGAGAACAGCCACGCAACTTTTTCTCGGACGGCATTCGACGTCTACCTAAACAGTGGGATGCTTGCCTAAATGCATACGGAGATTTTTTCTGATGAACCCAGGTGCATTCTTATTCACAAGTGGTTGCTTTGTTCAATTCCGTTGAAAATATTAAATTTCGTATGATACTTTTTAAATAAATCCACAAGTCCCGTTTTCATTTGAACACGCCTCGTATATACTTTGTATATAAATATGCAACATATTAACACATTCTTTTTGCTACTTAGTTCTTATAGTGTAAAATTCAAAAATAAACATTTAAAAAATTTACAGTTTTCTTTTTATGCGACATATAAACACATTCTATTTCTACTTAGTTCCTATAGTGCAATAATGAGAAGTAAATATTATTATAAAATTTGCCTTGTTTATAAATATATTACATATAAACACATTCTTTTTCTCCTTAGTTTCTGTAGTGCATAATTCAAAAATAAACATTTAAAAAAAATTACTCTTTCCTTTTTATTCGACATATAAACACTTTCTTTTTCTACTTAGTTCCTATAGTGCAAAATTCAAAAATAATCATGAAAAAAATTTACTTTTTTATATATATGCAACATAAACACATTCTTTTTCTACTTAGATCATATAGTGCAAAATTACAAAAATAAATATTTTTATAAAATTTCTTTTTTTCTTTTTATGCGACATATAAATACATTATTTTTCTACTTAGATCCTATAGTGCAAAATTAAAAAATAAACATTTTTAAAAAATTTCCATTTTTATGCGACATATAAACACATTCTATTTCTACTTAGTTCATATAGTGCAAAAATCAGAAGTAAATATTTTTATAAAATTTACCTTGTATATAAATATATGGCATATAAACACGTTCTTTTGCTACTTAGTTCCTATAGTGCACAGATCAGAAGTAAATATTTTAATAAAATTTAGCTTGTATATAAATATATGACATATAAGCACATTCTTTTTCTACTTAGTTCCTATAGTGCAAACATCAGAAGTAAATATTTTTCATAATTTACCTTGTATATAAATATATTACATATAAACACATTCTTTTTCTGATTAGTTCATATAGTGCAAAATTCAGAAGTAAACATTTTTATAAAATATACTTTGTATGTAAATATGCGACATTAACACATTATTTTTTTCTACTTAGTTCCTATAGTGTAAAATTCAAAAGTAAACATTAAAAAAATGTACTCTTTTCAATTTATGCAACATATAAACACATTCTTTTTCTACTTAGTTCCTATAATGCAAAATTCAGAAGAAAACATTTTTATATTATATACTTTGTATATAAATATGCAACATATTAACACATTCTTTTTGCTACTTAGTTCTTATAGTGTAAAATTCAAAAATAAACATTTAAAAAATTTACAGTTTTCTTTTTATGCGACATATAAACACATTCTATTTCTACTTAGTTCCTATAGTGCAATAATGAGAAGTAAATATTATTATAAAATTTGCCTTGTTTATAAATATATTACATATAAACACATTCTTTTTCTCCTTAGTTTCTGTAGTGCATAATTCAAAAATAAACATTAAAAAAAAATTACTCTTTCCTTTTTATGCGATATATAAACACATTCTTTTTCTACTTAGATCCTATAGTGCAAAATTCAAAAACAAATTTTTTTTTTAATTTCCTTTTTTATTCGACATATAAACACATTCTATTGCTATTTAGTTCTTATAGTTCAAAAATCAGAAGTAAATATTTTTATAAAATTTACCTTGTATATAAATATATGACATATATACAAATTCTTTTTCTACTTAGTTCCTATAGTGCATCATTCAGAAGTAAACATTTTTATAAAATATACGTTGTATGTAAATATGCGACATATTAACACATTATTTTTTTCTACTTCGTTCCTATAGTGCAAATGTGAAAAATAAATATTTAAAGAAATTTACTATTTTCTTTTTATGCGATATATAAACACATTCTTTTTCTACTTAGTTTCTATAGTGCAAAAATCAGAAGTAAACATTTTTATAAAATATACTTTGTATGTAAATATGTGACATATTAACACATTCTCTTTTCTACTTAGTTCCTATAGTGTAAAATTCAAAAAATAAACATTAAAAAAATGTACTCTTTTCGTTTTATGCAACATATATACACATTCTTTTTCTACTTAGTTCCTATAGTGCAAAATTCAGAAGGAAACATTTTTATATTATATACTTTGTATATAAATATGCAACATATTAACACATTCTTTTTCTCCTTAGTTTCTGTAGTGCATAATTCAAAAATAAACATTAAAAAAAAAATTACTCTTTCCTTTTTATTCGACATATAAACAAATTCTTTTTCTACTTAGTTCCTATAGTGCAAAATTCAAAAATAATCATGAAAAAAATTTACTTTTTTATATTTATGCAACATAAACACATTCTTTTTCTACTTAGATCCTATAGTGCAAAATTACAAAAATATATATTTTTATAAAATTTCTTTTTTTCTTTTTATGCGACATACAAATACATTATTTTTCTACTTAGATCCTATAGTGCAAAATTAAAAAATAAACATTTAAAAAAAATTTCCATTTTTATGCGACATATAAACACATTCTATTTCTACTTAGTTCCTATAGTGCATCATTCAGAAGTAAACATTTTTATAAAATATACTTTGTATGTAAATATGCGACATATTAACACATTATTTTTTTCTACTTAGTTCCTATAGTGCAAATGTGAAAAATAAATATTTAAAAAAAATTTACTCTTTTCTTTTTATGCGATATATAAACACATTCTTTTTCTACTTAGTTTCTATAGTGCAAAAATCAGAAGTAAACATTTTTATAAAATATACTTTGTATATAAATATGTGACATATTAACACATTCTCTTTTCTACTTAGTTCCTATAGTGTAAAATTCAAAAATAAACATTAAAAAAATGTACTCTTTTCGTTTTATGCAACATATACACACATTCTTTTTCCACTTAGTTCCTATAGTGCAAAATTCAGAAGGAAACATTTTTATATTATGTACTTTGTATATAAATATGCAACATATTAACACATTCTTTTTGCTACTTAGTTCTTATAGTGTAAAATTCAAAAATAAACATTTAAATTATATACTGTTTTCTTTTTATGCGACATATAAACACATTCTATTTCTACTTAGTTCCTATAGTGCAAAAATCAGAAGTAAATATTATTATAAAATTTGCCTTGTTTATAAATATATTACATATAAACACATTCTTTTTCTCCTTAGTTTCTGTAGTGCATAATTCAAAAATAAACATTAAAAAAAAAATTACTCTTTCCTTTTTATTCGACATAAACAAATTATTTTTCTACTTAGTTCCTATAGTGCAAAATTCAAAAATAATCATGAAAAAAATTTACTTTTTTATATTTATGCAACATAAACACATTCTTTTTCTACTTAGATCCTATAGTGCAAAATTACAAAAATAAATATTTTTATAAAATTTCTTTTTTTCTTTTTATGCGACATATAAATACATTATTTTTCTACTTAGATCCTATAGTGCAAAATTAAAAAATAAACATTTTTAAAAAATTTCCATTTTTATGCGACATATAAACACATTCTATTTCTACTTAGTTCATATAGTGCAAAAATCAGAAGTAAATATTTTTATAAAATTTACCTTGTATATAAATATATGGCATATAAACACGTTCTTTTGCTACTTAGTTCCTATAGTGCACAGATCAGAAGTAAATATTTTAATAAAATTTAGCTTGTATATAAATATATGACATATAAGCACATTCTTTTTCTACTTAGTTCCTATAGTGCAAACATCAGAAGTAAATATTTTTCATAATTTACCTTGTATATAAATATATTACATATAAACACATTCTTTTTCTGATTAGTTCATATAGTGCAAAATTCAGAAGTAAACATTTTTATAAAATATACTTTGTATGTAAATATGCGACATTAACACATTATTTTTTTCTACTTAGTTCCTATAGTGTAAAATTCAAAAGTAAACATTAAAAAAATGTACTCTTTTCAATTTATGCAACATATAAACACATTCTTTTTCTACTTAGTTCCTATAATGCAAAATTCAGAAGAAAACATTTTTATATTATATACTTTGTATATAAATATGCAACATATTAACACATTCTTTTTGCTACTTAGTTCTTATAGTGTAAAATTCAAAAATAAACATTTAAAAAATTTACAGTTTTCTTTTTATGCGACATATAAACACATTCTATTTCTACTTAGTTCCTATAGTGCAATAATGAGAAGTAAATATTATTATAAAATTTGCCTTGTTTATAAATATATTACATATAAACACATTCTTTTTCTCCTTAGTTTCTGTAGTGCATAATTCAAAAATAAACATTAAAAAAAAATTACTCTTTCCTTTTTATGCGATATATAAACACATTCTTTTTCTACTTAGATCCTATAGTGCAAAATTCAAAAACAAATTTTTTTTTTAATTTCCTTTTTTATTCGACATATAAACACATTCTATTGCTATTTAGTTCTTATAGTTCAAAAATCAGAAGTAAATATTTTTATAAAATTTACCTTGTATATAAATATATGACATATATACAAATTCTTTTTCTACTTAGTTCCTATAGTGCATCATTCAGAAGTAAACATTTTTATAAAATATACGTTGTATGTAAATATGCGACATATTAACACATTATTTTTTTCTACTTCGTTCCTATAGTGCAAATGTGAAAAATAAATATTTAAAGAAATTTACTATTTTCTTTTTATGCGATATATAAACACATTCTTTTTCTACTTAGTTTCTATAGTGCAAAAATCAGAAGTAAACATTTTTATAAAATATACTTTGTATGTAAATATGTGACATATTAACACATTCTCTTTTCTACTTAGTTCCTATAGTGTAAAATTCAAAAAATAAACATTAAAAAAATGTACTCTTTTCGTTTTATGCAACATATATACACATTCTTTTTCTACTTAGTTCCTATAGTGCAAAATTCAGAAGGAAACATTTTTATATTATATACTTTGTATATAAATATGCAACATATTAACACATTCTTTTTGCTACTTAGTTCTTATAGTGTAAAATTCAAAAATAAACATTTAAATTATATACTGTTTTCTTTTTATGCGACATATAAACACATTCTATTTCTACTTAGTTCCTATAGTGCAAAAATCAGAAGTAAATATTATTATAAAATTTGCCTTGTTTATAAATATGTTACATATAAACACATTCTTTTTCTCCTTAGTTTCTGTAGTGCATAATTCAAAAATAAACATTAAAAAAAAAATTACTCTTTCCTTTTTATTCGACATAAACAAATTATTTTTCTACTTAGTTCCTATAGTGCAAAATTCAAAAATAATCATGAAAAAAATTTACTTTTTTATATTTATGCAACATAAACACATTCTTTTTCTACTTAGATCCTATAGTGCACAATTACAAAATATATATTTTTATAAAATTTCTTTTTTTTTTTTATGCGAGATACAAATACCTTATTTTTCTACTTAGATCCTATAGTGCAAAATTTAAAAATAAACATTTTTAAAAAATTTCCATTTTTATGCGACATATAAACACATTCTATTTCTACTTAGTTCATATAGTGTAAAAATCAGAAGTAAATATTTTTATAAATTTTACCTTGTATAAAAATATATGGCATATAAGCACGTTCTTTTGCTACTTAGTTCCTATAGTGCACAGATCAGAAGTAAATATTTTAATAAAATTTAGCTTGTATATAAATATATGACATATAAACACATTCTTTTTCTACTTAGTTCCTATAGTGCAAACATCAGAAGTAAATATTTTTCAAAATTTACCTTGTATATAAATATATGACATGTAAATACATTCTTTTTCTGATTAGTTCCAATAGTGCAAAATTCAGAAGTAAACATTTTTATAAAATATACTTTGTATGTAAATATGCGCCATATTAACACATTATTTTTTTCTACTTAGTTCCTATAGTGCAAATGTGAAAAATAAATATTTAAAAAAATTTACTCTTTTCTTTTTATGTGATATATAAACACATTCTTTTTCTACTTAGTTTCTATAGTGCAAAAATCAGAAGTAAACATTTTTATAAAATATACTTAGTATGTAAAAATGTGACATATTAACACATTCTCTTTTCTACTTAGTTCCTATAGTGTAAAATTTAAAAGTAAACATTAAAAAAATGTACTCTTTTCGTTTTATGCAACATATAAACACATTCTTTTTCTACTTAGTTCCTATAATGCAAAATTCAGAAGGAAACATTTTTATATTATGTACTTTGTATATAAATATGCAACATATTAACACATTCTTTTTGCTACTTAGTTCTTATAGTGTAAAATTCAAAAATAAACATTTAATAAATTTACTGTTTTCTTTTTATGCGACATATAAACACATTCTATTTCTACTTAGTTCCTATAGTGCAAAAATCAGAAGTAAATATTATTATAAAATTTGCCTTGTTTATAAATATATTACATATAAACACATTCTTTTTCTCCTTAGTTTCTGTAGTGCATAATTCAAAAATAAACATTTAAAAAAAATTACTCTTTCCTTTTTATTCGACACATAAACAAATTCTTTTTCTACTTAGTTCCTATAGTGCAAAATTCAAAAATAATCATGAAAAAAATTTACTTTTTTATATTTATGCAACATAAACACATTCTTTTTCTACTTAGATCCTATAGTCCAAAATTACAAAAATATATATTTTTATAAAATTTCTTTTTTTCTTTTTATGCGACATACAAATACATTATTTTTCTACTTAGATCCTATAGTGCAAAATTTAAAAATAAACATTTTTAAAAAATTTCCATTTTTATGCGACATATAAACACATTCTATTTCTACTTAGTTCATATAGTGTAAAAATCAGAAGTAAATATTTTTATAAATTTTACCTTGTATAAAAATATATGGCATATAAGCACGTTCTTTTGCTACTTAGTTCCTATAGTGCACAGATCAGAAGTAAATATTTTAATAAAATTTAGCTTGTATATAAATATATGACATATAAACACATTCTTTTTCTACTTAGTTCCTATAGTGCAAACATCAGAAGTAAATATTTTTCAAAATTTACCTTGTATATAAATATATGACATGTAAACACATTCTTTTTCTGATTAGTTCCAATAGTGCAAAATTCAGAAGTAAACATTTTTATAAAATATACTTTGTATGTAAATATGCGCCATATTAACACATTATTTTTTTCTACTTAGTTCCTATAGTGCAAATGTGAAAAATAAATATTTAAAAAAATGTACTCTTTTCTTTTTATGTGATATATAAACACATTCTTTTTCTACTTAGTTTCTATAGTGCAAAAATCAGAAGTAAACATTTTTATAAAATATACTTAGTATGTAAAAATGTGACATATTAACACATTCTCTTTTCTACTTAGTTCCTATAGTGTAAAATTTAAAAGTAAACATTAAAAAAATGTACTCTTTTCGTTTTATGCAACATATAAACACATTCTTTTTCTACTTAGTTCCTATAATGCAAAATTCAGAAGGAAACATTTTTATATTATGTACTTTGTATATAAATATGCAACATATTAACACATTCTTTTTGCTACTTAGTTCTTATAGTGTAAAATTCAAAAATAAACATTTAATAAATTTACTGTTTTCTTTTTATGCGACATATAAACACATTCTATTTCTACTTAGTTCCTATAGTGCAAAAATCAGAAGTAAATATTATTATAAAATTTGCCTTGTTTATAAATATATTACATATAAACACATTCTTTTTCTCCTTAGTTTCTGTAGTGCATAATTCAAAAATAAACATTTAAAAAAAATTACTCTTTCCTTTTTATTCGACATATAAACACTTTCTTTTTCTACTTAGTTCCTATAGTGCAAAATTCAAAAATAATCATGAAAAAAATTTACTTTTTTATATATATGCAACATAAACACATTCTTTTTCTACTTAGATCATATAGTGCAAAATTACAAAAATAAATATTTTTATAAAATTTCTTTTTTTCTTTTTATGCGACATATAAATACATTATTTTTCTACTTAGATCCTATAGTGCAAAATTAAAAAATAAACATTTTTAAAAAATTTCCATTTTTATGCGACATATAAACACATTCTATTTCTACTTAGTTCATATAGTGCAAAAATCAGAAGTAAATATTTTTATAAAATTTACCTTGTATATAAATATATGGCATATAAACACGTTCTTTTGCTACTTAGTTCCTATAGTGCACAGATCAGAAGTAAATATTTTAATAAAATTCAGCTTGTATATAAATATATGACATATAAGCACATTCTTTTTCTACTTAGTTCCTATAGTGCAAACATCAGAAGTAAATATTTTTCATAATTTACCTTGTATATAAATATATTACATATAAACACATTCTTTTTCTGATTAGTTCATATAGTGCAAAATTCAGAAGTAAACATTTTTATAAAATATACTTTGTATGTAAATATGCGACATTAACACATTATTTTTTTCTACTTAGTTCCTATAGTGTAAAATTCAAAAGTAAACATTAAAAAAATGTACTCTTTTCAATTTATGCAACATATAAACACATTCTTTTTCTACTTAGTTCCTATAATGCAAAATTCAGAAGAAAACATTTTTATATTATATACTTTGTATATAAATATGCAACATATTAACACATTCTTTTTGCTACTTAGTTCTTATAGTGTAAAATTCAAAAATAAACATTTAAAAAATTTACAGTTTTCTTTTTATGCGACATATAAACACATTCTATTTCTACTTAGTTCCTATAGTGCAATAATGAGAAGTAAATATTATTATAAAATTTGCCTTGTTTATAAATATATTACATATAAACACATTCTTTTTCTCCTTAGTTTCTGTAGTGCATAATTCAAAAATAAACATTTAAAAAAAATTACTCTTTCCTTTTTATTCGACATATAAACACTTTCTTTTTCTACTTAGTTCCTATAGTGCAAAATTCAAAAATAATCATGAAAAAAATTTACTTTTTTATATATATGCAACATAAACACATTCTTTTTCTACTTAGATCATATAGTGCAAAATTACAAAAATAAATATTTTTATAAAATTTCTTTTTTTCTTTTTATGCGACATATAAATACATTATTTTTCTACTTAGATCCTATAGTGCAAAATTTAAAAATAAACATTTTTAAAAAATTTCCATTTTTATGCGACATATAAACACATTCTATTTCTACTTAGTTCATATAGTGTAAATATCAGAAGTAAATATTTTTATAAATTTTACCTTGTATAAAAATATATGGCATATAAGCACGTTCTTTTGCTACTTAGTTCCTATAGTGCACAGATCAGAAGTAAATATTTTAATAAAATTTAGCTTGTATATAAATATATGACATATAAACACATTCTTTTTCTACTTAGTTCCTATAGTGCAAACATCAGAAGTAAATATTTTTCAAAATTTACCTTGTATATAAATATATGACATGTAAACACATTCTTTTTCTGATTAGTTCCAATAGTGCAAAATTCAGAAGTAAACATTTTTATAAAATATACTTTGTATGTAAATATGCGCCATATTAACACATTCTTATAAACATGTAAAACAAATTTCCTTTTATTCGACATATAAACACATTCTATTGCTATTTAGTTCTTATAGTTCAAAAATCAGAAGTAAATATTTTTATAAAATTTACCTTGTATATAAATATATGACATATAAACAAATTCTTTTTCTACTTAGTTCCTATAGTGCATCATTCAGAAGTAAACATTTTTATAAAATATACTTTGTATATAAATATGCAACATATTAACACATTCTTTTTCTCCTTAGTTTCTATAGTGCATAATTCAAAAATAAACATTTAACAAAAATTACTCTTTCCTTTTTATTCGACATATAAACAAATTCTTTTTCTACTTAGTTCCTATAGTGTAAAATTTAAAAGTAAACATTAAAAAAATGTACTCTATTCGTTTTATGCAACATATAAACACATTCTTTTTCTACTTAGTTCCTATAATGCAAAATTCAGAAGGAAACATTTTTATATTATGTACTTTGTATATAAATATGCAACATATTAACACATTCTTTTTGCTACTTAGTTCTTATAGTGTAAAATTCAAAAATAAACATTTAATAAATTTACTGTTTTCTTTTTATGCGACATATAAACTCATTCTATTTCTACTTAGTTCCTATAGTGCAAAAATCAGAAGTAAATATTATTATAAAATTTGCCTTGTTTATAAATATATTACATATAAACACATTCTTTTTCTCCTTAGTTTCTGTAGTGCATAATTCAAAAATAAACATTTAAAAAAAATTACTCTTTCCTTTTTATTCGACATATAAACACTTTCTTTTTCTACTTAGTTCCTATAGTGCAAAATTCAAAAATAATCATGAAAAAAATTTACTTTTTTATATATATGCAACATAAACACATTCTTTTTCTACTTAGATCATATAGTGCAAAATTACAAAAATAAATATTTTTATAAAATTTCTTTTTTTCTTTTTATGCGACATATACATACATTATTTTTCTACTTAGATCCTATAGTGCAAAATTAAAAAATAAACATTTTTAAAAAATTTCCATTTTTATGCGACATATAAACACATTCTATTTCTACTTAGTTCATATAGTGCAAAAATCAGAAGTAAATATTTTTATAAAATTTACCTTGTATATAAATATATGGCATATAAACACGTTCTTTTGCTACTTAGTTCCTATAGTGCACAGATCAGAAGTAAATATTTTAATAAAATTTAGCTTGTATATAAATATATGACATATAAGCACATTCTTTTTCTACTTAGTTCCTATAGTGCAAACATCAGAAGTAAATATTTTTCATAATTTACCTTGTATATAAATATATTACATATAAACACATTCTTTTTCTGATTAGTTCATATAGTGCAAAATTCAGAAGTAAACATTTTTATAAAATATACTTTGTATGTAAATATGTGACATTAACACATTATTTTTTTCTACTTAGTTCCTATAGTGTAAAATTCAAAAGTAAACATTAAAAAAATGTACTCTTTTCAATTTATGCAACATATAAACACATTCTTTTTCTACTTAGTTCCTATAATGCAAAATTCAGAAGAAAACATTTTTATATTATATACTTTGTATATAAATATGCAACATATTAACACATTCTTTTTGCTACTTAGTTCTTATAGTGTAAAATTCAAAAATAAACATTAAAAAAATTTACAGTTTTCTTTTTATGCGACATATAAACACATTCCATTTCTACTTAGTTCCTATAGTGCAATAATGAGAAGTAAATATTATTATAAAATTTGCCTTGTTTATAAATATATTACATATAAACACATTCTTTTTCTCCTTAGTTTCTGTAGTGCATAATTCAAAAATAAACATTTAAAAAAAATTACTCTTTCCTTTTTATTCGACATATAAACACTTTCTTTTTCTACTTAGTTCCTATAGTGCAAAATTCAAAAATAATCATGAAAAAAATTTACTTTTTTATATATATGCAACATAAACACATTCTTTTTCTACTTAGATCATATAGTGCAAAATTACAAAAATAAATATTTTTATAAAATTTCTTTTTTTCTTTTTATGCGACATATAAATACATTATTTTTCTACTTAGATCCTATAGTGCAAAATTTAAAAATAAACATTTTTAAAAAATTTCCATTTTTATGCGACATATAAACACATTCTATTTCTACTTAGTTCATATAGTGTAAAAATCAGAAGTAAATATTTTTATAAATTTTACCTTGTATAAAAATATATGGCATATAAGCACGTTCTTTTGCTACTTAGTTCCTATAGTGCACAGATCAGAAGTAAATATTTTAATAAAATTTAGCTTGTATATAAATATATGACATATAAACACATTCTTTTTCTACTTAGTTCCTATAGTGCAAACATAAGAAGTAAATATTTTTCAAAATTTACCTTGTATATAAATATATGACATGTAAACACATACTTTTTCTGATTAGTTCCAATAGTGCAAAATTCAGAAGTAAACATTTTTATAAAATATACTTTGTATGTAAATATGCGCCATATTAACACATTCTTATAAACATGTAAAACAAATTTCCTTTTATTCGACATATAAACACATTCTATTGCTATTTAGTTCTTATAGTTCAAAAATCAGAAGTAAATATTTTTATAAAATTTACCTTGTATATAAATATATGACATATAAACACATTCTATTTCTACTTAGTTCCTATAGTGCATCATTCAGAAGTAAACATTTTTATAAAATATACTTTGTATATAAATATGCAACATATTAACACATTCTTTTTCTCCTTAGTTTCTGTAGTGCATAATTCAAAAATAAACATTTAACAAAAATTACTCTTTCCTTTTTATTCGACATATAAACAAATTCTTTTTCTACTTAGTTCCTATAGTGTAAAATTTAAAAGTAAACATTAAAAAAATGTACTCTTTTCGTTTTATGCAACATATAAACACATTCTTTTTCTACTTAGTTCCTATAATGCAAAATTCAGAAGGAAACATTTTTATATTATGTACTTTGTATATAAATATGCAACATATTAACACATTCTTTTTGCTACTTAGTTCTTATAGTGTAAAATTCAAAAATAAACATTTAATAAATTTACTGTTTTCTTTTTATGCGACATATAAACACATTCTATTTCTACTTAGTTCCTATAGTGCAAAAATCAGAAGTAAATATTATTATAAAATTTGCCTTGTTTATAAATATATTACATATAAACACATTCTTTTTCTCCTTAGTTTCTGTAGTGCATAATTCAAAAATAAACATTTAAAAAAAATTACTCTTTCCTTTTTATTCGACATATAAACACTTTCTTTTTCTACTTAGTTCCTATAGTGCAAAATTCAAAAATAATCATGAAAAAAATTTACTTTTTTATATATATGCAACATAAACACATTCTTTTTCTACTTAGATCATATAGTGCAAAATTACAAAAATAAATATTTTTATAAAATTTCTTTTTTTCTTTTTATGCGACATATAAATACATTATTTTTCTACTTAGATCCTATAGTGCAAAATTAAAAAATAAACATTTTTAAAAAATTTCCATTTTTATGCGACATATAAACACATTCTATTTCTACTTAGTTCATATAGTGCAAAAATCAGAAGTAAATATTTTTATAAAATTTACCTTGTATATAAATATATGGCATATAAACACGTTCTTTTGCTACTTAGTTCCTATAGTGCACAGATCAGAAGTAAATATTTTAATAAAATTTAGCTTGTATATAAATATATGACATATAAGCACATTCTTTTTCTACTTAGTTCCTATAGTGCAAACATCAGAAGTAAATATTTTTCATAATTTACCTTGTATATAAATATATTACATATAAACACATTCTTTTTCTGATTAGTTCATATAGTGCAAAATTCAGAAGTAAACATTTTTATAAAATATACTTTGTATGTAAATATGCGACATTAACACATTATTTTTTTCTACTTAGTTCCTATAGTGTAAAATTCAAAAGTAAACATTAAAAAAATGTACTCTTTTCAATTTATGCAACATATAAACACATTCTTTTTCTACTTAGTTCCTATAATGCAAAATTCAGAAGAAAACATTTTTATATTATATACTTTGTATATAAATATGCAACATATTAACACATTCTTTTTGCTACTTAGTTCTTATAGTGTAAAATTCAAAAATAAACATTAAAAAAATTTACAGTTTTCTTTTTATGCGACATATAAACACATTCTATTTCTACTTAGTTCCTATAGTGCAATAATGAGAAGTAAATATTATTATAAAATTTGCCTTGTTTATAAATATATTACATATAAACACATTCTTTTTCTCCTTAGTTTCTGTAGTGCATAATTCAAAAATAAACATTTAAAAAAAATTACTCTTTCCTTTTTATTCGACATATAAACACTTTCTTTTTCTACTTAGTTCCTATAGTGCAAAATTCAAAAATAATCATGAAAAAAATTTACTTTTTTATATATATGCAACATAAACACATTCTTTTTCTACTTAGATCATATAGTGCAAAATTACAAAAATAAATATTTTTATAAAATTTCTTTTTTTCTTTTTATGCGACATATAAATACATTATTTTTCTACTTAGATCCTATAGTGCAAAATTTAAAAATAAACATTTTTAAAAAATTTCCATTTTTATGCGACATATAAACACATTCTATTTCTACTTAGTTCATATAGTGTAAAAATCAGAAGTAAATATTTTTATAAATTTTACCTTGTATAAAAATATATGGCATATAAGCACGTTCTTTTGCTACTTAGTTCCTATAGTGCACAGATCAGAAGTAAATATTTTAATAAAATTTAGCTTGTATATAAATATATGACATATAAACACATTCTTTTTCTACTTAGTTCCTATAGTGCAAACATCAGAAGTAAATATTTTTCAAAATTTACCTTGTATATAAATATATGACATGTAAACACATTCTTTTTCTGATTAGTTCCAATAGTGCAAAATTCAGAAGTAAACATTTTTATAAAATATACTTTGTATGTAAATATGCGCCATATTAACACATTCTTATAAACATGTAAAACAAATTTCCTTTTATTCGACATATAAACACATTCTATTGCTATTTAGTTCTTATAGTTCAAAAATCAGAAGTAAATATTTTTATAAAATTTACCTTGTATATAAATATATGACATATAAACAAATTCTTTTTCTACTTAGTTCCTATAGTGCAAAAATCAGAAGTAAATATTATTATAAAATTTGCCTTGTTTATAAATATATTACATATAAACACATTCTTTTTCTCCTTAGTTTCTGTAGTGCATAATTCAAAAATAAACATTTAAAAAAAATTACTCTTTCCTTTTTATTCGACATATAAACACTTTCTTTTTCTACTTAGTTCCTATAGTGCAAAATTCAAAAATAATCATGAAAAAAATTTACTTTTTTATATATATGCAACATAAACACATTCTTTTTCTACTTAGATCATATAGTGCAAAATTACAAAAATAAATATTTTTATAAAATTTCTTTTTTTCTTTTTATGCGACATATACATACATTATTTTTCTACTTAGATCCTATAGTGCAAAATTAAAAAATAAACATTTTTAAAAAATTTCCATTTTTATGCGACATATAAACACATTCTATTTCTACTTAGTTCATATAGTGCAAAAATCAGAAGTAAATATTTTTATAAAATTTACCTTGTATATAAATATATGGCATATAAACACGTTCTTTTGCTACTTAGTTCCTATAGTGCACAGATCAGAAGTAAATATTTTAATAAAATTTAGCTTGTATATAAATATATGACATATAAGCACATTCTTTTTCTACTTAGTTCCTATAGTGCAAACATCAGAAGTAAATATTTTTCATAATTTACCTTGTATATAAATATATTACATATAAACACATTCTTTTTCTGATTAGTTCATATAGTGCAAAATTCAGAAGTAAACATTTTTATAAAATATACTTTGTATGTAAATATGTGACATTAACACATTATTTTTTTCTACTTAGTTCCTATAGTGTAAAATTCAAAAGTAAACATTAAAAAAATGTACTCTTTTCAATTTATGCAACATATAAACACATTCTTTTTCTACTTAGTTCCTATAATGCAAAATTCAGAAGAAAACATTTTTATATTATATACTTTGTATATAAATATGCAACATATTTACACATTCTTTTTGCTACTTAGTTCTTATAGTGTAAAATTCAAAAATAAACATTAAAAAAATTTACAGTTTTCTTTTTATGCGACATATAAACACATTCTATTTCTACTTAGTTCCTATAGTGCAATAATGAGAAGTAAATATTATTATAAAATTTGCCTTGTTTATAAATATATTACATATAAACACATTCTTTTTCTCCTTAGTTTCTGTAGTGCATAATTCAAAAATAAACATTTAAAAAAAATTACTCTTTCCTTTTTATTCGACATATAAACACTTTCTTTTTCTACTTAGTTCCTATAGTGCAAAATTCAAAAATAATCATGAAAAAAATTTACTTTTTTATATATATGCAACATAAACACATTCTTTTTCTACTTAGATCATATAGTGCAAAATTACAAAAATAAATATTTTTATAAAATTTCTTTTTTTCTTTTTATGCGACATATAAATACATTATTTTTCTACTTAGATCCTATAGTGCAAAATTTAAAAATAAACATTTTTAAAAAATTTCCATTTTTATGCGACATATAAACACATTCTATTTCTACTTAGTTCATATAGTGTAAAAATCAGAAGTAAATATTTTTATAAATTTTACCTTGTATAAAAATATATGGCATATAAGCACGTTCTTTTGCTACTTAGTTCCTATAGTGCACAGATCAGAAGTAAATATTTTAATAAAATTTAGCTTGTATATAAATATATGACATATAAACACATTCTTTTTCTACTTAGTTCCTATAGTGCAAACATCAGAAGTAAATATTTTTCAAAATTTACCTTGTATATAAATATATGACATGTAAACACATTCTTTTTCTGATTAGTTCCAATAGTGCAAAATTCAGAAGTAAACATTTTTATAAAATATACTTTGTATGTAAATATGCGCCATATTAACACATTCTTATAAACATGTAAAACAAATTTCCTTTTATTCGACATATAAACACATTCTATTGCTATTTAGTTCTTATAGTTCAAAAATCAGAAGTAAATATTTTTATAAAATTTACCTTGTATATAAATATATGACATATAAACAAATTCTTTTTCTACTTAGTTCCTATAGTGCAAAAATCAGAAGTAAATATTATTATAAAATTTGCCTTGTTTATAAATATATTACATATAAACACATTCTTTTTCTCCTTAGTTTCTGTAGTGCATAATTCAAAAATAAACATTTAAAAAAAATTACTCTTTCCTTTTTATTCGACATATAAACACTTTCTTTTTCTACTTAGTTCCTATAGTGCAAAATTCAAAAATAATCATGAAAAAAATTTACTTTTTTATATATATGCAACATAAACACATTCTTTTTCTACTTAGATCATATAGTGCAAAATTACAAAAATAAATATTTTTATAAAATTTCTTTTTTTCTTTTTATGCGACATATACATACATTATTTTTCTACTTAGATCCTATAGTGCAAAATTAAAAAATAAACATTTTTAAAAAATTTCCATTTTTATGCGACATATAAACACATTCTATTTCTACTTAGTTCATATAGTGCAAAAATCAGAAGTAAATATTTTTATAAAATTTACCTTGTATATAAATATATGGCATATAAACACGTTCTTTTGCTACTTAGTTCCTATAGTGCACAGATCAGAAGTAAATATTTTAATAAAATTTAGCTTGTATATAAATATATGACATATAAGCACATTCTTTTTCTACTTAGTTCCTATAGTGCAAACATCAGAAGTAAATATTTTTCATAATTTACCTTGTATATAAATATATTACATATAAACACATTCTTTTTCTGATTAGTTCATATAGTGCAAAATTCAGAAGTAAACATTTTTATAAAATATACTTTGTATGTAAATATGTGACATTAACACATTATTTTTTTCTACTTAGTTCCTATAGTGTAAAATTCAAAAGTAAACATTAAAAAAATGTACTCTTTTCAATTTATGCAACATATAAACACATTCTTTTTCTACTTAGTTCCTATAATGCAAAATTCAGAAGAAAACATTTTTATATTATATACTTTGTATATAAATATGCAACATATTAACACATTCATTTTGCTACTTAGTTCTTATAGTGTAAAATTCAAAAATAAACATTAAAAAAATTTACAGTTTTCTTTTTATGCGACATATAAACACATTCTATTTCTACTTAGTTCCTATAGTGCAATAATGAGAAGTAAATATTATTATAAAATTTGCCTTGTTTATAAATATATTACATATAAACACATTCTTTTTCTCCTTAGTTTCTGTAGTGCATAATTCAAAAATAAACATTTAAAAAAAATTACTCTTTCCTTTTTATTCGACATATAAACACTTTCTTTTTCTACTTAGTTCCTATAGTGCAAAATTCAAAAATAATCATGAAAAAAATTTACTTTTTTATATATATGCAACATAAACACATTCTTTTTCTACTTAGATCATATAGTGCAAAATTACAAAAATAAATATTTTTATAAAATTTCTTTTTTTCTTTTTATGCGACATATAAATACATTATTTTTCTACTTAGATCCTATAGTGCAAAATTTAAAAATAAACATTTTTAAAAAATTTCCATTTTTATGCGACATATAAACACATTCTATTTCTACTTAGTTCATATAGTGTAAAAATCAGAAGTAAATATTTTTATAAATTTTACCTTGTATAAAAATATATGGCATATAAGCACGTTCTTTTGCTACTTAGTTCCTATAGTGCACAGATCAGAAGTAAATATTTTAATAAAATTAAGCTTGTATATAAATATATGACATATAAACACATTCTTTTTCTACTTAGTTCCTATAGTGCAAACATCAGAAGTAAATATTTTTCAAAATTTACCTTGTATATAAATATATGACATGTAAACACATACTTTTTCTGATTAGTTCCAATAGTGCAAAATTCAGAAGTAAACATTTTTATAAAATATACTTTGTATGTAAATATGCGCCATATTAACACATTCTTATAAACATGTAAAACAAATTTCCTTTTATTCGACATATAAACACATTCTATTGCTATTTAGTTCTTATAGTTCAAAAATCAGAAGTAAATATTTTTATAAAATTTACCTTGTATATAAATATATGACATATAAACAAATTCTTTTTCTACTTAGTTCCTATAGTGCATCATTCAGAAGTAAACATTTTTATAAAATATACTTTGTATATAAATATGCAACATATTAACACATTCTTTTTCTCCTTAGTTTCTGTAGTGCATAATTCAAAAATAAACATTTAACAAAAATTACTCTTTCCTTTTTATTCGACATATAAACAAATTCTTTTTCTACTTAGTTCCTATAGTGTAAAATTTAAAAGTAAACATTAAAAAAATGTACTCTTTTCGTTTTATGCAACATATAAACACATTCTTTTTCTACTTAGTTCCTATAATGCAAAATTCAGAAGGAAACATTTTTATATTATGTACTTTGTATATAAATATGCAACATATTAACACATTCTTTTTGCTACTTAGTTCTTATAGTGTAAAATTCAAAAATAAACATTTAATAAATTTACTGTTTTCTTTTTATGCGACATATAAACACATTCTATTTCTACTTAGTTCCTATAGTGCAAAAATCAGAAGTAAATATTATTATAAAATTTGCCTTGTTTATAAATATATTACATATAAACACATTCTTTTTCTCCTTAGTTTCTGTAGTGCATAATTCAAAAATAAACATTTAAAAAAAATTACTCTTTCCTTTTTATTCGACATATAAACACTTTCTTTTTCTACTTAGTTCCTATAGTGCAAAATTCAAAAATAATCATGAAAAAAATTTACTTTTTTATATATATGCAACATAAACACATTCTTTTTCTACTTAGATCATATAGTGCAAAATTACAAAAATAAATATTTTTATAAAATTTCTTTTTTTCTTTTTATGCGACATATAAATACATTATTTTTCTACTTAGATCCTATAGTGCAAAATTAAAAAATAAACATTTTTAAAAAATTTCCATTTTTATGCGACATATAAACACATTCTATTTCTACTTAGTTCATATAGTGCAAAAATCAGAAGTAAATATTTTTATAAAATTTACCTTGTATATAAATATATGGCATATAAACACGTTCTTTTGCTACTTAGTTCCTATAGTGCACAGATCAGAAGTAAATATTTTAATAAAATTTAGCTTGTATATAAATATATGACATATAAGCACATTCTTTTTCTGATTAGTTCATATAGTGCAAAATTCAGAAGTAAACATTTTTATAAAATATACTTTGTATGTAAATATGTGACATTAACACATTATTTTTTTCTACTTAGTTCCTATAGTGTAAAATTCAAAAGTAAACATTAAAAAAATGTACTCTTTTCAATTTATGCAACATATAAACACATTCTTTTTCTACTTAGTTCCTATAATGCAAAATTCAGAAGAAAACATTTTTATATTATATACTTTGTATATAAATATGCAACATATTAACACATTCTTTTTGCTACTTAGTTCTTATAGTGTAAAATTCAAAAATAAACATTAAAAAAATTTACAGTTTTCTTTTTATGCGACATATAAACACATTCTATTTCTACTTAGTTCCTATAGTGCAATAATGAGAAGTAAATATTATTATAAAATTTGCCTTGTTTATAAATATATTACAAATAAACACATTCTTTTTCTCCTTAGTTTCTGTAGTGCATAATTCAAAAATAAACATTTAAAAAAAATTACTTTCCTTTTTATTCGACATATAAACACTTTCTTTTTCTACTTAGTTCCTATAGTGCAAAATTCAAAAATAATCATGAAAAAAATTTACTTTTTTATATATATGCAACATAAACACATTCTTTTTCTACTTAGATCATATAGTGCAAAATTACAAAAATAAATATTTTTATAAAATTTCTTTTTTTCTTTTTATGCGACATATAAATACATTATTTTTCTACTTAGATCCTATAGTGCAAAATTTAAAAATAAACATTTTTAAAAAATTTCCATTTTTATGCGACATATAAACACATTCTATTTCTACTTAGTTCATATAGTGTAAAAATCAGAAGTAAATATTTTTATAAATTTTACCTTGTATAAAAATATATGGCATATAAGCACGTTCTTTTGCTACTTAGTTCCTATAGTGCACAGATCAGAAGTAAATATTTTAATAAAATTTAGCTTGTATATAAATATATGACATATAAACACATTCTTTTTCTACTTAGTTCCTATAGTGCAAACATCAGAAGTAAATATTTTTCAAAATTTACCTTGTATATAAATATATGACATGTAAACACATACTTTTTCTGATTAGTTCCAATAGTGCAAAATTCAGAAGTAAACATTTTTATAAAATATACTTTGTATGTAAATATGCGCCATATTAACACATTCTTATAAACATGTAAAACAAATTTCCTTTTATTCGACATATAAACACATTCTATTGCTATTTAGTTCTTATAGTTCAAAAATCAGAAGTAAATATTTTTATAAAATTTACCTTGTATATAAATATATGACATATAAACAAATTCTTTTTCTACTTAGTTCCTATAGTGCATCATTCAGAAGTAAACATTTTTATAAAATATACTTTGTATATAAATATGCAACATATTAACACATTCTTTTTCTCCTTAGTTTCTGTAGTGCATAATTCAAAAATAAACATTTAACAAAAATTACTCTTTCCTTTTTATTCGACATATAAACAAATTCTTTTTCTACTTAGTTCCTATAGTGTAAAATTTAAAAGTAAACATTAAAAAAATGTACTCTTTTCGTTTTATGCAACATATAAACACATTCTTTTTCTACTTAGTTCCTATAATGCAAAATTCAGAAGGAAACATTTTTATATTATGTACATTGTATATAAATATGCAACATATTAACACATTCTTTTTGCTACTTAGTTCTTATAGTGTAAAATTCAAAAATAAACATTTAATAAATTTACTGTTTTCTTTTTATGCGACATATAAACACATTCTATTTCTACTTAGTTCCTATAGTGCAAAAATCAGAAGTAAATATTATTATAAAATTTGCCTTGTTTATAAATATATTACATATAAACACATTCTTTTTCTCCTTAGTTTCTGTAGTGCATAATTCAAAAATAAACATTTAAAAAAAATTACTCTTTCCTTTTTATTCGACATATAAACACTTTCTTTTTCTACTTAGTTCCTATAGTGCAAAATTCAAAAATAATCATGAAAAAAATTTACTTTTTTATATATATGCAACATAAACACATTCTTTTTCTACTTAGATCATATAGTGCAAAATTACAAAAATAAATATTTTTATAAAATTTCTTTTTTTCTTTTTATGCGACATATAAATACATTATTTTTCTACTTAGATCCTATAGTGCAAAATTAAAAAATAAACATTTTTTAAAAATTTCCATTTTTATGCGACATATAAACACATTCTATTTCTACTTAGTTCATATAGTGCAAAAATCAGAAGTAAATATTTTTATAAAATTTACCTTGTATATAAATATATGGCATATAAACACGTTCTTTTGCTACTTAGTTCCTATAGTGCACAGATCAGAAGTAAATATTTTAATAAAATTTAGCTTGTATATAAATATATGACATATAAGCACATTCTTTTTCTACTTAGTTCCTATAGTGCAAACATCAGAAGTAAATATTTTTCATAATTTACCTTGTATATAAATATATTACATATAAACACATTCTTTTTCTGATTAGTTCATATAGTGCAAAATTCAGAAGTAAACATTTTTATAAAATATACTTTGTATGTAAATATGTGACATTAACACATTATTTTTTTCTACTTAGTTCCTATAGTGTAAAATTCAAAAGTAAACATTAAAAAAATGTACTCTTTTCAATTTATGCAACATATAAACACATTCTTTTTCTACTTAGTTCCTATAATGCAAAATTCAGAAGAAAACATTTTTATATTATATACTTTGTATATAAATATGCAACATATTAACACATTCTTTTTGCTACTTAGTTCTTATAGTGTAAAATTCAAAAATAAACATTAAAAAAATTTACAGTTTTCTTTTTATGCGACATATAAACACATTCTATTTCTACTTAGTTCCTATAGTGCAATAATGAGAAGTAAATATTATTATAAAATTTGCCTTGTTTATAAATATATTACAAATAAACACATTCTTTTTCTCCTTAGTTTCTGTAGTGCATAATTCAAAAATAAACATTTAAAAAAAATTACTCTTTCCTTTTTATTCGACATATAAACACTTTCTTTTTCTACTTAGTTCCTATAGTGCAAAATTCAAAAATAATCATGAAAAAAATTTACTTTTTTATATATATGCAACATAAACACATTCTTTTTCTACTTAGATCATATAGTGCAAAATTACAAAAATAAATATTTTTATAAAATTTCTTTTTTTCTTTTTATGCGACATATAAATACATTATTTTTCTACTTAGATCCTATAGTGCAAAATTTAAAAATAAACATTTTTAAAAAATTTCCATTTTTATGCGACATATAAACACATTCTATTTCTACTTAGTTCATATAGTGTAAAAATCAGAAGTAAATATTTTTATAAATTTTACCTTGTATAAAAATATATGGCATATAAGCACGTTCTTTTGCTACTTAGTTCCTATAGTGCACAGATCAGAAGTAAATATTTTAATAAAATTTAGCTTGTATATAAATATATGACATATAAACACATTCTTTTTCTACTTAGTTCCTATAGTGCAAACATCAGAAGTAAATATTTTTCAAAATTTACCTTGTATATAAATATATGACATGTAAACACATTCTTTTTCTGATTAGTTCCAATAGTGCAAAATTCAGAAGTAAACATTTTTATAAAATATACTTTGTATGTAAATATGCGCCATATTAACACATTCTTATAAACATGTAAAACAAATTTCCTTTTATTCGACATATAAACACATTCTATTGCTATTTAGTTCTTATAGTTCAAAAATCAGAAGTAAATATT
Organism: Meghimatium bilineatum; assembly: GCA_034231615.1. Lineage (NCBI taxonomy): Eukaryota > Metazoa > Mollusca > Gastropoda > Stylommatophora > Philomycidae > Meghimatium > Meghimatium bilineatum. The sequence continues at coordinate 36,751,416 of CM067316.1, read as the reverse complement.
TTTATAAAATTTACCTTGTATATAAATATATGACATATAAACAAATTCTTTTTCTACTTAGTTCCTATAGTGCATCATTCAGAAGTAAACATTTTTATAAAATGTACTTTGTATATAAATATGCAACATATTAACACATTCTTTTTCTCCTTAGTTTCTGTAGTGCATAATTCAAAAATAAACATTTAACAAAAATTACTCTTTCCTTTTTATTCGACATATAAACAAATTCTTTTTCTACTTAGTTCCTATAGTGCAAAATTCAAAAATAAACATTTCAAAAAAATTTACTGTTTTCTATTTATATGACATATAAACACATTCTTTTTCTGCTTAGTTCCAATAGTGTAAAATTCAAAAATAAACATTAAAAAAAATTTACTCTTTTCGTTTTATGCAATATATAAACACATTCTTTTACTACTTAGTTTCTATAGTGCAAAAATCAGAAGTAAACATTTTATAAAATATACTTTGTATGTAAATATGTGATATATTAACACATTCTCTTTTCTACTTAGTTCCTATAGTGTAAAATTCAAAAATAAAAATTTAAAAAAATGTACTCTTTTCTTTTTATGCGACATATAAACACATTCTATTTCTACTTACTTCCTATAGTGCAAAAATCAGAAGTAAATATTATTATAAAATTTGCCTTGTATATAAATATATTACATATAAACACATTCTTTTTCTCCTTAGTTTCTGTAGTGCATAATTCAAAAATAAACATTTAAAAAAAATTACTCTTTCCTTTTTTTTCGACATATAAACAAATTCTTTTTCTACTTAGTTCCTGTAGTGCAAATTTCAAAAATAAAAATTTTAAAAATTTACTTTTTTATAGTTATGCGACATAACCACATTCTATTTCTACTTACTTCCTATAGTGCAAAAATCAGAAGTAAATATTATTATAAAATTTGCCTTGTATATAAATATATTACATATAAACTCTTCCTCACTTTAATCAAAATCCCCAGTGCAAGTCATTTTCACAAGTACTTTCTTCAGATTGTACACAAATGTTTGGCGTAGAAATGGCATTAACCTTCAGACTAAGCTGAAAGTTTACAGAGCAGTGGTACTTCCAGTGCTGCTGTACGCTAGTGAAACATGGACTGTGTATAGACATCATGTGAAAAAGCTCAATCATTTTCATACAAATTGTCTCAGTTTATAAAGTTTACCTTGTATATAAATATATGACATATAAACACATTCTTTTTCTACTTAGTTCCTATAGTGCAAAATTCAAAAATAAACATTTCAAAAAAATTTACTGTTTTCTATTTATATGACATATAAACACATTCTTTTTCTGCTTAGTTCCAATAGTGCAAAATTCAGAAGTAAACATTTTTATAAAATATACTTTGTATGTAAATATGTGCCATATTAACACATTTTCTTTTCTACTTAGTTCCTATAGTGTAAAATTCAAAAATAAACATTTTAAAAAATTTACTCTTTTCGTTTTATGCGACATATAAACACATTCTTTTTCTACTTAGTTCGTATAGTGCAAAAATCAGAGGTAAACATTTTATAAAATATACTTTGTATGTAAATATGTGATATATTAACACATTCTCTTTTCTACTTAGTTCCTATAGTGTAAAATTCAAAAATAAAAATTTAAAAAAATTTACTCTTTTCTTTTTATGCGACATATAAACACATTCTATTTCTACTTACTTCCTATAGTGCAAAAATCAGAAGTAAATATTATTATAAAATTTGCCTTGTATATAAATATATTACATATAAACTCTTCCTCACTTTAATCAAAATCCCCAGTGCAAGTCATTTTCACAAGTACTTTCTTCAGATTGTACGCAAATGTTTGGCGTAGAAATGGCATTAACCTTCAGACTAAGCTGAAAGTTTACAGAGCAGTGGTACTTCCAGTGCTGCTGTACGCTAGTGAAACATGGACTGTGTATAGACATCATGTGAAAAAACTCAATCATTTTCATACAAATTGTCTCAGTTTATAAAGTTTACCTTGTATATAAATATATGACATATAAACACATTCTTTTTCTACTTAGTTCCTATAGTGCAAAAATCAGAAGTAAATATTTTTATAAAATTTATTTTGTATGTAAATATGTGACATATTAACACATTCTCTTTTCTACTTAGCTCCTATAGTGTAAAATTCAAAAATAAACATTTAAAAAAATTTACTCTTTTCTTTTTATGCAATATATTAACACATTCTTTTTCTACTTAGTTTCTATAGTGCAAAAATCAGAAGTAAACATTTTATAAAATATACTTTGTATGTAAATATGTGATATATTAACACATTCTCTTTTCTACTTAGTTCCTATAGTGTAAAATTCAAAAATAAAAATTTTAAAAAATTTACTCTTTTCTTTTTATGCGACATATAAACACATTCTATTTCTACTTACTTCCTATAGTGCAAAAATCAGAAGTAAATATTATTATAAAATTTGCCTTGTATATAAATATATTACATATAAACACATTCTTTTTCTCCTTAGTTTCTGTAGTGCATAATTCAAAAATAAACATTTAAAAAAAATTACTCTTTCCTTTTTTTTCGACATATAAACAAATTCTTTTTCTACTTAGTTCCTGTAGTGCAAATTTCAAAAATAAAAATTTTTAAAATTTACTTTTTTATAGTTATGCGACATAACCACATTCTATTTCTACTTACTTCCTATAGTGCAAAAATCAGAAGTAAATATTATTATAAAATTTGCCTTGTATATAAATATATTACATATAAACTCTTCCTCACTTTAATCAAAATCCCCAGTGCAAGTCATTTTCCCAAGTACTTTCTTCAGATTGTACGCAAATGTTTGGCGTAGAAATGGCATTAACCTTCAGACTAAGCTGAAAGTTTACAGAGCAGTGGTACTTCCAGTGCTGCTGTACGCTAGTGAAACATGGACTGTGTATAGACATCATGTGAAAAAACTCAATCATTTTCATACAAATTGTCTCAGTTTATAAAGTTTACCTTGTATATAAATATATGACATATAAACACATTCTTTTTCTACTTAGTTCCTATAGTGCAAAATTCAAAAATAAACATTTCAAAAAAATTTACTGTTTTCTATTTATATGACATATAAACACATTCTTTTTCTGCTTAGTTCCAATAGTGCAAAATTCAGAAGTAAACATTTTTATAAAATATACTTTGTATGTAAATATGTGCCATATTAACACATTTTCTTTTCTACTTAGTTCCTATAGTGTAAAATTCAAAAATAAACATTTTAAAAAATTTACTCTTTTCGTTTTATGCGACATATAAACACATTCTTTTTCTACTTAGTTCGTATAGTGCAAAAATCAGAAGTAAACATTTTATAAAATATACTTTGTATGTAAATATGTGATATATTAACACATTCTCTTTTCTACTTAGTTCCTATAGTGTAAAATTCAAAAATAAAAATTTAAAAAAATTTACTCTTTTCTTTTTATGCGACATATAAACACATTCTATTTCTACTTACTTCCTATAGTGCAAAAATCAGAAGTAAATATTATTATAAAATTTGCCTTGTATATAAATATATTACATATAAACACATTCTTTTTCTCCTTAGTTTCTGTAGTGCATAATTCAAAAATAAACATTTAAAAAAAATTACTCTTTCCTTTTTTTTCGACATATAAACAAATTCTTTTTCTACTTAGTTCCTGTAGTGCAAATTTCAAAAATAAAAATTTTAAAAATTTACTTTTTTATAGTTATGCGACATAACCACATTCTATTTCTACTTACTTCCTATAGTGCAAAAATCAGAAGTAAATATTATTATAAAATTTGCCTTGTATATAAATATATTACATATAAACTCTTCCTCACTTTAATCAAAATCCCCAGTGCAAGTCATTTTCACAAGTACTTTCTTCAGATTGTACGCAAATGTTTGGCGTAGAAATGGCATTAACCTTCAGACTAAGCTGAAAGTTTACAGAGCAGTGGTACTTCCAGTGCTGCTGTACGCTAGTGAAACATGGACTGTGTATAGACATCATGTGAAAAAACTCAATCATTTTCATACAAATTGTCTCAGTTTATAAAGTTTACCTTGTATATAAATATATGACATATAAACACATTCTTTTTCTACTTAGTTCCTATAGTGCAAAATTCAAAAATAAACATTTCAAAAAAATTTACTTTTTTCTATTTATATGACATATAAACACATTCTTTTTCTGCTTAGTTCTAATAGTGCAAAATTCAGAAGTAAACATTTTTATAAAATATACTTTGTATGTAAATATGTGCCATATTAACACATTTTCTTTTCTACTTAGTTCCTATAGTGTAAAATTCAAAAATAAACATTTAAAAAAAATTACTCTTTTCGTTTTATGCGACATATAAACACATTCTTTTTCTACTTAGTTCGTATAGTGCAAAATTCAAAAATAAATTGTTTTTTAAATTTCCTTTTTAAGCGACATATAAACACATTCTATTTCTACTTAGTTACTATAGTGCAAAAGTCAGAAGTAAATATTATTATAAATTTGCCCTGTATATAAATATATTACATATAAACACATTCTTTTTCTACTTAGTTCCTATAGTGCAAAATTCAAAAATAAACATTAAAAACAAATTATTCTTTCCTTTTTATTCGACATATAAACAAATTCTTTTTCTACTTAGTTCCTATAGTTCAAAAATCAGAAGTAAATATTTCTATAAAATTTACCTTGTATATAAATATATGACATATAAATAAATTCTTTTTCTACTTAGTTCCTATAGTGCATCATTCAGAAGTAAACATTTTTATAAAATATACTTTGTATGTAAATATGCGACATATTAACACATTATTTGTTTCTACTTAGTTCCTATAGTGCATCATTCAGAAGTAAACATTTTTATAAAATATACTTTGTATGTAAATATGCGACATATTAACACATTATTTTTTTCTACTTAATTCCTATAGTGCAAATGTGAAAAATAAATATTTAAAAAAAATTTACTCTTTTCTTTTTATGCGACATATAAACATATTCTTTTTCTACTTAGATACTATAGTGCAAAATTACAAAAATGAATATTTTTATAAAATTTCTTTTTTTATTTTTATGCGACATATAAATACATTATTTTTCTACTTAGATCCTATAGTGCAAAATTAAAAAATAAACATTTAAAAAAAATTTCCATTTTTATGTGACATATAAACACATTCTATTTCTACTTAGTTCATATAGTGCATAAATCAGAAGTAAATATTTTTATAAAATTTACCTTGTATATAAATATATGGCATATAAACACATTCTTTTGCTACTTAGTTCCTATAGTGCACAGATCAGAAGTAAATATTTTAATAAAATTTAGCTTGTATATAAATATATGACATATAAACACATTCTTTTTCTACTTAGTTCCTATAGTGCAAACATCAGAAGTAAATATTTTTCAAAATTTACCTTGTATATAAATATATGACATATAAACACATTCTTTTTCTGAGTAGTTTCAATAGAGCAAAATTCAGAAGTAAACATTTTTATAAAATATACTTTGTATGTAAATATGCGCCATATTAACACATTCTTATAAACATGTAAAAAAAAATTCTTTTTATGCGACATATAAACACATTCTATTTCTACTACATTCCTATAGTGCATCATTCAGAAGTAAACATTTTTATAAAATATACTTTGTATGTAAATATGCGACATATTAACACATTATTTTTTTCTACTTAGTTCCTATAGTGCAAATGTGAAAAATAAATATTTAAAAAAAAATTACTCTTTTCTTTTTATGCAATATATAAACACATTCTTTTTCTACTTAGTTTCTATAGTGTAAAATTCAAAAATAAAAATTTTAAAAAATTTACTCTTTTCTTTTTATGCGACATATAAACACATTCTATTTCTACTTACTTCCTATAGTGCAAAAATCAGAAGTAAATATTATTATAAAATTTGCCTTGTATATAAATATATTACATATAAACACATTCTTTTTCTCCTTAGTTTCTGTAGTGCATAATTCAAAAATAAACATTTAAAAAAAATTACTCTTTCCTTTTTTTTTTGACATATAAACAAATTCTTTTTCTACTTAGTTCCTGTAGTGCAAATTTCAAAAATAAAAATTTTAAAAATTTACTTTTTTATAGTTATGCGACATAACCACATTCTTTTTCTACTTACTTCCTATAGTGCAAAAATCAGAAGTAAATATTATTATAAAATTTGCCTTGTATATAAATATATTACATATAAACTCTTCCTCACTTTAATCAAAATCCCCAGTGCAAGTCATTTTCACAAGTACTTTCTTCAGATTGTACGCAAATGTTTGGCGTAGAAATGGCATTAACCTTCAGGCTAAGCTGAAAGTTTACAGAGCAGTGGTACTTCCAGTGCTGCTGTACGCTAGTGAAACATGGACTGTGTATAGACATCATGTGAAAAAACTCAATCATTTTCATACAAATTGTCTCAGTTTATAAAGTTTACCTTGTATATAAATATATGACATATAAACACATTCTTTTTCTACTTAGTTCCTATAGTGCAAAATTCAAAAATAAACATTTCAAAAAAATTTACTGTTTTCTATTTATATGACATATAAACACATTCTTTTTCTGCGTAGTTCCAATGGTGCAAAATTCAGAAGTAAACATTTTTATAAAATATACTTTGTATGTAAATATGTGCCATATTAACACATTTTCTTTTCTACTTAGTTCCTATAGTGTAAAATTCAAAAATAAACATTTAAAAAAATTTACTCTTTTCGTTTTATGCGACATATAAACACATTCTATTTCTACTTACTTCCTATAGTGCAAAAATCAGAAGTAAATATTATTATAAAATATGCCTTGTATATAAATATATTACATATAAACACATTCTTTTTCTCCTTAGTTTCTGTAGTGCATAATTCAAAAATAAACATTTAAAAAAAATTACTCTTTCCTTTTTTTTTCGACATATAAACAAATTCTTTTTCTACTTAGTTCCTGTAGTGCAAATTTCAAAAATAAAAATTTTAAAAATTTACTTTTTTATAGTTATGCGACATAACCACATTCTATTTCTACTTACTTCCTATAGTGTAAAAATCAGAAGTAAATATTATTATAAAATTTGCCTTGTATATAAATATATTACATATAAACTCTTCCTCACTTTAATCAAAATCCCCAGTGCAAGTCATTTTCACAAGTACTTTCTTCAGATTGTACGCAAATGTTTGGCGTAGAAATGGCATTAACCTTCAGACTAAGCTGAAAGTTTACAGAGCAGTGGTACTTCCAGTGCTGCTGTACGCTAGTGAAACATGGACTGTGTATAGACATCATGTGAAAAAACTCAATCATTTTCATACAAATTGTCTCAGTTTATAAAGTTTACCTTGTATATAAATATATGACATATAAACACATTCTTTTTCTACTTAGTTCCTATAGTGCAAAATTCAAAAATAAACATTTCAAAAAAATTTACTGTTTTCTATTTATATGACATATAAACACATTCTTTTTCTGCTTAGTTCCAATAGTGCAAAATTCAGAAGTAAACATTTTTATAAAATATACTTTGTATGTAAATATGTGCCATATTAACACATTTTCTTTTCTACTTAGTTCCTATAGTGTAAAATTCAAAAATAAACATTAAAAAAAATTTACTCTTTTCGTTTTATGCGACATATAAACACATTCTATTTCTACTTACTTCCTATAGTGCAAAAATCAGAAGTAAATATTATTATAAAATATGCCTTGTATATAAATATATTACATATAAACACATTCTTTTTCTCCTTAGTTTCTGTAGTGCATAATTCAAAAATAAACATTTAAAAAAAATTACTCTTTCCTTTTTTTTCGACATATAAACAAATTCTTTTTCTACTTAGTTCCTGTAGTGCAAATTTCAAAAATAAAAATTTTAAAAATTTACTTTTTTATAGTTATGCGACATAACCACATTCTATTTCTACTTACTTCCTATAGTGTAAAAATCAGAAGTAAATATTATTATAAAATTTGCCTTGTATATAAATATATTACAAATAAACTCTTCCTCACTTTAATCAAAATCCCCAGTGCAAGTCATTTTCACAAGTACTTTCTTCAGATTGTACGCAAATGTTTGGCGTAGAAATGGCATTAACCTTCAGACTAAGCTGAAAGTTTACAGAGCAGTGGTACTTCCAGTGCTGCTGTACGCTAGTGAAACATGGACTGTGTATAGACATCATGTGAAAAAACTCAATCATTTTCATACAAATTGTCTCAGTTTATAAAGTTTACCTTGTATATAAATATATGACATATAAACACATTCTTTTTCTACTTAGTTCCTATAGTGCAAAATTCAAAATAAACATTTCAAAAAAATTTACTGTTTTCTATTTATATGACATATAAACACATTCTTTTTCTGCTTAGTTCCAATAGTGCAAAATTCAGAAGTAAACATTTTTATAAAATATACTTTGTATGTAAATATGTTCCATATTAACACATTTTCTTTTCTACTTAGTTCCTATAGTGTAAAATTCAAAAATAAACATTAAAAAAAATTTACTCTTTTCTTTTTATGCGACATATAAACACATTCTATTTCTACTTACTTCCTATAGTGCAAAAATCAGAAGTAAATATTATTATAAAATTTGCCTTGTATATAAATATATTACATATAAACACATTCTTTTTCTCCTTAGTTTCTGTAGTGCATAATTCAAAAATAAACATTTAAAAAAAATTACTCTTTCCTTTTTTTTTTGACATATAAACAAATTCTTTTTCTACTTAGTTCCTGTAGTGCAAATTTCAAAAATAAAAATTTTAAAAATTTACTTTTTTATAGTTATGCGACATAACCACATTCTTTTTCTACTTACTTCCTATAGTGCAAAAATCAGAAGTAAATATTATTATAAAATTTGCCTTGTATATAAATATATTACATATAAACTCTTCCTCACTTTAATCAAAATCCCCAGTGCAAGTCATTTTCACAAGTACTTTCTTCAGATTGTACGCAAATGTTTGGCGTAGAAATGGCATTAACCTTCAGGCTAAGCTGAAAGTTTACAGAGCAGTGGTACTTCCAGTGCTGCTGTACGCTAGTGAAACATGGACTGTGTATAGACATCATGTGAAAAAACTCAATCATTTTCATACAAATTGTCTCAGTTTATAAAGTTTACCTTGTATATAAATATATGACATATAAACACATTCTTTTTCTACTTAGTTCCTATAGTGCAAAATTCAAAAATAAACATTTCAAAAAAATTTACTGTTTTCTATTTATATGACATATAAACACATTCTTTTTCTGCTTAGTTCCAATAGTGCAAAATTCAGAAGTAAACATTTTTATAAAATATACTTTGTATGTAAATATGTGCCATATTAACACATTTTCTTTTCTACTTAGTTCCTATAGTGTAAAATTCAAAAATAAACATTAAAAAAAATTTACTCTTTTCGTTTTATGCGACATATAAACACATTCTATTTCTACTTACTTCCTATAGTGCAAAAATCAGAAGTAAATATTATTATAAAATATGCCTTGTATATAAATATATTACATATAAACACATTCTTTTTCTCCTTAGTTTCTGTAGTGCATAATTCAAAAATAAACATTTAAAAAAAATTACTCTTTCCTTTTTTTTCGACATATAAACAAATTCTTTTTCTACTTAGTTCCTGTAGTGCAAATTTCAAAAATAAAAATTTTAAAAATTTACTTTTTTATAGTTATGCGACATAACCACATTCTATTTCTACTTACTTCCTATAGTGTAAAAATCAGAAGTAAATATTATTATAAAATTTGTCTTGTATATAAATATATTACATATAAACTCTTCCTCACTTTAATCAAAATCCCCAGTGCAAGTCATTTTCACAAGTACTTTCTTCAGATTGTACGCAAATGTTTGGCGTAGAAATGGCATTAACCTTCAGACTAAGCTGAAAGTTTACAGAGCAGTGGTACTTCCAGTGCTGCTGTACGCTAGTGAAACATGGACTGTGTATAGACATCATGTGAAAAAACTCAATCATTTTCATACAAATTGTCTCAGTTTATAAAGTTTACCTTGTATATAAATATATGACATATAAACACATTCTTTTTCTACTTAGTTCCTATAGTGCAAAATTCAAAAATAAACATTTCAAAAAAATTTACTGTTTTCTATTTATATGACATATAAACACATTCTTTTTCTGCTTAGTTCCAATAGTGCAAAATTCAGAAGTAAACATTTTTATAAAATATACTTTGTATGTAAATATGTTCCATATTAACACATTTTCTTTTCTACTTAGTTCCTATAGTGTAAAATTCAAAAATAAACATTAAAAAAAATTTACTCTTTTCGTTTTATGCGACATATAAACACATTCTATTTCTACTTACTTCCTATAGTGCAAAAATCAGAAGTAAATATTATTATAAAATATGCCTTGTATATAAATATATTACATATAAACACATTCTTTTTCTCCTTAGTTTCTGTAGTGCAAATTTCAAAAATAAACATTTAAAAAAAATTACTCTTTCCTTTTTTTTCGACATATAAACAAATTCTTTTTCTACTTAGTTCCTGTAGTGCAAATTTCAAAAATAAAAATTTTAAAAATTTACTTTTTTATAGTTATGCGACATAACCACATTCTTTTTCTACTTACTTCCTATAGTGCAAAAATCAGAAGTAAATATTATTATAAAATTTGCCTTGTATATAAATATATTACATATAAACTCTTCCTCACTTTAATCAAAATCCCCAGTGCAAGTCATTTTCACAAGTACTTTCTTCAGATTGTACGCAAATGTTTGGCGTAGAAATGGCATTAACCTTCAGGCTAAGCTGAAAGTTTACAGAGCAGTGGTACTTCCAGTGCTGCTGTACGCTAGTGAAACATGGACTGTGTATAGACATCATGTGAAAAAACTCAATCATTTTCATACAAATTGTCTCAGTTTATAAAGTTTACCTTGTATATAAATATATGACATATAAACACATTCTTTTTCTACTTAGTTCCTATAGTGCAAAATTCAAAAATAAACATTTCAAAAAAATTTACTGTTTTCTATTTATATGACATATAAACACATTCTTTTTCTGCTTAGTTCCAATAGTGCAAAATTCAGAAGTAAACATTTTTATAAAATATACTTTGTATGTAAATATGTGCCATATTAACACATTTTCTTTTCTACTTAGTTCCTATAGTGTAAAATTCAAAAATAAACATTAAAAAAAATTTACTCTTTTCGTTTTATGCGACATATAAACACATTCTATTTCTACTTACTTCCTATAGTGCAAAAATCAGAAGTAAATATTATTATAAAATATGCCTTGTATATAAATATATTACATATAAACACATTCTTTTTCTCCTTAGTTTCTGTAGTGCATAATTCAAAAATAAACATTTAAAAAAAATTACTCTTTCCTTTTTTTTCGACATATAAACAAATTCTTTTTCTACTTAGTTCCTGTAGTGCAAATTTCAAAAATAAAAATTTTAAAAATTTACTTTTTTATAGTTATGCGACATAACCACATTCTATTTCTACTTACTTCCTATAGTGTAAAAATCAGAAGTAAATATTATTATAAAATTTGTCTTGTATATAAATATATTACATATAAACTCTTCCTCACTTTAATCAAAATCCCCAGTGCAAGTCATTTTCACAAGTACTTTCTTCAGATTGTACGCAAATGTTTGGCGTAGAAATGGCATTAACCTTCAGACTAAGCTGAAAGTTTACAGAGCAGTGGTACTTCCAGTGCTGCTGTACGCTAGTGAAACATGGACTGTGTATAGACATCATGTGAAAAAACTCAATCATTTTCATACAAATTGTCTCAGTTTATAAAGTTTACCTTGTATATAAATATATGACATATAAACACATTCTTTTTCTACTTAGTTCCTATAGTGCAAAATTCAAAAATAAACATTTCAAAAAAATTTACTGTTTTCTATTTATATGACATATAAACACATTCTTTTTCTGCTTAGTTCCAATAGTGCAAAATTCAGAAGTAAACATTTTTATAAAATATACTTTGTATGTAAATATGTTCCATATTAACACATTTTCTTTTCTACTTAGTTCCTATAGTGTAAAATTCAAAAATAAACATTAAAAAAAATTTACTCTTTTCGTTTTATGCGACATATAAACACATTCTATTTCTACTTACTTCCTATAGTGCAAAAATCAGAAGTAAATATTATTATAAAATATGCCTTGTATATAAATATATTACATATAAACACATTCTTTTTCTCCTTAGTTTCTGTAGTGCAAATTTCAAAAATAAACATTTAAAAAAAATTACTCTTTCCTTTTTTTTCGACATATAAACAAATTCTTTTTCTACTTAGTTCCTGTAGTGCAAATTTCAAAAATAAAAATTTTAAAAATTTACTTTTTTATAGTTATGCGACATAACCACTTTCTATTTCTACTTACTTCCTATAGTGTAAAAATCAGAAGTAAATATTATTATAAAATTTGCCTTGTATATAAATATATTACATATAAACTCTTCCTCACTTTAATCAAAATCCCCAGTGCAAGTCATTTTCACAAGTACTTTCTTCAGATTGTACGCAAATGTTTGGCGTAGAAATGGCATTAACCTTCAGACTAAGCTGAAAGTTTACAGAGCAGTGGTACTTCCAGTGCTGCTGTACGCTAGTGAAACATGGACTGTGTATAGACATCATGTGAAAAAACTCAATCATTTTCATACAAATTGTCTCAGTTTATAAAGTTTACCTTGTATATAAATATATGACATATAAACACATTCTTTTTCTACTTAGTTCCTATAGTGCAAAATTCAAAAATAAACATTTCAAAAAAATTTACTGTTTTCTATTTATATGACATATAAACACATTCTTTTTCTGCTTAGTTCCAATAGTGCAAAATTCAGAAGTAAACATTTTTATAAAATATACTTTGTATGTAAATATGTGCCATATTAACACATTTTCTTTTCTACTTAGTTCCTATAGTGTAAAATTCAAAAATAAACATTAAAAAAAATTTACTCTTTTCATTTTATGCGACATATAAACACATTCTATTTCTACTTACTTCCTATAGTGCAAAAATCAGAAGTAAATATTATTATAAAATATGCCTTGTATATAAATATATTACATATAAACACATTCTTTTTCTCCTTAGTTTCTGTAGTGCATAATTCAAAAATAAACATTTAAAAAAAATTACTCTTTCCTTTTTTTTCGACATATAAACAAATTCTTTTTCTACTTAGTTCCTGTAGTGCAAATTTCAAAAATAAAAATTTTAAAAATTTACTTTTTTATAGTTATGCGACATAACCACATTCTATTTCTACTTACTTCCTATAGTGCAAAAATCAGAAGTAAATATTATTATAAAATTTGCCTTGTATATAAATATATTACATATAAACTCTTCCTCACTTTAATCAAAATCCCCAGTGCAAGTCATTTTCACAAGTACTTTCTTCAGATTGTACACAAATGTTTGGCGTAGAAATGGCATTAACCTTCAGACTAAGCTGAAAGTTTACAGAGCAGTGGTACTTCCAGTGCTGCTGTACGCTAGTGAAACATGGACTGTGTATAGACATCATGTGAAAAAACTCAATCATTTTCATACAAATTGTCTCAGTTTATAAAGTTTACCTTGTATATAAATATATGACATATAAACACATTCTTTTTCTACTTAGTTCCTATAGTGCAAAATTCAAAAATAAACATTTCAAAAAAATTTACTGTTTTCTATTTATATGACATATAAACACATTCTTTTTCTGCTTAGTTCCAATAGTGCAAAATTCAGAAGTAAACATTTTTATAAAATATACTTTGTATGTAAATATGTGCCATATTAACACATTTTCTTTTCTACTTAGTTCCTATAGTGTAAAATTCAAAAATAAACATTAAAAAAAATTTACTCTTTTCGTTTTATGCGACATATAAACACATTCTATTTCTACTTACTTCCTATAGTGCAAAAATCAGAAGTAAATATTATTATAAAATATGCCTTGTATATAAATATATTACATATAAACACATTCTTTTTCTCCTTAGTTTCTGTAGTGCAAATTTCAAAAATAAAAATTTAAAAAAAATTACTCTTTCCTTTTTTTTCGATATATAAACAAATTCTTTTTCTACTTAGTTCCTGTAGTGCAAATTTCAAAAATAAAAATTTTAAAAATTTACTTTTTTATAGTTATGCGACATAACCACATTCTATTTCTACTTACTTCCTATAGTGCAAAAATCAGAAGTAAATATTATTATAAAATTTGCCTTGTATATAAATATATTACATATAAACTCTTCCTCACTTTAATCAAAATCCCCAGTGCAAGTCATTTTCACAAGTACTTTCTTCAGATTGTACACAAATGTTTGGCGTAGAAATGGCATTAACCTTCAGACTAAGCTGAAAGTTTACAGAGCAGTGGTACTTCCAGTGCTGCTGTACGCTAGTGAAACATGGACTGTGTATAGACATCATGTGAAAAAACTCAATCATTTTCATACAAATTGTCTCAGTTTATAAAGTTTACCTTGTATATAAATATATGACATATAAACACATTCTTTTTCTACTTAGTTCCTATAGTGCAAAATTCAAAAATAAACAATTCAAAAAAATTTACTGTTTTCTATTTATATGACATATAAACACATTCTTTTTCTGCTTAGTTCCAATAGTGCAAAATTCAGAAGTAAACATTTTTATAAAATATACTTTGTATGTAAATATGTGCCATATTAACACATTTTCTTTTCTACTTAGTTCCTATAGTGTAAAATTCAAAAATAAACATTTAAAAAAATTTACTCTTTTCGTTTTATGCGACATATAAACACATTCTTTTTCTACTTAGTTCGTATAGTGCAAAAATCAGAAGTAAACATTTTATAAAATATACTTTGTATGTAAATATGTGATATATTAACACATTCTCTTTTCTACTTAGTTCCTATAGTGTAAAATTCAAAAATAAAAATATTTACTCTTTTCTTTTTATGCGACATATAAACACATTCTATTTCTACTTACTTCCTATAGTGCAAAAATCAGAAGTAAATATTATTATAAAATATGCCTTGTATATAAATATATTACATATAAACACATTCTTTTTCTCCTTAGTTTCTGTAGTGCATAATTCAAAAATAAACATTTAAAAAAAATTACTCTTTCCTTTTTTTTCGACATATAAACAAATTCTTTTTCTACTTAGTTCCTGTAGTGCAAATTTCAAAAATAAAAATTTTAAAAATTTACTTTTTTATAGTTATGCGACATAACCACATTCTATTTCTACTTACTTCCTATAGTGCAAAAATCAGAAGTAAATATTATTATAAAATTTGCCTTGTATATAAATATATTACATATAAACTCTTCCTCACTTTAATCAAAATCCCCAGTGCAAGTCATTTTCACAAGTACTTTCTTCAGATTGTACACAAATGTTTGGCGTAGAAATGGCATTAACCTTCAGACTAAGCTGAAAGTTTACAGAGCAGTGGTACTTCCAGTGCTGCTGTACGCTAGTGAAACATGGACTGTGTATAGACATCATGTGAAAAAACTCAATCATTTTCATACAAATTGTCTCAGTTTATAAAGTTTACCTTGTATATAAATATATGACATATAAACACATTCTTTTTCTACTTAGTTCCTATAGTGCAAAATTCAAAAATAAACATTTCAAAAAAATTTACTGTTTTCTATTTATATGACATATAAACACATTCTTTTTCTGCTTAGTTCCAATAGTGCAAAATTCAGAAGTAAACATTTTTATAAAATATACTTTGTATGTAAATATGTGCCATATTAACACATTTTCTTTTCTACTTAGTTCCTATAGTGTAAAATTCAAAAATAAACATTAAAAAAAATTTACTCTTTTCGTTTTATGCGACATATAAACACATTCTATTTCTACTTACTTCCTATAGTGCAAAAATCAGAAGTAAATATTATTATAAAATATGCCTTGTATATAAATATATTACATATAAACACATTCTTTTTCTCCTTAGTTTCTGTAGTGCATAATTCAAAAATAAACATTTTAAAAAAATTACTCTTTCCTTTTTTTTCGACATATAAACAAATTCTTTTTCTACTTAGTTCCTGTAGTGCAAATTTCAAAAATAAAAATTTTAAAAATTTACTTTTTTATAGTTATGCGACATAACCACATTCTATTTCTACTTACTTCCTATAGTGCAAAAATCAGAAGTAAATATTATTATAAAATTTGCCTTGTATATAAATATATTACATATAAACTCTTCCTCACTTTAATCAAAATCCCCAGTGCAAGTCATTTTCACAAGTACTTTCTTCAGATTGTACACAAATGTTTGGCGTAGAAATGGCATTAACCTTCAGACTAAGCTGAAAGTTTACAGAGCAGTGGTACTTCCAGTGCTGCTGTACGCTAGTGAAACATGGACTGTGTATAGACATCATGTGAAAAAACTCAATCATTTTCATACAAATTGTCTCAGTTTATAAAGTTTACCTTGTATATAAATATATGACATATAAACATATTCTTTTTCTACTTAGTTCCTATAGTGCAAAATTCAAAAATAAACATTTCAAAAAAATTTACTGTTTTCTATTTATATGACATATAAACACATTCTTTTTCTGCTTAGTTCCAATAGTGCAAAATTCAGAAGTAAACATTTTTATAAAATATACTTTGTATGTAAATATGTGCCATATTAACACATTTTCTTTTCTACTTAGTTCCTATAGTGTAAAATTCAAAAATAAACATTTTAAAAAATTTACTCTTTTCGTTTTATGCGACATATAAACACATTCTTTTTCTACTTAGTTCGTATAGTGCAAAAATCAGAAGTAAACATTTTATAAAATATACTTTGTATGTAAATATGTGATATATTAACACATTCTCTTTTCTACTTAGTTCCTATAGTGTAAAATTCAAAAATAAAAATTTAAAAATATTTGCTCTTTTCTTTTTATGCGACATATAAACACATTCTATTTCTACTTACTTCCTATAGTGCAAAAATCAGAAGTAAATATTATTATAAAATATGCCTTGTATATAAATATATTACATATAAACACATTCTTTTTCTCCTTAGTTTCTGTAGTGCATAATTCAAAAATAAACATTTAAAAAAAATTACTCTTTCCTTTTTTTTCGACATATAAACAAATTCTTTTTCTACTTAGTTCCTGTAGTGCAAATTTCAAAAATAAAAATTTTAAAAATTTACTTTTTTATAGTTATGCGACATAACCACATTCTATTTCTACTTACTTCCTATAGTGCAAAAATCAGAAGTAAATATTATTATAAAATTTGCCTTGTATATAAATATATTACATATAAACTCTTCCTCACTTTAATCAAAATCCCCAGTGCAAGTCATTTTCACAAGTACTTTCTTCAGATTGTACACAAATGTTTGGCGTAGAAATGGCATTAACCTTCAGACTAAGCTGAAAGTTTACAGAGCAGTGGTACTTCCAGTGCTGCTGTACGCTAGTGAAACATGGACTGTGTATAGACATCATGTGGAAAAACTCAATCATTTTCATACAAATTGTCTCAGTTTATAAAGTTTACCTTGTATATAAATATATGACATATAAACACATTCTTTTTCTACTTAGTTCCTATAGTGCAAAATTCAAAAATAAACATTTCAAAAAAATTTACTGTTTTCTATTTATATGACATAATAAACACATTCTTTTTCTGCTTAGTTCCAATAGTGCAAAATTCAGAAGTAAACATTTTTATAAAATATACTTTGTATGTAAATATGTGCCATATTAACACATTTTCTTTTCTACTTAGTTCCTATAGTGTAAAATTCAAAAATAAACATTAAAAAAAATTTACTCTTTTCGTTTTATGCGACATATAAACACATTCTATTTCTACTTACTTCCTATAGTGCAAAAATCAGAAGTAAATATTATTATAAAATATGCCTTGTATATAAATATATTACATATAAACACATTCTTTTTCTCCTTAGTTTCTGTAGTGCATAATTCAAAAATAAACATTTAAAAAAAATTACTCTTTCCTTTTTTTTCGACATATAAACAAATTCTTTTTCTACTTAGTTCCTGTAGTGCAAATTTCAAAAATAAAAATTTTAAAAATTTACTTTTTTATAGTTATGCGACATAACCACATTCTATTTCTACTTACTTCCTATAGTGCAAAAATCAGAAGTAAATATTATTATAAAATTTGCCTTGTATATAAATATATTACATATAAACTCTTCCTCACTTTAATCAAAATCCCCAGTGCAAGTCATTTTCACAAGTACTTTCTTCAGATTGTACACAAATGTTTGGCGTAGAAATGGCATTAACCTTCAGACTAAGCTGAAAGTTTACAGAGCAGTGGTACTTCCAGTGCTGCTGTACGCTAGTGAAACATGGACTGTGTATAGACATCATGTGAAAAAACTCAATCATTTTCATACAAATTGTCTCAGTTTATAAAGTTTACCTTGTATATAAATATATGACATATAAACACATTCTTTTTCTACTTAGTTCCTATAGTGCAAAATTCAAAAATAAACATTTCAAAAAGATTTACTGTTTTCTATTTATATGACATATAAACACATTCTTTTTCTGCTTAGTTCCAATAGTGCAAAATTCAGAAGTAAACATTTTTATAAAATATACTTTGTATGTAAATATGTGCCATATTAACACATTTTCTTTTCTACTTAGTTCCTATAGTGTAAAATTCAAAAATAAACATTTAAAAAAATTTACTCTTTTCGTTTTATGCGACATATAAACACATTCTTTTTCTACTTAGTTCGTATAGTGCAAAAATCAGAAGTAAACATTTTATAAAATATACTTTGTATGTAAATATGTGATATATTAACACATTCTCTTTTCTACTTAGTTCCTATAGTGTAAAATTCAAAAATAAAAATTTAAAAATATTTACTCTTTTCTTTTTATGCGACATATAAACACATTCTATTTCTACTTACTTCCTATAGTGCAAAAATCAGAAGTAAATATTATTATAAAATATGCCTTGTATATAAATATATTACATATAAACACATTCTTTTTCTCCTTAGTTTCTGTAGTGCATAATTCAAAAATAAACATTTAAAAAAAATTACTCTTTCCTTTTTTTTCGACATATAAACAAATTCTTTTTCTACTTAGTTCCTGTAGTGCAAATTTCAAAAATAAAAATTTTAAAAATTTACTTTTTTATAGTTATGCGACATAACCACATTCTATTTCTACTTACTTCCTATAGTGCAAAAATCAGAAGTAAATATTATTATAAAATTTGCCTTGTATATAAATATATTACATATAAACTCTTCCTCACTTTAATCAAAATCCCCAGTGCAAGTCATTTTCACAAGTACTTTCTTCAGATTGTACACAAATGTTTGGCGTAGAAATGGCATTAACCTTCAGACTAAGCTGACAGTTTACAGAGCAGTGGTACTTCCAGTGCTGCTGTACGCTAGTGAAACATGGACTGTGTATAGACATCATGTGAAAAAACTCAATCATTTTCATACAAATTGTCTCAGTTTATAAAGTTTACCTTGTATATAAATATATGACATATAAACACATTCTTTTTCTACTTAGTTCCTATAGTGCAAAATTCAAAAATAAACATTTCAAAAAAATTTACTGTTTTCTATTTATATGACATATAAACACATTCTTTTTCTGCTTAGTTCCAATAGTGCAAAATTCAGAAGTAAACATTTTTATAAAATATACTTTGTATGTAAATATGTGCCATATTAACACATTTTCTTTTCTACTTAGTTCCTATAGTGTAAAATTCAAAAATAAACATTAAAAAAAATTTACTCTTTTCGTTTTATGCGACATATAAACACATTCTATTTCTACTTACTTCCTATAGTGCAAAAATCAGAAGTAAATATTATTATAAAATATGCCTTGTATATAAATATATTACATATAAACACATTCTTTTTCTCCTTAGTTTCTGTAGTGCATAATTCAAAAATAAACATTTAAAAAAAATTACTCTTTCCTTTTTTTTCGACATATAAACAAATTCTTTTTCTACTTAGTTCCTGTAGTGCAAATTTCAAAAATAAAAATTTTTAAAATTTACTTTATAGTTATGCGACATAACCACATTCTATTTCTACTTACTTCCTATAGTGCAAAAATCAGAAGTAAATATTATTATAAAATTTGCCTTGTATATAAATATATTACATATAAACTCTTCCTCACTTTAATCAAAATCCCCAGTGCAAGTCATTTTCACAAGTACTTTCTTCAGATTGTACACAAATGTTTGGCGTAGAAATGGCATTAACCTTCAGACTAAGCTGAAAGTTTACAGAGCAGTGGTACTTCCAGTGCTGCTGTACGCTAGTGAAACATGGACTGTGTATAGACATCATGTGAAAAAACTCAATCATTTTCATACAAATTGTCTCAGTTTATAAAGTTTACCTTGTATATAAATATATGACATATAAACACATTCTTTTTCTACTTAGTTCCTATAGTGCAAAATTCAAAAATAAACATTTCAAAAAAATTTACTGTTTTCTATTTATATGACATATAAACACATTCTTTTTCTGCTTAGTTCCAATAGTGCAAAATTCAGAAGTAAACATTTTTATAAAATATACTTTGTATGTAAATATGTGCCATATTAACACATTTTCTTTTCTACTTAGTTCCTATAGTGTAAAATTCAAAAATAAACATTAAAAAAAATTTACTCTTTTCGTTTTATGCGACATATAAACACATTCTTTTTCTACTTAGTTCGTATAGTGCAAAAATCAGAAGTAAACATTTTATAAAATATACTTTGTATGTAAATATGTGATATATTAACACATTCTCTTTTCTACTTAGTTCCTATAGTGTAAAATTCAAAAATAAAAATTTAAAAATATTTACTCTTTTCTTTTTATGCGACATATAAACACATTCTATTTCTACTTACTTCCTATAGTGCAAAAATCAGAAGTAAATATTATTATAAAATTTGCCTTGTATATAAATATATTACATATAAACACATTCTTTTTCTCCTTAGTTTCTGTAGTGCATAATTCAAAAATAAACATTTAAAAAAAATTACTCTTTCCTTTTTTTTCGACATATAAACAAATTCTTTTTCTACTTAGTTCCTGTAGTGCAAATTTCAAAAATAAAAATTTTAAAAATTTACTTTTTTATAGTTATGCGACATAACCACATTCTATTTCTACTTACTTCCTATAGTGTAAAAATCAGAAGTAAATATTATTATAAAATTTGCCTTGTATATAAATATATTACATATAAACTCTTCCTCACTTTAATCAAAATCCCCAGTGCAAGTCATTTTCACAAGTACTTTCTTCAGATTGTACGCAAATGTTTGGCGTAGAAATGGCATTAACCTTCAGACTAAGCTGAAAGTTTACAGAGCAGTGGTACTTCCAGTGCTGCTGTACGCTAGTGAAACATGGACTGTGTATAGACATCATGTGAAAAAACTCAATCATTTTCATACAAATTGTCTCAGTTTATAAAGTTTACCTTGTATATAAATATATGACATATAAACACATTCTTTTTCTACTTAGTTCCTATAGTGCAAAATTCAAAAATAAACATTTCAAAAAAATTTACTGTTTTCTATTTATATGACATATAAACACATTCTTTTTCTGCTTAGTTCCAATAGTGCAAAATTCAGAAGTAAACATTTTTATAAAATATACTTTGTATGTAAATATGTGCCATATTAACACATTTTCTTTTCTACTTAGTTCCTATAGTGTAAAATTCAAAAATAAACATTAAAAAAAATTTACTCTTTTCGTTTTATGCGACATATAAACACATTCTATTTCTACTTACTTCCTATAGTGCAAAAATCAGAAGTAAATATTATTATAAAATATGCCTTGTATATAAATATATTACATATAAACACATTCTTTTTCTCCTTAGTTTCTGTAGTGCATAATTCAAAAATAAACATTTAAAAAAAATTACTCTTTCCTTTTTTTTCGACATATAAACAAATTCTTTTTCTACTTAGTTCCTGTAGTGCAAATTTCAAAAATAAAAATTTTAAAAATTTACTTTTTTATAGTTATGCGACATAACCACATTCTATTTCTACTTACTTCCTATAGTGCAAAAATCAGAAGTAAATATTATTATAAAATTTGCCTTGTATATAAATATATTACATATAAACTCTTCCTCACTTTAATCAAAATCCCCAGTGCAAGTCATTTTCACAAGTACTTTCTTCAGATTGTACACAAATGTTTGGCGTAGAAATGGCATTAACCTTCAGACTAAGCTGAAAGTTTACAGAGCAGTGGTACTTCCAGTGCTGCTGTACGCTAGTGAAACATGGACTGTGTATAGACATCATGTGAAAAAACTCAATCATTTTCATACAAATTGTCTCAGTTTATAAAGTTTACCTTGTATATAAATATATGACATATAAACACATTCTTTTTCTACTTAGTTCCTATAGTGCAAAATTCAAAAATAAACATTTCAAAAAAATTTACTGTTTTCTATTTATATGACATATAAACACATTCTTTTTCTGCTTAGTTCCAATAGTGCAAAATTCAGAAGTAAACATTTTTATAAAATATACTTTGTATGTAAATATGTGCCATATTAACACATTTTCTTTTCTACTTAGTTCCTATAGTGTAAAATTCAAAAATAAACATTAAAAAAAATTTACTCTTTTCGTTTTATGCGACATATAAACACATTCTATTTCTACTTACTTCCTATAGTGCAAAAATCAGAAGTAAATATTATTATAAAATATGCCTTGTATATAAATATATTACATATAAACACATTCTTTTTCTCCTTAGTTTCTGTAGTGCATAATTCAAAAATAAACATTTAAAAAAAATTACTCTTTCCTTTTTTT
Organism: Meghimatium bilineatum; assembly: GCA_034231615.1. Lineage (NCBI taxonomy): Eukaryota > Metazoa > Mollusca > Gastropoda > Stylommatophora > Philomycidae > Meghimatium > Meghimatium bilineatum. The sequence goes on along the minus strand of CM067316.1, from coordinate 36,728,306 downwards.
TCGACATATAAACAAATTCTTTTTCTACTTAGTTCCTGTAGTGCAAATTTCAAAAATAAAAATTTTTAAAATTTACTTTTTTATAGTTATGCGACATAACCACATTCTATTTCTACTTACTTCCTATAGTGCAAAAATCAGAAGTAAATATTATTATAAAATTTGCCTTGTATATAAATATATTACATATAAACTCTTCCTCACTTTAATCAAAATCCCCAGTGCAAGTCATTTTCACAAGTACTTTCTTCAGATTGTACACAAATGTTTGGCGTAGAAATGGCATTAACCTTCAGACTAAGCTGAAAGTTTACAGAGCAGTGGTACTTCCAGTGCTGCTGTACGCTAGTGAAACATGGACTGTGTATAGACATCATGTGAAAAAACTCAATCATTTTCATACAAATTGTCTCAGTTTATAAAGTTTACCTTGTATATAAATATATGACATATAAACACATTCTTTTTCTACTTAGTTCCTATAGTGCAAAATTCAAAAATAAACATTTCAAAAAAATTTACTGTTTTCTATTTATATGACATATAAACACATTCTTTTTCTGCTTAGTTCCAATAGTGCAAAATTCAGAAGTAAACATTTTTATAAAATATACTTTGTATGTAAATATGTGCCATATTAACACATTTTCTTTTCTACTTAGTTCCTATAGTGTAAAATTCAAAAATAAACATTAAAAAAAATTTACTCTTTTCGTTTTATGCGACATATAAACACATTCTTTTTCTACTTAGTTCGTATAGTGCAAAAATCAGAAGTAAACATTTTATAAAATATACTTTGTATGTAAATATGTGATATATTAACACATTCTCTTTTCTACTTAGTTCCTATAGTGTAAAATTCAAAAATAAAAATTTAAAAATATTTACTCTTTTCTTTTTATGCGACATATAAACACATTCTATTTCTACTTACTTCCTATAGTGCAAAAATCAGAAGTAAATATTATTATAAAATTTGCCTTGTATATAAATATATTACATATAAACACATTCTTTTTCTCCTTAGTTTCTGTAGTGCATAATTCAAAAATAAACATTTAAAAAAAATTACTCTTTCCTTTTTTTTCGACATATAAACAAATTCTTTTTCTACTTAGTTCCTGTAGTGCAAATTTCAAAAAATAAAATTTTTAAAAATTTACTTTTTTATAGTTATGCGACATAACCACATTCTATTTCTACTTACTTCCTATAGTGTAAAAATCAGAAGTAAATATTATTATAAAATTTGCCTTGTATATAAATATATTACATATAAACTCTTCCTCACTTTAATCAAAATCCCCAGTGCAAGTCATTTTCACAAGTACTTTCTTCAGATTGTACGCAAATGTTTGGCGTAGAAATGGCATTAACCTTCAGACTAAGCTGAAAGTTTACAGAGCAGTGGTACTTCCAGTGCTGCTGTACGCTAGTGAAACATGGACTGTGTATAGACATCATGTGAAAAAACTCAATCATTTTCATACAAATTGTCTCAGTTTATAAAGTTTACCTTGTATATAAATATATGACATATAAACACATTCTTTTTCTACTTAGTTCCTATAGTGCAAAATTCAAAAATAAACATTTCAAAAAAATTTACTGTTTTCTATTTATATGACATATAAACACATTCTTTTTCTGCTTAGTTCCAATAGTGCAAAATTCAGAAGTAAACATTTTTATAAAATATACTTTGTATGTAAATATGTGCCATATTAACACATTTTCTTTTCTACTTAGTTCCTATAGTGTAAAATTCAAAAATAAACATTAAAAAAAATTTACTCTTTTCGTTTTATGCGACATATAAACACATTCTATTTCTACTTACTTCCTATAGTGCAAAAATCAGAAGTAAATATTATTATAAAATATGCCTTGTATATAAATATATTACATATAAACACATTCTTTTTCTCCTTAGTTTCTGTAGTGCATAATTCAAAAATAAACATTTAAAAAAAATTACTCTTTCCTTTTTTTTCGACATATAAACAAATTCTTTTTCTACTTAGTTCCTGTAGTGCAAATTTCAAAAATAAAAATTTTTAAAATTTACTTTTTTATAGTTATACGACATAACCACATTCTATTTCTACTTACTTCCTATAGTGCAAAAATCAGAAGTAAATATTATTATAAAATTTGCCTTGTATATAAATATATTACATATAAACTCTTCCTCACTTTAATCAAAATCCCCAGTGCAAGTCATTTTCACAAGTACTTTCTTCAGATTGTACACAAATGTTTGGCGTAGAAATGGCATTAACCTTCAGACTAAGCTGAAAGTTTACAGAGCAGTGGTACTTCCAGTGCTGCTGTACGCTAGTGAAACATGGACTGTGTATAGACATCATGTGAAAAAACTCAATCATTTTCATACAAATTGTCTCAGTTTATAAAGTTTACCTTGTATATAAATATATGACATATAAACACATTCTTTTTCTACTTAGTTCCTATAGTGCAAAATTCAAAAATAAACATTTCAAAAAAATTTACTGTTTTCTATTTATATGACATATAAACACATTCTTTTTCTGCTTAGTTCCAATAGTGCAAAATTCAGAAGTAAACATTTTTATAAAATATACTTTGTATGTAAATATGTGCCATATTAACACATTTTCTTTTCTACTTAGTTCCTATAGTGTAAAATTCAAAAATAAACATTAAAAAAAATTTACTCTTTTCGTTTTATGCGACATATAAACACATTCTTTTTCTACTTAGTTCGTATAGTGCAAAAATCAGAAGTAAACATTTTATAAAATATACTTTGTATGTAAATATGTGATATATTAACACATTCTCTTTTCTACTTAGTTCCTTTAGTGTAAAATTCAAAAATAAAAATTTAAAAATATTTACTCTTTTCTTTTTATGCGACATATAAACACATTCTATTTCTACTTACTTCCTATAGTGCAAAAATCAGAAGTAAATATTATTATAAAATTTGCCTTGTATATAAATATATTACATATAAACGCATTCTTTTTCTCCTTAGTTTCTGTAGTGCATAATTCAAAAATAAACATTTAAAAAAAATTACTCTTTCCTTTTTTTTCGACATATAAACAAATTCTTTTTCTACTTAGTTCCTGTAGTGCAAATTTCAAAAATAAAAATTTTAAAAATTTACTTTTTTATAGTTATGCGACATAACCACATTCTATTTCTACTTACTTCCTATAGTGCAAAAATCAGAAGTAAATATTATTATAAAATTTGCCTTGTATATAAATATATTACATATAAACTCTTCCTCACTTTAATCAAAATCCCCAGTGCAAGTCATTTTCACAAGTACTTTCTTCAGATTGTACACAAATGTTTGGCGTAGAAATGGCATTAACCTTCAGACTAAGCTGAAAGTTTACAGAGCAGTGGTACTTCCAGTGCTGCTGTACGCTAGTGAAACATGGACTGTGTATAGACATCATGTGAAAAAACTCAATCATTTTCATACAAATTGTCTCAGTTTATAAAGTTTACCTTGTATATAAATATATGACATATAAACACATTCTTTTTCTACTTAGTTCCTATAGTGCAAAATTCAAAAATAAACATTTCAAAAAAATTTACTGTTTTCTATTTATATGACATATAAACACATTCTTTTTCTGCTTAGTTCCAATAGTGCAAAATTCAGAAGTAAACATTTTTATAAAATATACTTTGTATGTAAATATGTGCCATATTAACACATTTTCTTTTCTACTTAGTTCCTATAGTGTAAAATTCAAAAATAAACATTAAAAAAAATTTACTCTTTTCGTTTTATGCGACATATAAACACATTCTTTTTCTACTTAGTTCGTATAGTGCAAAAATCAGAAGTAAACATTTTATAAAATATACTTTGTATGTAAATATGTGATATATTAACACATTCTCTTTTCTACTTAGTTCCTATAGTGTAAAATTCAAAAATAAAAATTTAAAAATATTTACTCTTTTCTTTTTATGCGACATATAAACACATTCTATTTCTACTTACTTCCTATAGTGCAAAAATCAGAAGTAAATATTATTATAAAATTTGCCTTGTATATAAATATATTACATATAAACACATTCTTTTTCTCCTTAGTTTCTGTAGTGCATAATTCAAAAATAAACATTTAAAAAAAATTACTCTTTCCTTTTTTTTCGACATATAAACAAATTCTTTTTCTACTTAGTTCCTGTAGTGCAAATTTCAAAAAATAAAATTTTTAAAAATTTACTTTTTTATAGTTATGCGACATAACCACATTCTATTTCTACTTACTTCCTATAGTGTAAAAATCAGAAGTAAATATTATTATAAAATTTGCCTTGTATATAAATATATTACATATAAACTCTTCCTCACTTTAATCAAAATCCCCAGTGCAAGTCATTTTCACAAGTACTTTCTTCAGATTGTACGCAAATGTTTGGCGTAGAAATGGCATTAACCTTCAGACTAAGCTGAAAGTTTACAGAGCAGTGGTACTTCCAGTGCTGCTGTACGCTAGTGAAACATGGACTGTGTATAGACATCATGTGAAAAAACTCAATCATTTTCATACAAATTGTCTCAGTTTATAAAGTTTACCTTGTATATAAATATATGACATATAAACACATTCTTTTTCTACTTAGTTCCTATAGTGCAAAATTCAAAAATAAACATTTCAAAAAAATTTACTGTTTTCTATTTATATGACATATAAACACATTCTTTTTCTGCTTAGTTCCAATAGTGCAAAATTCAGAAGTAAACATTTTTATAAAATATACTTTGTATGTAAATATGTGCCATATTAACACATTTTCTTTTCTACTTAGTTCCTATAGTGTAAAATTCAAAAATAAACATTAAAAAAAATTTACTCTTTTCGTTTTATGCGACATATAAACACATTCTATTTCTACTTACTTCCTATAGTGCAAAAATCAGAAGTAAATATTATTATAAAATATGCCTTGTATATAAATATATTACATATAAACACATTCTTTTTCTCCTTAGTTTCTGTAGTGCATAATTCAAAAATAAACATTTAAAAAAAATTACTCTTTCCTTTTTTTTCGACATATAAACAAATTCTTTTTCTACTTAGTTCCTGTAGTGCAAATTTCAAAAATAAAAATTTTTAAAATTTACTTTTTTATAGTTATACGACATAACCACATTCTATTTCTACTTACTTCCTATAGTGCAAAAATCAGAAGTAAATATTATTATAAAATTTGCCTTGTATATAAATATATTACATATAAACTCTTCCTCACTTTAATCAAAATCCCCAGTGCAAGTCATTTTCACAAGTACTTTCTTCAGATTGTACACAAATGTTTGGCGTAGAAATGGCATTAACCTTCAGACTAAGCTGAAAGTTTACAGAGCAGTGGTACTTCCAGTGCTGCTGTACGCTAGTGAAACATGGACTGTGTATAGACATCATGTGAAAAAACTCAATCATTTTCATACAAATTGTCTCAGTTTATAAAGTTTACCTTGTATATAAATATATGACATATAAACACATTCTTTTTCTACTTAGTTCCTATAGTGCAAAATTCAAAAATAAACATTTCAAAAAAATTTACTGTTTTCTATTTATATGACATATAAACACATTCTTTTTCTGCTTAGTTCCAATAGTGCAAAATTCAGAAGTAAACATTTTTATAAAATATACTTTGTATGTAAATATGTGCCATATTAACACATTTTCTTTTCTACTTAGTTCCTATAGTGTAAAATTCAAAAATAAACATTAAAAAAAATTTACTCTTTTCGTTTTATGCGACATATAAACACATTCTTTTTCTACTTAGTTCGTATAGTGCAAAAATCAGAAGTAAACATTTTATAAAATATACTTTGTATGTAAATATGTGATATATTAACACATTCTCTTTTCTACTTAGTTCCTTTAGTGTAAAATTCAAAAATAAAAATTTAAAAATATTTACTCTTTTCTTTTTATGCGACATATAAACACATTCTATTTCTACTTACTTCCTATAGTGCAAAAATCAGAAGTAAATATTATTATAAAATTTGCCTTGTATATAAATATATTACATATAAACGCATTCTTTTTCTCCTTAGTTTCTGTAGTGCATAATTCAAAAATAAACATTTAAAAAAAATTACTCTTTCCTTTTTTTTCGACATATAAACAAATTCTTTTTCTACTTAGTTCCTGTAGTGCAAATTTCAAAAATAAAAATTTTAAAAATTTACTTTTTTATAGTTATGCGACATAACCACATTCTATTTCTACTTACTTCCTATAGTGCAAAAATCAGAAGTAAATATTATTATAAAATTTGCCTTGTATATAAATATATTACATATAAACTCTTCCTCACTTTAATCAAAATCCCCAGTGCAAGTCATTTTCACAAGTACTTTCTTCAGATTGTACACAAATGTTTGGCGTAGAAATGGCATTAACCTTCAGACTAAGCTGAAAGTTTACAGAGCAGTGGTACTTCCAGTGCTGCTGTACGCTAGTGAAACATGGACTGTGTATAGACATCATGTGAAAAAACTCAATCATTTTCATACAAATTGTCTCAGTTTATAAAGTTTACCTTGTATATAAATATATGACATATAAACACATTCTTTTTCTACTTAGTTCCTATAGTGCAAAATTCAAAAATAAACATTTCAAAAAAATTTACTGTTTTCTATTTATATGACATATAAACACATTCTTTTTCTGCTTAGTTCCAATAGTGCAAAATTCAGAAGTAAACATTTTTATAAAATATACTTTGTATGTAAATATGTGCCATATTAACACATTTTCTTTTCTACTTAGTTCCTATAGTGTAAAATTCAAAAATAAACATTAAAAAAAATTTACTCTTTTCGTTTTATGCGACATATAAACACATTCTTTTTCTACTTAGTTCGTATAGTGCAAAAATCAGAAGTAAACATTTTATAAAATATACTTTGTATGTAAATATGTGATATATTAACACATTCTCTTTTCTACTTAGTTCCTATAGTGTAAAATTCAAAAATAAAAATTTAAAAATATTTACTCTTTTCTTTTTATGCGACATATAAACACATTCTATTTCTACTTACTTCCTATAGTGCAAAAATCAGAAGTAAATATTATTATAAAATTTGCCTTGTATATAAATATATTACATATAAACACATTCTTTTTCTCCTTAGTTTCTGTAGTGCATAATTCAAAAATAAACATTTAAAAAAAATTACTCTTTCCTTTTTTTTCGACATATAAACAAATTCTTTTTCTACTTAGTTCCTGTAGTGCAAATTTCAAAAATAAAAATTTTAAAAATTTACTTTTTTATAGTTATGCGACATAACCACATTCTATTTCTACTTACTTCCTATAGTGTAAAAATCAGAAGTAAATATTATTATAAAATTTGCCTTGTATATAAATATATTACATATAAACTCTTCCTCACTTTAATCAAAATCCCCAGTGCAAGTCATTTTCACAAGTACTTTCTTCAGATTGTACGCAAATGTTTTTGGCGTAGAAATGGCATTAACCTTCAGACTAAGCTGAAAGTTTACAGAGCAGTGGTACTTCCAGTGCTGCTGTACGCTAGTGAAACATGGACTGTGTATAGACATCATGTGAAAAAACTCAATCATTTTCATACAAATTGTCTCAGTTTATAAAGTTTACCTTGTATATAAATATATGACATATAAACACATTCTTTTTCTACTTAGTTCCTATAGTGCAAAATTCAAAAATAAACATTTCAAAAAAATTTACTGTTTTCTATTTATATGACATATAAACACATTCTTTTTCTGCTTAGTTCCAATAGTGCAAAATTCAGAAGTAAACATTTTTATAAAATATACTTTGTATGTAAATATGTGCCATATTAACACATTTTCTTTTCTACTTAGTTCCTATAGTGTAAAATTCAAAAATAAACATTAAAAAAAATTTACTCTTTTCGTTTTATGCGACATATAAACACATTCTTTTTCTACTTAGTTCGTATAGTGCAAAAATCAGAAGTAAACATTTTATAAAATATACTTTGTATGTAAATATGTGATATATTAACACATTCTCTTTTCTACTTAGTTCCTATAGTGTAAAATTCAAAAATAAAAATTTAAAAATATTTACTCTTTTCTTTTTATGCGACATATAAACACATTCTATTTCTACTTACTTCCTATAGTGCAAAAATCAGAAGTAAATATTATTATAAAATTTGCCTTGTATATAAATATATTACATATAAACACATTCTTTTTCTCCTTAGTTTCTGTAGTGCATAATTCAAAAATAAACATTTAAAAAAAATTACTCTTTCCTTTTTTTTCGACATATAAACAAATTCTTTTTCTACTTAGTTCCTGTAGTGCAAATTTCAAAAATAAAAATTTTAAAAATTTACTTTTTTATAGTTATGCGACATAACCACATTCTATGTCTACTTACTTCCTATAGTGTAAAAATCAGAAGTAAATATTATTATAAAATTTGCCTTGTATATAAATATATTACATATAAACTCTTCCTCACTTTAATCAAAATCCCCAGTGCAAGTCATTTTCACAAGTACTTTCTTCAGATTGTACGCAAATGTTTGGCGTAGAAATGGCATTAACCTTCAGACTAAGCTGAAAGTTTACAGAGCAGTGGTACTTCCAGTGCTGCTGTACGCTAGTGAAACATGGACTGTGTATAGACATCATGTGAAAAAACTCAATCATTTTCATACAAATTGTCTCAGTTTATAAAGTTTACCTTGTATATAAATATATGACATATAAACACATTCTTTTTCTACTTAGTTCCTATAGTGCAAAATTCAAAAATAAACATTTCAAACAAATTTACTGTTTTCTATTTATATGACATATAAACACATTCTTTTTCTGCTTAGTTCCAATAGTGCAAAATTCAGAAGTAAACATTTTTATAAAATATACTTTGTATGTAAATATGTGCCATATTAACACATTTTCTTTTCTACTTAGTTCCTATAGTGTAAAATTCAAAAATAAACATTAAAAAAAATTTACTCTTTTCGTTTTATGCGACATATAAACACATTCTATTTCTACTTACTTCCTATAGTGCAAAAATCAGAAGTAAATATTATTATAAAATATGCCTTGTATATAAATATATTACATATAAACACATTCTTTTTCTCCTTAGTTTCTGTAGTGCATAATTCAAAAATAAACATTTAAAAAAAATTACTCTTTCCTTTTTTTTCGACATATAAACAAATTCTTTTTCTACTTAGTTCCTGTAGTGCATATTTCAAAAATAAAAATTTTAAAAATTTACTTTTTTATAGTTATGCGACATAACCACATTCTATTTCTACTTACTTCCTATAGTGCAAAAATCAGAAGTAAATATTATTATAAAATTTGCCTTGTATATAAATATATTACATATAAACTCTTCCTCACTTTAATCAAAATCCCCAGTGCAAGTCATTTTCACAAGTACTTTCTTCAGATTGTACACAAATGTTTGGCGTAGAAATGGCATTAACCTTCAGACTAAGCTGAAAGTTTACAGAGCAGTGGTATTTCCAGTGCTGCTGTACGCTAGTGAAACATGGACTGTGTATAGACATCATGTGAAAAAACTCAATCATTTTCATACAAATTGTCTCAGTTTATAAAGTTTACCTTGTATATAAATATATGACATATAAACACATTCTTTTTCTACTTAGTTCCTATAGTGCAAAATTCAAAAATAAACATTTCAAAAAAATTTACTGTTTTCTATTTATATGACATATAAACACATTCTTTTTCTGCTTAGTTCCAATAGTGCAAAATTCAGAAGTAAACATTTTTATAAAATATACTTTGTATGTAAATATGTGCCATATTAACACATTTTCTTTTCTACTTAGTTCCTATAGTGTAAAATTCAAAAATAAACATTAAAAAAAATTTACTCTTTTCGTTTTATGCGACATATAAACAAATTCTTTTTCTACTTAGTTCCTGTAGTGCAAATTTCAAAAATAAAAATTTTAAAAATTTACTTTTTTATAGTTATGCGACATAACCACATTCTATTTCTACTTACTTCCTATAGTGCAAAAATCAGAAGTAAATATTATTATAAAATTTGCCTTGTATATAAATATATTACATATAAACTCTTCCTCACTTTAATCAAAATCCCCAGTGCAAGTCATTTTCACAAGTACTTTCTTCAGATTGTACACAAATGTTTGGCGTAGAAATGGCATTAACCTTCAGACTAAGCTGAAAGTTTACAGAGCAGTGGTACTTCCAGTGCTGCTGTACGCTAGTGAAACATGGACTGTGTATAGACATCATGTGAAAAAACTCAATCATTTTCATACAAATTGTCTCAGTTTATAAAGTTTACCTTGTATATAAATATATGACATATAAACACATTCTTTTTCTACTTAGTTCCTATAGTGCAAAATTCAAAAATAAACATTTCAAAAAAATTTACTGTTTTCTATTTATATGACATATAAACACATTCTTTTTCTGCTTAGTTCCAATAGTGCAAAATTCAGAAGTAAACATTTTTATAAAATATACTTTGTATGTAAATATGTGCCATATTAACACATTTTCTTTTCTACTTAGTTCCTATAGTGTAAAATTCAAAAATAAACATTAAAAAAAATTTACTCTTTTCGTTTTATGCGACATATAAACACATTCTATTTCTACTTACTTCCTATAGTGCAAAAATCAGAAGTAAATATTATTATAAAATATGCCTTGTATATAAATATATTACATATAAACACATTCTTTTTCTCCTTAGTTTCTGTAGTGCATAATTCAAAAATAAACATTTAAAAAAAATTACTCTTTCCTTTTTTTTCGACATATAAACAAATTCTTTTTCTACTTAGTTCCTGTAGTGCATATTTCAAAAATAAAAATTTTAAAAATTTACTTTTTTATAGTTATGCGACATAACCACATTCTATTTCTACTTACTTCCTATAGTGCAAAAATCAGAAGTAAATATTATTATAAAATTTGCCTTGTATATAAATATATTACATATAAACTCTTCCTCACTTTAATCAAAATCCCCAGTGCAAGTCATTTTCACAAGTACTTTCTTCAGATTGTACACAAATGTTTGGCGTAGAAATGGCATTAACCTTCAGACTAAGCTGAAAGTTTACAGAGCAGTGGTATTTCCAGTGCTGCTGTACGCTAGTGAAACATGGACTGTGTATAGACATCATGTGAAAAAACTCAATCATTTTCATACAAATTGTCTCAGTTTATAAAGTTTACCTTGTATATAAATATATGACATATAAACACATTCTTTTTCTACTTAGTTCCTATAGTGCAAAATTCAAAAATAAACATTTCAAAAAAATTTACTGTTTTCTATTTATATGACATATAAACACATTCTTTTTCTGCTTAGTTCCAATAGTGCAAAATTCAGAAGTAAACATTTTTATAAAATATACTTTGTATGTAAATATGTGCCATATTAACACATTTTCTTTTCTACTTAGTTCCTATAGTGTAAAATTCAAAAATAAACATTAAAAAAAATTTACTCTTTTCGTTTTATGCGACATATAAACAAATTCTTTTTCTACTTAGTTCCTGTAGTGCAAATTTCAAAAATAAAAATTTTAAAAATTTACTTTTTTATAGTTATGCGACATAACCACATTCTATTTCTACTTACTTCCTATAGTGCAAAAATCAGAAGTAAATATTATTATAAAATTTGCCTTGTATATAAATATATTACATATAAACTCTTCCTCACTTTAATCAAAATCCCCAGTGCAAGTCATTTTCACAAGTACTTTCTTCAGATTGTACACAAATGTTTGGCGTAGAAATGGCATTAACCTTCAGACTAAGCTGAAAGTTTACAGAGCAGTGGTACTTCCAGTGCTGCTGTACGCTAGTGAAACATGGACTGTGTATAGACATCATGTGAAAAAACTCAATCATTTTCATACAAATTTTCTCAGTTTATAAAGTTTACCTTGTATATAAATATATGACATATAAACACATTCTTTTTCTACTTAGTTCCTATAGTGCAAAATTCAAAAATAAACATTTCAAAAAAATTTACTGTTTTCTATTTATATGACATATAAACACATTCTTTTTCTGCTTAGTTCCAATAGTGCAAAATTCAGAAGTAAACATTTTTATAAAATATACTTTGTATGTAAATATGTGCCATATTAACACATTTTCTTTTCTACTTAGTTCCTATAGTGTAAAATTCAAAAATAAACATTAAAAAAAATTTACTCTTTTCGTTTTATGCGACATATAAACACATTCTATTTCTACTTACTTCCTATAGTGCAAAAATCAGAAGTAAATATTATTATAAAATATGCCTTGTATATAAATATATTACATATAAACACATTCTTTTTCTCCTTAGTTTCTGTAGTGCATAATTCAAAAATAAACATTTAAAAAAAATTACTCTTTCCTTTTTTTTCGACATATAAACAAATTCTTTTTCTACTTAGTTCCTGTAGTGCAAATTTCAAAAATAAAAATTTTAAAAATTTACTTTTTTATAGTTATGCGACATAACCACATTCTATTTCTACTTACTTCCTATAGTGCAAAAATCAGAAGTAAATATTATTATAAAATTTGCCTTGTATATAAATATATTACATATAAACTCTTCCTCACTTTAATCAAAATCCCCAGTGCAAGTCATTTTCACAAGTACTTTCTTCAGATTGTACACAAATGTTTGGCGTAGAAATGGCATTAACCTTCAGACTAAGCTGAAAGTTTACAGAGCAGTGGTACTTCCAGTGCTGCTGTACGCTAGTGAAACATGGACTGTGTATAGACATCATGTGAAAAAACTCAATCATTTTCATACAAATTGTCTCAGTTTATAAAGTTTACCTTGTATATAAATATATGACATATAAACACATTCTTTTTCTACTTAGTTCCTATAGTGCAAAATTCAAAAATAAACATTTCAAAAAAATTTACTGTTTTCTATTTATATGACATATAAACACATTCTTTTTCTGCTTAGTTCCAATAGTGCAAAATTCAGAAGTAAACATTTTTATAAAATATACTTTGTATGTAAATATGTGCCATATTAACACATTTTCTTTTCTACTTAGTTCCTATAGTGTAAAATTCAAAAATAAACATTAAAAAAAATTTACTCTTTTCGTTTTATGCGACATATAAACACATTCTATTTCTACTTACTTCCTATAGTGCAAAAATCAGAAGTAAATATTATTATAAAATATGCCTTGTATATAAATATATTACATATAAACACATTCTTTTTCTCCTTAGTTTCTGTAGTGCATAATTCAAAAATAAACATTTAAAAAAAATTACTCTTTCCTTTTTTTTCGACATATAAACAAATTCTTTTTCTACTTAGTTCCTGTAGTGCAAATTTCAAAAATAAAAATTTTAAAAATTTACTTTTTTATAGTTATGCGACATAACCACATTCTATTTCTACTTACTTCCTATAGTGCAAAAATCAGAAGTAAATATTATTATAAAATTTGCCTTGTATATAAATATATTACATATAAACTCTTCCTCACTTTAATCAAAATCCCCAGTGCAAGTCATTTTCACAAGTACTTTCTTCAGATTGTACACAAATGTTTGGCGTAGAAATGGCATTAACCTTCAGACTAAGCTGAAAGTTTACAGAGCAGTGGTACTTCCAGTGCTGCTGTACGCTAGTGAAACATGGACTGTGTATAGACATCATGTGAAAAAACTCAATCATTTTCATACAAATTGTCTCAGTTTATAAAGTTTACCTTGTATATAAATATATGACATATAAACACATTCTTTTTCTACTTAGTTCCTATAGTGCAAAATTCAAAAATAAACATTTCAAAAAAATTTACTGTTTTCTATTTATATGACATATAAACACATTCTTTTTCTGCTTAGTTCCAATAGTGCAAAATTCAGAAGTAAACATTTTTATAAAATATACTTTGTATGTAAATATGTGCCATATTAACACATTTTCTTTTCTACTTAGTTCCTATAGTGTAAAATTCAAAAATAAACATTAAAAAAAATTTACTCTTTTCGTTTTATGCGACATATAAACACATTCTTTTTCTACTTAGTTCGTATAGTGCAAAAATCAGAAGTAAACATTTTATAAAATATACTTTGTATGTAAATATGTGATATTTTAACACATTCTCTTTTCTACTTAGTTCCTATAGTGTAAAATTCAAAAATAAAAATTTAAAAATATTTACTCTTTTCTTTTTATGCGACATATAAACACATTCTATTTCTACTTACTTCCTATAGTGCAAAAATCAGAAGTAAATATTATTATAAAATTTGCCTTGTATATAAATATATTACATATAAACACATTCTTTTTCTCCTTAGTTTCTGTAGTGCATAATTCAAAAATAAACATTTAAAAAAAATTACTCTTTCCTTTTTTTTCGACATATAAACAAATTCTTTTTCTACTTAGTTCCTGTAGTGCAAATTTCAAAAATAAAAATTTTAAAAATTTACTTTTTTATAGTTATGCGACATAACCACATTCTATTTCTACTTACTTCCTATAGTGCAAAAATCAGAAGTAAATATTATTATAAAATTTGCCTTGTATATAAATATATTACATATAAACTCTTCCTCACTTTAATCAAAATCCCCAGTGCAAGTCATTTTCACAAGTACTTTCTTCAGATTGTACACAAATGTTTGGCGTAGAAATGGCATTAACCTTCAGACTAAGCTGAAAGTTTACAGAGCAGTGGTACTTCCAGTGCTGCTGTACGCTAGTGAAACATGGACTGTGTATAGACATCATGTGAAAAAACTCAATCATTTTCATACAAATTGTCTCAGTTTATAAAGTTTACCTTGTATATAAATATATGACATATAAACACATTCTTTTTCTACTTAGTTCCTATAGTGCAAAATTCAAAAATAAACATTTCAAAAAAATTTACTGTTTTCTATTTATATGACATATAAACACATTCTTTTTCTGCTTAGTTCCAATAGTGCAAAATTCAGAAGTAAACATTTTTATAAAATATACTTTGTATGTAAATATGTGCCATATTAACACATTTTCTTTTCTACTTAGTTCCTATAGTGTAAAATTCAAAAATAAACATTAAAAAAAATTTACTCTTTTCGTTTTATGCGACATATAAACACATTCTTTTTCTACTTAGTTCGTATAGTGCAAAAATCAGAAGTAAACATTTTATAAAATATACTTTGTATGTAAATATGTGATATTTTAACACATTCTCTTTTCTACTTAGTTCCTATAGTGTAAAATTCAAAAATAAAAATTTAAAAATATTTACTCTTTTCTTTTTATGCGACATATAAACACATTCTATTTCTACTTACTTCCTATAGTGCAAAAATCAGAAGTAAATATTATTATAAAATTTGCCTTGTATATAAATATATTACATATAAACACATTCTTTTTCTCCTTAGTTTCTGTAGTGCATAATTCAAAAATAAACATTTAAAAAAAATTACTCTTTCCTTTTTTTTCGACATATAAACAAATTCTTTTTCTACTTAGTTCCTGTAGTGCAAATTTCAAAAATAAAAATTTTAAAAATTTACTTTTTTATAGTTATGCGACATAACCACATTCTATTTCTACTTACTTCCTATAGTGCAAAAATCAGAAGTAAATATTATTATAAAATTTGCCTTGTATATAAATATATTACATATAAACTCTTCCTCACTTTAATCAAAATCCCCAGTGCAAGTCATTTTCACAAGTACTTTCTTCAGATTGTACACAAATGTTTGGCGTAGAAATGGCATTAACCTTCAGACTAAGCTGAAAGTTTACAGAGCAGTGGTACTTCCAGTGCTGCTGTACGCTAGTGAAACATGGACTGTGTATAGACATCATGTGAAAAAACTCAATCATTTTCATACAAATTGTCTCAGTTTATAAAGTTTACCTTGTATATAAATATATGACATATAAACACATTCTTTTTCTACTTAGTTCCTATAGTGCAAAATTCAAAAATAAACATTTCAAAAAAATTTACTGTTTTCTATTTATATGACATATAAACACATTCTTTTTCTGCTTAGTTCCAATAGTGCAAAATTCAGAAGTAAACATTTTTATAAAATATACTTTGTATGTTCCATATATGTGCCATATTAACACATTTTCTTTTCTACTTAGTTCCTATAGTGTAAAATTCAAAAATAAACATTAAAAAAATTTACTCTTTTCGTTTTATGCGACATATAAACACATTCTTTTTCTACTTAGTTCGTATAGTGCAAAAATCAGAAGTAAACATTTTATAAAATATACTTTGTATGTAAATATGTGATATATTAACACATTCTCTTTTCTACTTAGTTCCTATAGTGTAAAATTCAAAAATAAAAATTTAAAAATATTTACTCTTTTCTTTTTATGCGACATATAAACACATTCTATTTCTACTTACTTCCTATAGTGCAAAAATCAGAAGTAAATATTATTATAAAATTTGCCTTGTATATAAATATATTACATATAAACACATTCTTTTTCTCCTTAGTTTCTGTAGTGCATAATTCAAAAATAAACATTTAAAAAAATTACTCTTTCCTTTTTTTTCGACATATAAACAAATTCTTTTTCTACTTAGTTCCTGTAGTGCAAATTTCAAAAATAAAAATTTTAAAAATTTACTTTTTTATAGTTATGCGACATAACCACATTCTATTTCTACTTACTTCCTATAGTGCAAAAATCAGAAGTAAATATTATTATAAAATTTGCCTTGTATATAAATATATTACATATAAACTCTTCCTCACTTTAATCAAAATCCCCAGTGCAAGTCATTTTCACAAGTACTTTCTTCAGATTGTACACAAATGTTTGGCGTAGAAATGGCATTAACCTTCAGACTAAGCTGAAAGTTTACAGAGCAGTGGTACTTCCAGTGCTGCTGTACGCTAGTGAAACATGGACTGTGTATAGACATCATGTGAAAAAACTCAATCATTTTCATACAAATTGTCTCAGTTTATAAAGTTTACCTTGTATATAAATATATGACATATAAACACATTCTTTTTCTACTTAGTTCCTATAGTGCAAAATTCAAAAATAAACATTTCAAAAAAATTTACTGTTTTCTATTTATATGACATATAAACACATTCTTTTTCTGCTTAGTTCCAATAGTGCAAAATTCAGAAGTAAACATTTTTATAAAATATACTTTGTATGTAAATATGTGCCATATTAACACATTTTCTTTTCTACTTAGTTCCTATAGTGTAAAATTCAAAAATAAACATTAAAAAAAATTTACTCTTTTCGTTTTATGCGACATATAAACACATTCTATTTCTACTTACTTCCTATAGTGCAAAAATCAGAAGTAAATATTATTATAAAATATGCCTTGTATATAAATATATTACATATAAACACATTCTTTTTCTCCTTAGTTTCTGTAGTGCATAATTCAAAAATAAACATTTAAAAAAAATTACTCTTTCCTTTTTTTTCGACATATAAACAAATTCTTTTTCTACTTAGTTCCTGTAGTGCAAATTTCAAAAATAAAAATTTTAAAAATTTACTTTTTTATAGTTATGCGACATAACCACATTCTATTTCTACTTACTTCCTATAGTGCAAAAATCAGAAGTAAATATTATTATAAAATTTGCCTTGTATATAAATATATTACATATAAACTCTTCCTCACTTTAATCAAAATCCCCAGTGCAAGTCATTTTCACAAGTACTTTCTTCAGATTGTACACAAATGTTTGGCGTAGAAATGGCATTAACCTTCAGACTAAGCTGAAAGTTTACAGAGCAGTGGTACTTCCAGTGCTGCTGTACGCTAGTGAAACATGGACTGTGTATAGACATCATGTGAAAAAACTCAATCATTTTCATACAAATTGTCTCAGTTTATAAAGTTTACCTTGTATATAAATATATGACATATAAACACATTCTTTTTCTACTTAGTTCCTATAGTGCAAAATTCAAAAATAAACATTTCAAAAAAATTTACTGTTTTCTATTTATATGACATATAAACACATTCTTTTTCTGCTTAGTTCCAATAGTGCAAAATTCAGAAGTAAACATTTTTATAAAATATACTTTGTATGTAAATATGTGCCATATTAACACATTTTCTTTTCTACTTAGTTCCTATAGTGTAAAATTCAAAAATAAACATTAAAAAAAATTTACTCTTTTCGTTTTATGCGACATATAAACACATTCTTTTTCTACTTAGTTCGTATAGTGCAAAAATCAGAAGTAAACATTTTATAAAATATACTTTGTATGTAAATATGTGATATTTTAACACATTCTCTTTTCTACTTAGTTCCTATAGTGTAAAATTCAAAAATAAAAATTTAAAAATATTTACTCTTTTCTTTTTATGCGACATATAAACACATTCTATTTCTACTTACTTCCTATAGTGCAAAAATCAGAAGTAAATATTATTATAAAATTTGCCTTGTATATAAATATATTACATATAAACACATTCTTTTTCTCCTTAGTTTCTGTAGTGCATAATTCAAAAATAAACATTTAAAAAAAATTACTCTTTCCTTTTTTTTCGACATATAAACAAATTCTTTTTCTACTTAGTTCCTGTAGTGCAAATTTCAAAAATAAAAATTTTAAAAATTTACTTTTTTATAGTTATGCGACATAACCACATTCTATTTCTACTTACTTCCTATAGTGCAAAAATCAGAAGTAAATATTATTATAAAATTTGCCTTGTATATAAATATATTACATATAAACTCTTCCTCACTTTAATCAAAATCCCCAGTGCAAGTCATTTTCACAAGTACTTTCTTCAGATTGTACACAAATGTTTGGCGTAGAAATGGCATTAACCTTC